>OZ012735.1:2878557-3334417 GCA_963859935.3 Lathyrus sativus
TTCCGGAAGATATTCGGAGTGCTAAGGAAATTGAATTCTTAGAGCTGAAGCAGGGTAGTATGACTGTAGCAGAGTATGCTGCTAAGTTTGAGGAGCTGGTGCAGTATTGTCCTCACTATAATGTGGAAGGGGCAATGACTTCTAAGTGCTTAAAGTTTGAGAATGGACTGCGTCCAGAGATTAAGCTGGGGATTGCTTGTCAGAAGATCAGGAGCTATCCTGAGCTGGTAAGCAGGAGCAGGATCTATGATAACGATAACCGGGCAAGGATTGCACACTACAAAGCTGTTAATGACCGTAAGGGTAAGCAGAGGTTTAGTGGTACTCCTTATGGTGTTGCTGCTGATAAGGGAAAACGTAAAGCTGTTGTTGATAAGAAGCCTAGAGATGGGAGAGCATCTGCTGAAGGGAAATGTTTTCGGTGCGGTGGTATGGGACACCATGCTAATGATTGTCCTAATGAAGCCAAAAAGTGTTTTAAGTGTGGAAAACCAGGTCATGTGATAGCTGACTGCAGAGCAACTATGCCGACCTGTTATAACTGTGGTGAGAAGGGTCACATCAGTACCCATTGTGAGAAGCCGAAGAAGCCTCAAACGTCTCCGGCTGGTGGAAAAGTGTTTGCTTTGGCAGGAACTCAAGCTGCCAGTGATGAGCGTGTTATCAAAGGTACTTGTATTATCAATAATATTCCTTTAACTGCTATTATTGATACGGGTGCAACACACTCGTTTATTTCTGTGGATTGTGTGGAGAGGATAGGATTGGTGCCGTCTACTCTGGAGAGACGAATGACTATTGAGACACCCTCTATAGGTTCAGTGACTACTTCTTTGGTATGCCTGAAGTGTCCGCTGACTATTTTCGGTAGAGAATTTGAAGTGGATTTGATTTGTCTACCACTTGGTAAATTGGATGTTATTCTGGGTATGAACTGGTTAGAGTTCAACCGAGTCTACATCGACTGTTTTCGGAAGGAATTGTTGTTCTTGACCCCTGAAGAGGAAGCTTTAGCAAGTTCTTTGTCTAATAAAGAATTGAGGGCCTTGTTGGAAGATGAAACTAGAGTGTTTGCTTTATTTGCAACTTTATCGGTGGATAGCAAAGTGTCAATGGAGGAATTGGCAGTGGTGAATGAATTTCCGGAAGTGTTTCCTGACGACATTACGGAATTGCCTCCGACGCGAGAAGTGGAATTTGGTATTGATCTTGTTCCTGGTACGAGGCCTATTTCTATGGCGCCGTACAGGATGTCTGCAGTGGAATTGGCTGAGTTGAAGTCTCAGATTGGAGAATTGTTGGATAGAAAGTTTATTAGGCCAAGTGTATCGCCGTGGGGAGCTCCAGTGTTGTTGGTGAAGAAGAAGGATGGTAGTATGCGTTTGTGCATCGATTACCGTCAGTTGAATAAAGTGACGATTAAGAATAAGTATCCTCTCCCGAGGATTGATGATTTGATGGACCAGCTGGTGGGAGCTCGTGTGTTTAGTAAGATTGACTTAAGGTCGGGTTATCATCAAATAAGAGTAAAAGAAGGTGATATTCAGAAGACTGCTTTTAGAACTCGATATGGACATTATGAATATGCTGTAATGCCGTTTGGAGTGACTAATGCGCCGGGAGTATTTATGGAGTATATGAACAGAATTTTCCATTCTTATTTGGATCAATTCATTGTAGTGTTTATTGATGATATATTAATTTATTCTAAATCTGATGAAGAACATGCAGGACATTTGAGAATTGCCTTGCAAGTGTTGAAGGAAAATAAATTATTTGCTAAACTGTCAAAGTGTGACTTCTGGTTGAAGAGAGTGAGTTTCTTGGGGCATGTAATATCTGAAGATGGAATAGCGGTGGATCCGTCAAAAGTAAGTGCAGTATTGCAGTGGGAACCGCCGAAGACAGCGACAGAAATTAGGAGCTTTCTGGGTTTAGCTGGTTATTACCGCAGGTTTATTGAAGGGTTCTCTAATTTGGCGTTGCCATTAACTCAGTTGACGAGAAAGAACCAAGTTTTCGTATGGGACGCTGCTTGTGAAGAAAGTTTTGAAGAGTTGAAAAAGAGATTGACTACGGCACCGGTGTTAGTGTTACCGACTCCGAGTGAACCGTTTGTGGTGTACTGTGATGCGTCTAAGATGGGATTAGGAGGAGTTCTTATGCAGAATGGTAAGGTAGTAGCATATGCTTCGCGGCAACTGAGAGTGCATGAGCGAAATTATCCTACTCATGATCTTGAGTTAGCTGCGGTTGTTTTTGTGTTGAAAATTTGGAGGCATTACCTGTATGGTTCAAGATTTGAAGTGTTTAGTGATCATAAGAGTCTGAGATACCTGTTTGATCAGAAAGAGCTGAATATGAGGCAGAGAAGATGGTTAGAATTTTTGAAGGATTATGACTTCAGTTTGAGTTATCATCCGGGAAAGGCCAATGTAGTGGCAGACGCTTTGAGTAGAAAGACAATTCATATGGCAGCTCTGATGGTGAAAGAAATTGAGTTAATTGAACAATTCATAGATTTGAGCATGGTTTGTGAAACTACTGCAGAGAGTGTAATGTTGGGTATGTTGCAGGTAAATAATGACTTCTTGGATATGATTAGAGAGAATCAGAAGTTGGATGTGAAATTGGTAGATTTGATGCCTGGAGTAGGAAGTGACTCCGATAGTGACTGTAAATTGGATAGTACAGGTGTGTTGAGATTTAGAGGCAGGATTTGTGTACCAGATGATGAGGAACTGAAAAAGCTGATTTTGAGTGAAGGACACCGTAGTAATCTGAGTATTCATCCCGGAGCTACGAAGATGTATCATGATTTAAAGAAATTATTTTGGTGGTCTGGTATGAAAAGAGACATTGCTCAATTTGTTTATGCCTGTTTGACGTGTCAGAAATCGAAGGTAGAACACCAGAGACCTTCTGGATTTATGCAACCGTTGGAAATTCCGGTTTGGAAATGGGATTGCATTTCTATGGACTTTGTTACAGGATTGCCAAATACGGCGAGAGGTTTTGATGCTATATGGGTGATTGTGGATCGGTTAACGAAGTCTGCACACTTTGTGCCAATTAATATTAGTTTTCCGTTGACGAAGCTGGCGGAGATTTATATTCGGGTAATTGTGAAGTTACATGGTGTTCCGTCCAGTATTGTGTCGGATAGAGATCCGAGGTTTACTTCAGAATTTTGGAAGAGCTTGCAAGAAGCTTTGGGTACTAAGTTGAAATTAAGTTCAGCTTATCATCCACAAACTGATGGTCAATCGGAAAGGACTATTCAGTCGCTTGAGGATTTATTAAGAGCTTGTGTATTGGAAAAGGGTGGTGCGTGGGACACTCATTTATCATTGATTGAATTCACGTACAATAATAGTTACCATTCGAGTATTGGAATGGCACCCTTTGAAGCTTTGTATGGGAGGAGGTGTAGGACTCCTCTGTGTTGGTATGAGACCGGTGAGAGTGTGGTGCTTGGACCAGAAATTGTTCAGCAGACTACTGAGACGATTCAGATGATTCGTGAGAAAATGAAAGTGTCTCAGAGTAGGCAGAAGAGTTATCATGATAATCGGAGGAAAGAGTTGGAATTCTGTGTAGGTGATCACGTATTCCTAAGAGTTAACCCGATGACTGGTGTGGGTCGGGCGTTGAAGTCCAAGAAGCTGGATCCTAAGTTTATTGGACCTTATGAAATTTTGCCAAGAGTTGGTGCTGTGGCCTATAGGGTGGCGTTGCCGCCGGAGTTGTCGAATCTACATGATGTGTTTCATGTGTCGCAATTGCGAAAATATGTTTCTGATCCATCTCATGTGATTCAGAGAGATGATGTTCAGGTTCGGGAGAATCTTACTATTGAGACGATGCCGTTGAGGATCGAGGACCGTAAGATGAAACAGCTCCGAGGGAAAGAGATACCTTTGGTGAAGGTAGCTTGGGGAGGTGCTGCAGGAGGCAGTGTGACCTGGGAGTTGGAAAGCAGGATGCGAGAAGCGTATCCGGAGCTATTTCCATCAGGTAATTTTCGAGGACGAAAATAATTAAAGTGGGGGAGAGTTGTAACACCCATTTTAATTATTTAGTCACTTTATTATTATTTTAAAAATTATATGTTGGTGTGCCCTTTGGTGGGGGTGTATTTGATGATGTTTGGTGGGTGTCCCTAATGTGGGAGGACTATTGGTGATGTTTTGGTGTGAAATATAGTAATATAAAAATAATAGTAACATTGGTGGGGGTGTTATTATTATTATTATATTTATTATATTTGTTACTATTATTAATATTATTATTATTTTGGTGAAATAATAATATTAGTATTATTATATTATTATTATATTATTTTTATTAATATTATTATTATTATTGGTGTGATAATATTATTATTATTATAATTATAATTATTGTTGGGTGTATCACTATTATTATTATTATGTTGAATATTACTATAATATTATAATAGTATTATATTATATTATATTATTATTATAATTATAATAATTATTATAATTATTATTATTAGAATTATTATTGGGAATATTAGTGGTTGGAATAAGTAAAATAAGAGGTGAAAGAGTTATTGGGAAGTTAGAATGGAAATATGAAAAGTCACGATAGAAACCGTGAGGAAGGAAATATGAAGGGGTAGCAAGGAGATATTAGAAAAGTTGGAATGGAGAGGAAAGGGATTACCATAGGCGTGGGATATTGGTGTGATAATAATAATAGTATTATTATTATTATTATTATTATTATTACTATTATTATTATTAGTGTTATTATTATTATTATTATTAAAAGTATTATTATGATTATTGGAGAGATAATAATATTATTATTATTGTTATTATTAATAGTATTATTATTATTAAGATTATTATTATTATTATCATTATTATTATTATTAGAATTATTAATATTATTATTATTATTATTATTATTATTATTAATATGTGGTATTATTAATATTAGTAAGATTATATTAGTATTATTATTATTATTAAGATTATTAATATTATATTATTTTATTAGTTATTATTATTGGGATTAGAATAATTAAAAAGGGAAATAGAATATGAGGGGTTAGGAGAGTTACGATACATTTTAGAAAATTGAGAAAAAAGAGCGATAGAAAGAGAGAAGAGGAAAGAACGAGGAAAGTGAAAAAGAACGAAGGAAAAAGGGAACGAAGAACGGAAGAGGAAGGAGAAGGCCAAGAGACCAATTCTAGGAGGAATTCTATCGATCGACCAATTGTCAAGGTAAGGGGGGAGAAATTTGATTGGGAATGGTTTATACATGTATAGGGTAGAGGGGATTCCTTAACCCGTTAGGAATTTATCGTTATATAAAGTTTTATATTGGCATGCTATGATTATTGTTGATGTTGGGGGATTGATGAATGCTGATGATGCATTTTGGGGTATATATATATATGGTGATGATGTTACTGTAGTATTGATCCATTTTGTTGGATTGTTGATGTTACTGTAGTGTTGATAGTAACTAGGAATATAAAGCTGATGAGATTATGTGTTGTTACCGTAGTGTTGGCAATGACCGTGATTATAGCTTTGGGAAAAGTTATGTGTTGTTTCCCTATAGCGTCGTTAATGACTATGGTTAGGACCTTGGTGAGATTCAGAGTGACTCTGAGATGTCGGTAATGTACCGTAATGTCGGTTCTAGAGTAGAAATTATAGGATAATTGGTAAGTATAATATCTATTGGCATGTTTGTGATTGTGGATTGATGTTGATGAATTATTGATTTTGGTGTATAGGCTGAGGTGTTGGTTTAGGGAGGTTCTGAGTAACCTCAGAGACTTTTGGTGAGATGTCTGAATTGGTCTCGTGTGATCCTTCTAGCCTTGCTGTAGTGTGAAAATGATGAGTATGGGATATAACTTGTGTACTTGGGGATAGTACGCGTTTCCCTTAATATTGTTGGTGAGCAATTAGTAATGTATATGTGTGTAGTGATCAGTAGGATCGTGTATCCCCGAGTGGGGGGGGGGGGGGGGGGACGTAGTTATATCCGGTGTGATAGTATGAATTCGTTTACTATCTGATTGATTTATATGGTGTTGGTGTAATATATCTATACATATGCATTGTTGTATGATGATATGATCAGGAGGATCGTGTGCACTTAGCGTGCCAGAATATAATAATTATGCATTGGTGTCTTGCATATCATGGTGTTTTGGTGGGATGAATCATGTCTCAGGAGGAGCGTAAGTGATTCATCCGTACTCCTTTGTGGAGAATGGTGGGGGATAGATCATGTCTCAGGAGGAGCGTAAGTGATCTATCCAGGTTCGATTGAATGAACCAATGAGTCGGTACCGCATGCATGGTGTTGAGTTGCATAATTGCATTATAATATGTTATATTGTAATTTGAACAGTAGGTTCGTTATATGGTGTTGTTGGGGTGAATAATTGATGTGTTGGTGTGTTTTACTGCCTTATTACATGTATTACATTACCATTATATTTTTGATCATGATTTCTCACCCCTTGTTGTTGTTGTGGTCTGTGCTTCTTCGGAAGTACAGATAATCCAGGTGCTTAGCTAGCTTGGATATTGGTGTGACTGTCGAGTCTAGGATGCTCTGATACGTAGCACGGGACTTGGGCATTTTTATTGTTTCATGTTGAACTCCTATTTTTTTCCTGTGAACGTATCAAAATTTTTATTTAATTGTATTATTTAAATATTCCGCTGTATTTGGAGAAAAACCTTTTTATAAGGAAACGTGATTTTTATGTGATATCCCACTTGGGAAGGAAACTCTGATTTTTATTATGTTATTCATATTTTATTTGTTTTGGGAAGTGGGGTGTTACACTGTGAAGTGCTTGCAAATGCCAAAAAAGAAGTGGATCACTAACTCCTATATTTTCTAAGATCAATCCCACTCCCTGAGGAAATTAACCGTTGGAAATTCCATCTATAAAAGAGAGGGAGCTGGTACTAGAAAAGGGAAGCTGCATTGAAGACACAAAGTGCTGCCAATTTACTTTCAGAGTAATTTTTAGTTTCCCAATTTCTTATCGTTTATTGTTTCCTTTTTCTTTCTTTCCTTGCAATTGTTGCTTTACTTTCCAAATTCTATTCTGTACGAGTAATTGGCATAAAGACTAAATCCTGCCGACATTTTGGAGGATTTCCCAAAAGCCAATCGAATTATTTATAGGTTCTTATTATAATCGTTAATTGATTTCTATTTCCCATTATAATGCGTATTTATATTTTTTGCCATTATTTACGTGTTCTTAATTTATATTCCATGTCTGGCTAAATTAAAGTAATCGGTATGTAATAAGTGGTCAGATGGGATTCGATAATTAACCGGTGTATACCTCCCTTTTCAAACTTATTTATGGCTTCAGTTTTTAAATCGATTTTTCTAAAATAAATGTTCGTCGCGACAGTGAGAGCTTATTTAATAGCAGTTTTGCCATGACAGTGGGAAATTCATAAAGATACGAACCAACAAGCGACAACTGAGGTTAGGTCCAGATAGTAAAAACTAAGCATTCATTTTAAAAACAGCGACAACGCTTTAAAAAGGATTAGAGCTTAATGGTTTTCAAAAATTAATTTTAACCGCGAACGGGATATCGACAGCATACGTTCTGCCTTAGAGTTGCGACTAGCGTCAACAACCATAGTGAGACAAAGGTCTTTAAACCGTCATTTTCTTCTTAAACTATTTTTGAAAACACCCAAAACACCGGTGACTTGTCGAATCCTTGAAGAACCACCATATTGCATACCGATTCAAGCATTTATACCTTAAGTAACGTTTTAGTTCCCCTAAAGTTTACACAATTATTTTGCTTTTATCGCCCTAAAAACCATACCAAC
Organism: Lathyrus sativus; assembly: GCA_963859935.3. Classification (NCBI taxonomy): domain Eukaryota; kingdom Viridiplantae; phylum Streptophyta; class Magnoliopsida; order Fabales; family Fabaceae; genus Lathyrus; species Lathyrus sativus. The sequence goes on from OZ012735.1 coordinate 2,886,432, forward strand.
CTAGCTAAACACAGTAACACCCGAAAATACTAGCTTGATTACGAGTCCTTGTGGGATCGATATCTTTTATTACTACGCGATAGACTGTGCACTTGCAGTTAGTTCAGTTAGACATAGAAAGTCGCGATCAAGTTTTTGGCGCCGTTGCCGGGGAGCCGTTTAGTCAATAGTGTAATCCTTTGTTACATAGTATAGACTAGGTTAACTATTCTCTCTCCCTCTACTCGTTCTTCGGTTGTATGCCAAGTACTCGCTCTCAAGGCGACATCTTACAACCTACAATCGCCGAACTAGAGCGCTTCTTACATTTAAGAAGGCGCATCCTCGAATATCAACGAAAACACAATATTCCTGATCTTCTAGCTCATCCTCCTGTTGAAGAATCAAAGATGGCTGACGGACCTCAGAACAAACCGCTAAAAGACTACGCTACACCCTCTCAGCTTGAACCTCGAAGTAGCATTGTTGCCCCCGCTATCAATCAGAACGATTTCGAACTGAAACCGTCATTGCTGTCAGCTGTACAACAACATCAATTCTCAGGAAATGCAACCGAGGATCCGAACGAACACTTAACGAAGTTTGTGCAATACGTAGACACAGTGAAGGCAAATAGAGTAACTCCAGACGCAATAAGACTTCGTCTCTTTCCTTTCTCTCTTAGAGATAGAGCTTGGACATGGTTACAATCCTTACCATCCAACTCCGTTACGACGTGGAAATAGTTGAAGAATGTTTTCTTAGCGAGATACTTTCCGCCAAGCAAAACTGATATGCTTAGAGCTCAAATCAACGGATTCCGACAAAAAGATACTGAATCTCTCTACGAAGCGTGGGAAAGATTCAAGGATATGATGAGAGCATGCCCTCACCATGGTCTAGAAGACTGGGTGACGATCCATAATTTCTACAATGGACTTCTATATAACACCAGATTAACGGTAGACGCCGCCGCAGGCGGTGCACTTATGGATAAGCCATACGACGAAGCCTATCAACTTATCGAAAACATGTCTTAGAACCACTGCCAATGGGGAGGTGAAAGAACTCCAGCAGAGAAACTCGCAACGAAAGGTGGGATGTACGAGATCAGCAATCTTGAAAAGTTCAACGCTAAGGTAGATGCTCTAGCGCAGAAAATCGACAGTCTGACCGTTACCCCAACTGCAACCGTAGCCGCTGTAACTCCAAACTGCGAGTTATGTGGAATCGCCACTCATAATGCGCCTGCGTTCCCATTATTGGCAGGAATTCCACCATACCAAGTAAACTACGCTCAAGGAAATCCTTACGCAAATACTTACAACCCAGGATGGAGGAACCACCCAAACTTTTCCTACAAGAACGATAATGCCTTGCAAGCACCAGCTACTCCACCAGGATATCAGAAACCAGCCGCTGCTTCCCAGACTGCCCCTAGGAAATCAAATCTCGAAGTGATGATGGAAAAATTCATAGCTACTCAAGCTCAAACAAATAAAGAATTCCTGAATCAAAACATACACACGAGCGAGCAAATTAAACAGCTGACTAAAAAAGTAGACGCTTTAGCCACCCACAATAAAATGCTCGAAACGCAGATATCACAAGTGGCTCAACAACAAGCCTCTGCAGCCGCACCAGCTGGGACATTTCCAGGTTAGCCAGAACCTAATCCGAAAGGTCATGCAAACGTTGTCATATTGAGAAGTGGAAAAGAATTGGAAGGCCCAACAAATCCTAGGAATGAAGATTTAGTCATGCATCAAAAATCTAATAAACCGACAGAAAAGGAGTCTGAAACAGAAAAGAAGGAATGTGACGAGCAAAAGGCCGCCAAAGATGAAAACCCATATGTGCCTCCAGCGCCATATAAACCACCTATCCCTTATCCTCAAAGATTTATAAATTCCAAAACTTCAGGACAATTTAAGAAATTCGTCGAACTTCTGAAACAACTAAATATCACTATTCCTTTCACAGAAGCGATAACTCAAATGCCGTCATACGCTAAGTTTCTTAAAGAAATCTTGTCTAATAAAAGGAAAATCGAGGATAACGAAATAGTTACACTTACTGCCGAATGTAGCGCAATCATTCAAAACAACATGCCTCCTAAACTAAAAGACCCAGGTAGTTTCTCCATACCTTGCGTCATAGGAAAGTTCGTTATAGACAAAGCTCTATGCGATCTAGGAGCCAGTATAAGTGTTATGCCCTTATCTATATGCAAAAAGCTGAATATGGGAGAACTAAGACCAACTAAAATGTTCGTGCAATTGGCTGACCGATCAGTCAAATATCCTGTCGGTGTGCTGGAAAACGTTCCAGTACGCATAGGCCAATTCTATATCCCGACCGGCTTCATAATCATGGACATCAAAGAGGACTCTGTTACCCCAATTATCCTAGGAAGACCGTTCCTAGCGACAACCGGAGCTATCATAGACGTAAAGAAAGGAAGGCTAACATTCGAAGTAGGAGAAGAAAAGATAGAGTTCATCCTTACTAAGTTCTTGAAGGCACCAGCTATAGATGACACATGCTATATAGTAGATGTCATTGACGAATGCATACGAGAATTAGAGAAGGAAGAAATTACATATTCTGAAATCATGAAGATCCAAATCCCTGCTATTCATGAAGACGAAAACTGGCGTGCACCATACAAAGATGATAGTCTAAGCGAGATCTTAGCACTAACTCCAAATCACATGCCAGGTCCGAAAAACCCAGCTTTAGAACTTAAAGAACTACCTAAAACCCTCAGGTACAGATTCTTAGATACAAAATTCAAAAGACCAGTAATAGTCAACGCAAATTTAGGACAGTCCAAAACTGAACAATTATTAAAAGTCCTAAGGAAATACCCAACTGCGTTAGGCTATAATATAAGCGATCTAAAAGGCATAAGTCCTTCCATCTGTATGCACCGTATCATGCTAGAGGAAGACTGCAAAAATTCAAGAGAACATCAGAGAAGGATAAATCCGATCCTAAGCACTGTAGTCAAAGATGAGGTGAAAAAGTTACTAGACGCAGGAATCATATACCCGATCTCCGACAGCCAATGGGTCAGCCCAGTACACGTAGTGCCAAAGAAAGGAGGCGTTACTGTAGTGAAGAATGCGAAAGGTGAATCGATAACCCAAAGAGTTGTGACCGGAAACAGGATGTGTATCGATTACAGAAAACTGAATAAGGTGACTCGGAAAGATCATTTCCCTTTACCTTTCATAGACCAGATGTGGGAAAGACTAGCGAAACATTCGTACTTCTTCTATCTAGATGGTTATTCGGGATTCTTTCAAATTCCTATTCACCCCGATGACCAATAAAAGACAACATTCACCTGTCCTTATGGCACTTTTGCTTATCGCCGAATGTCGTTCGGACTATGCAATGCTCCAGCAACCTTCCAAAGATGCATGATGGCAATCTTTGCGGATTTCATAGATGACATCATGGAAGTGTTCATGGATGACTTCTCTGTATGAGGACAAAGCTTTGAAAGCTGCCTGTCAAATTTAGAAACGGTACTCAAAAGATGCGCTAAAGTGAACCTTGTCCTTAATTGGGAGAAATGCCATTTCATGGTCCGACAAGGCATCGTTTTAGGACACGTCATATCTGAAAAAGGGATTGAAGTTGACAAAGCTAAAATAAATATCATAAAGGATCTTCAACCTCCGAAAACCGTACGAGAAATACGAAGCTTCTTAGGACACACTGGATTCTACCGAAGATTCATAAAGGATTTCTCGAAAATCACAAAACCTCTTACAGGTTTGTTAATGAAAATGTCGAGTTCGTCTTCGACAAAGAATGCTTAGAATCATTCGAAACTCTAAAGACAGCGCTCATTACCGCACCAATCATGCAACCCCCAGATTGGCGACTGCCATTCGAAATCATGTGCGATGCGAGTGATTATGCTGTAGGTGCAGTTATAGGACAAAGGAAAGACAAGAAGCTTCACGCAATCTACTACGCCAGTAGAACTTTAGACTCTGCCGAAATGAACTACGCCACAACGGAAAAGGAACTTCTAGCAGTTGTGTTTGCACTTGACAAATTCTGTTCCTACTTGGTAGGAGCCAAAATAATCATATACACAGATCACGCTGCCATTAGGTACCTAATAAGAAAAAAGGATGCCAAACCAAGATTATTGAGATGGATCCTATTATTACAAGAGTTCGACTTAGAAATTAAAGATAAGAAGGGGACCGAGAACGTAGTTGCAGATCACTTATCCCGAATATAGGGCATTAAACAAGAGTCAGTGCCTATCAATGACGACTTTCCCTACGAACGTCTAATAGCCAACTTGGAAAGCGATATGTCCAACTCAACCTCGGAAGAACCAGAACTTGAAAAAGCCGTGGAAGCTGTCTATGCCCAAGCTACTTTTCATTGGTTTGCCGACATCGTTAATTACTTAGCCGCAGGCATGCTTCCGCCGGACCTAACTTACCAACAAAAGAAGAAATTCTTCCACGACTTAAAACATTACTATTGGGATGAACCTCTACTCTTCAAACGAGGCGCCGACAACATTTACCGTCGCTGTGTCCCAGAGGAAGAAATAGAAGACATCATTTCCCAATGCCATTCAGCACCTTACGGTGGTCATGCTAGTACTTCAAAGACGTGCGCTAAAATTCTACAATCTGGCCTATTTTGGCCCAGCCTCTGGAAGGATGTCCAAATCGCTGTACTCAAATGCGACCGGTGCCAACACACCGACAACATCTCACGACGCGATGAGATACCTCAGAAAGGAATTTTAGAAGTAGAAATCTTTGACGTCTGGGGAATAGACTTCATGGGACCTTTCCCGTCTTCTTTTGGAAACAAATATATACTCGTCGCTGTCGACTATGTATCCAAATGGATAGAGGTCGTTGCCGCTCCAACAAATGACACGCGAGTAGTCGTCAAACTCTTTAGAAACATAATCTTTCCTAGATTCGATGTGCCCAGACTCGTCATTAGTGACGGTGGTTCGCACTTCATATCGCGAATCTTTGACAAACTCCTCTCCAAATACGGAGTCAAACACCGCGTAGCTACACCGTATCATCCACAAACTAGTGGACAAGTGGAGGTTTCGAACAGAGAAATAAAGCAAATCTTGGAAAAGACTGTCGCAACCTCCAAGAAAGATTGGTCATCAAAGCTGAACGAAGCTTTATGGGCTTATAGGACCGCCTTTAAGACACCAATAGGTACCACACCATTTAAATTAGTTTACGGAAAATCCTGTCACCTGCCAGTGGAATTAGAGCATAAAGCCTTTTGGGCTATTAAGACGCTGAACTTCAACTACACTGCGGCAGGAGAGAAACGAATCTTGAACCTCCATGAATTTGAAGAGCTCAGATTGGACGCATACGAGAATGCCCACATCTACAAAGAAAGAACCAAGAAATGGCACGATAAATGTTCGATCCGAAAACAATTCAGTGTGGGAGACAACGTGCTCCTATTCAACTCAAGATTAAAACTTTTCCCTGGAAAATTAAAATCTAGATGGTCTGGACCTTTTAAGGTAACCAAAATCCTTAAAAGTGGAGCTGTTGAAATCAGAAATCAAATCAACGCACCGTTTATAGTAAACAGACAGCGTTTAAAGCATTATAATCAAAACGAAAACAGCCACCACGTGAGCAGTTTGAAATTGCTCGAGCTTCCCGCTCAAACCCCCGAATAGCTTGCAGCCAAGCTATCGTCAGGCTTTTGACGTTAAAAACAGCGCTGATTGGGAGGCAACCCAATTTTTCCCGTTTTTCCCTTCTAATATTACTAAAACTATGTTTTCATTTTAACTAATAATTTCCATAAATTTCTACTCTTTTATTTTATACTATTTATTTTATTTTATTTTTCTTCCTTTTATCACCTTTTTCTTCTTAAAAATCTAATCTGAGTAAATGTTATTTCAACCTTTCCAGGATTTTAAAGTCGTTCTACTTTTCTCCCATTTTTATCTGACTAACCTCCGAGTATGGCTGACATCGACATTACGACCGTTGTATTTAGAGGACTAGCTCACAAGGTCATATTTGAGGCACTGACTCAGAGAAGCTTTGCTTCAACTCTGTACTACGATAAATCCACCATGAAAAAGTTAGGAATCCAGGATAGCATTCAATATCTAGTTAACCAATTAGGCTGGGAGCAAACTGCTCTAAAGACCCAATTTGCTACCTACCGCGAACTCACGTTCGAATTCCTTAGCTCCTTAAGCTACTTACCCGAACATGGCTATGGATCCACCAAAGAGATGATAACCTTTAGAATATTTGGAATGGACCAAACCCACAACCGTACGTCGTTAGCTAACATCCTAGGCTTCCCTAGCGGACCTTTTGTGTTTACTAACACTGAAGAGGATATTGATCTCGAGTTAGAACAATTCTGGGGTACCATCACAGGTAACTATCACCCGGAACCGAATGACATGCACAACAACGAGATACACAATCCAACACTCCGTTATTTTCATAGGATTTTAGCCCATACCCTCTTTGGGAAGGAGGAAAACATTACCACAGTTTTCAAAGAAGAGTTGTTCATCCTTTTCTGTGCTTCACAAGGCCGCCCTGTCAATGTTGTACCTTTTATGATGAGGGCATTCATATGCCTTAACCAGGAACCTCACTCACCCATTTTAATAGGAGGCTTAGTCACCATGATTGCCCACGAAATTGGCCTGAGGTACTACCTGAACAGAGTTATTCGTTTCAGCAACCTCAGATCAATGGACATCCAATTCTGCTTCAACAGACGTATCCTAGGTACCTTAGGACCAGGAGCCTACGAATACCTCATAGCTGATCAACCTGTCCACCTTTTCACATTGCCCAACCACGAGCTAACAAGTATCCACAACAGAAACAATTGGCTTTATGAATTGGACGAGCCTATGGGACCTCCATCACCTCACTCCACACCCCAGGCTTACATGTACGACAGTGATCACATATCAGAAGCACATGACTATATGTACTACCAAGATTATGAGTCCGAAGTGGAGACAGATCCTTAGACCCCTCCTAATTACCACAACTTTCCTGACCCCACTCCTGAACAAGACACAGACAAGTTGGACACTGTTCTGAGAACCATGGACGACTTCAAGCTGGAATTAACCACTATCAAAGATGAATTAACGCAACTTCACATGGATTTCATTACTTACATGGACGTAGTTAGCGACCAATTTGATGACGTTATTCAGCAGATCAACAACTTGAAGCAACCAAAGGCGTGATATTTTAGTTTTCTTTTTAAGTCTAGTTTACTGCATTTCACGTTGTTTCACATTATTTAATTTTGCAATTGTTTCTTTTTGGATATTTTACTACATTAAACTCGTTTTTGATTCAATGTTATTTTAATTTCATTCCGGTATTTCCCTTAATTTTGTTTCCTGTTATTTTCTATTTGGTAACTAGTCTCCCATAATGCATTAGAATAAAAAACTCACTGTGGAAAACGCCCCCCATGCGAACTTCTGCAATTCTGCAGAATTTGCTGGTGTGACGGTCGTCACACTCCCCTGACGGTCGTCACGCGTATTACGACCGTCACACACCCCTGACGGTCGTCACGCGAATAAAATCCCAATTCTGTCAAAACAGGGGTTACGAACCCTTCCACTTCCACTCTCCTAATTTCCCACTTTCACACATTTAACCTCCACTACAACCTTCCGAATTCCCCATTAATCCACCACCATTTCAACTTCCATTTCACTATTATATATTGACCTCTGCAGCCCCATACTTCTCCACCCACAGAAACTTTCTATTCTCCATCTCTGCACCTCTCTCACGAAAAAAATTGCCAGACAAAGTCGCGAAAACCCCAACTTGAGAAATATCACTTTCCGAGAAGGCGAGGCCGGCGAAAGGAAGAGGACCAACTACATAGCTTTCCATCAACGGTCGCTTCAACCGACCCGCTATGCTCACCTAGATTCTTTGACAGAACTGGGAATTCTGGATGGCGTCACTTGGATGCTACAGAGGGCTGGCATCTGGCATCTCTGCACCAACCCTCAACCCACCTACGAGCAACTCACACTGGAGTTTCTCAGTTCCTTCGCGTACGTGACTTCACCCGGCGATACCAACCAGCTCACCGGCGTCGCTTGCTTCCGCTTGTTCGGCACCGAATATCAAGTCCCCCAAGACCGCATCGCCATCATGTTACAGTTTCCTCACGGCGACGACGCTCATCGCCGCCCCTCCGATCAGTTCTACTCGGAAGCTTTCCCTCTATGGAACCAACTGACCGACACCACTGCAGAAAGTTGGGAAACTCTGAATGTCACTCACATCCACAACCCAACAATCCGCTACTTTCATCGCGTGTTGAGCAACACCATCTTCGCTCGTGACAGTAACCATAAGGTCAACTCGAAGGAGCTGTTTTATCTCTGTTGCGTGTTTGCTTCAGAACCCGTTAACGCCGCCCCATTCCTCTTGGCTCACATTCAAGCCAACTGCAACCGCGGCTCAAAACCATTCTATTTTGGTGGCATCATCACATCTATTGCCTTAGGCCTCAGTCTTGGCGACCGCCTCCAGACCCTTCGCCAGATGCCCCTTGTCTTCCTAGACACCGACCACTGCCACGCCTCTCACCTAATTAGATCCCGCGCAGATGGGAAATATCATCCGGTAGTGCGAGGCCGCACTATCTAGAGCATCATCATGCCCTATCGCACCCGAATGCATTCGCAGGACAGAGCCAACTGGCTCTTCGATCCAACTGCTCCTGCTGCCCCAACTCAGGATAATGCCCAAGAGCCCAGGGATGAAGTTCAAGAAGAGTTGGATAGAGCCGACCAGGCTGAGCCATCATAAGCAACTGCTGTCGAAGGCCCTTCATCGTGCCGCCGCCGCCGTCCTGAAACTGATGACACATCCGAGGCCCTCCTCCGCTGCTTCGAACAGCAGAATCAGATGATGCTTATGATGGAACAGCAGAACCGACGGGCTGAAGAATTCGAAGCTTGGCAGAGAGAACAAACCGGTCACATGAGGACATCCATGCAGCAGATCCAAGACGTCCAATCCGGCCTGGTCGATGACATGGCCAACCTCACTGTGCAAGTTGACGGCCTCCGCGAGTACATCTTTCACACCGGAGCTTTGAACCTCGAGGCACGCGACGGACGAGCTCGAGGTCAAGGTAGAGATAGAGGAAGAGGAAGAGACTAGTAGTATTTTTCATTTCTTGTATTTTGTTTTTCTTTCCTTTGTATTTTTCCCTTCTGCATTCTTTCAAATCAGTGAGGACACCGATTGAGATACTGTGGGAGCGGACCGTTATTTCCCTTTTCCCTGTTATTTCCTATTTCCAATTGTACCTTTCTTTTAAATTTTCAATTTAAAGTATTTCTAATTTTGGCAAATAAAGCTCATCTATATATATCCCTCCGTTACGTGAACTCCCCGCGCTTTATCCGACATATACAAAGAAACTTTTATCCTCTCCAAAGCATCACGTGACACGCCTAAGCCTTACCAAGTTTGGAATTTCCGAGAATAAAATTCTAACAAAGCCACTACCGCCCTGACACCTTAGACCTCTGGTTTATGCGAGTCAGTCTCACTACTTACTCGTACCAAAGCCTCAAGTTTCGACTCAAACGGAGCCCCTAGTAGTTTATATGAGCAGTCAGCACCATCCTAAACACTTCTAAGTAAGAAACCGGTGCAAATAAGTGCGTGATCTCTAGTATGAAATGAACAATCATGAAACAAAAAGAGAAGCCATATAGCCTGAATACAGAGACATGTTCCTTCTAAGTTAGGTGCTCCTCGCCCGAGTATTTAGCCCAACGGTACGAAACTCTTGCAGATTTATAGTAGAATGAGCATATGTGCAAAGAAAAATCAAACTAGCAAAGAGATCATAGTCACCAACAGGTTTGCTTGCCATGAACGTGTATGGACAACGGGCTTAATGTGATTGCGCCAGAACGAAACCGGGTAAAATTTGTTGTGAGAAGCTTGAAGCCGAGCTGCAGTAACTTGATTGGGACTGGCTTGCATAAAAGAGAGGCCTTCGAAGACTTACAATCCAGTGTCACTGCCGTATATGCTTTGTTTCCATTGGACCCCCGGCTTTCCTAACTTGACGTTTGAGAAATCTTATCGAAGGAAGAGCGTGTCGCGTGCTTGCCAAACTTTAAATTTTTCCTACCTTTACTTGAGGACAAGCAAAGATTCAAGTTTAGGGGAGTTTGATAACGCGACATCGTATATATATAACGACACACATTTTTACTAATCAGTGACTGGTTTCACTCCGATTTCGGATATTTCCACTCTATTTGTCCAGTATTTTGCAGGTATTCAAAGTTGATGCTCAAATGGAGCAAGATGAAGAAAACAAGCAATTATAGATGAAAACCAGATGAAAAACAAGCCAAAAACAGCAAATACAAACTTTGCTGATGTGACGACCGTCACAAGGATATGACGACCGTCATACGTGTTACGACCGTCACACATCCATGACGACCGTCATGCAATAAAAATGCAGAAATGCTGCACGTGCTGTGAAGTGCTTGCAAATGCCAAAAAAGAAGTGGACCACTAACTCCTATATTTTCTGAGATCAATCCCACTCCCTGAGGAAATTAACCGTTGGAAATTCCATCTATAAAAGAGAGGGAGCTGGTACCAGAAAAGGGGAGCTGCATTGAAGACACGAAGTGCTGCCAATTTACTTTCAGAGCAATTTTTAGTTTCCCAATTTCTTATCGTTTATTGTTTCCTTTTTCTTTCTTTCTTTGCAATTGTTGTTTTACTTTCCAAATTCTATTCTGTACGAGTAATTGACATAAAGACTAAATCCTGCCGACATTTTGGAGGATTTCCCAAAAGCCAATCGAATTATTTACAGGTTCTTATTATAATCGTTAATTGATTTCTATTTCCCATTATAATGCATATTTATATTTTCTGCCATTATTTACGTGTTCTTAATTTATATTCCATGTCTGGCTAAATTAAAGTAATCGGTATGTAATAAGTGGTCAGATGGGATTCGATAATTAACCGGTGTATACCTCCCTTTTCAAACTTATTTATGGCTTCAGTTTTTAAATCGATTTTTCTAAAATAAATGTTCGTCGCGACAACAAGACCTTATTTAAAAGCAGTTTTGCCACGACAGTGGGAAATTCATAAAGGTACGAACCAACAAGCGACAGGTGAGGTTAGGTCCAGATAGTAAAAACTAAGCATTCATTTTATAAACAACGACGGCGCTTTAAAAAGGATTAGAGCTTAATGGTTTTCAAAAAGTAATTTTAACAGCGAACAGGATAGCGACAACATACGTTCTGCCTTAGAGTTGTGACTAGCGTCAACAACCATAGTGAGACAAAGGTCTTTAAACCGTCATTTTCTTCTTAAACTATTTTTGAAAACACCCAAAACACCGGTGACTTGTCGAATCCTTGAAGAACCACCATATTGCATACCGATTCAAGCATTTATAACTTAAGTAACGATTTAGTTCCCCTAAAGTTTACACAATTATTTTTCTTTTTGTCACACCCTCATTTTCGCCTTTAGGCTTTATACCCTACATTCGTCATATCATACATCGTTTTATTGCATATCGAGTATGCGGGTTCAAAAGGTATGGACTAGGTTAGTTTGTTATTTCAAATGAGATAACTTGTCTATCTTAGGCTACATGGAAGAAAAGGTTCATTATCTAAGGTTTGATCTAAATTGGAAAGTTTACTCATCTAGATTTCTTCAAGGAGAAGGTACTTGAAAAAGTATTAGGATATTCAAGATATATTCCTAATTAACATGAAATTCAAGGCCTAAATTCAAGATTGCTTCATCCAATTTTGTTTCAAATTCTTGATCAAGTGGAGTCCAAATTTGCAAAGCATGAGTCAAGATCACAAGTCCATAATTCAAGACTTCATCCATTTCAAGTTTAATGGTTCTAGGGAAATCCATCATGAATTCATGAATTAGGGGCAAGAATATTACAAAGAGAAATTTTATAACATTACAAGAATGTCATTTATTGCAAGATTTCCAACTCTAAGTAATGTTTAGAAATTAATTTATTTCTAATCTTCATTCAAGTCTCTAATCAAATTCATGTTATGGTAATGCTACACCAAGTCCACATTATGCTACAAACATCCAAGAAATATGCAAGAATTAAATCAACATTGGAATGTTTTAAGACCAAGAATATGCATGTTTAATCATGGCAAAACAGTCCCATGCAAGAGGTGACAAATTTCTTCATGACACAAGATCACATGTCATAAGACCAAGGGAATAACATGTGACAATGCTTCTACATATCAGAATTTTCAAAATGCTGTCAAAGGTGGTAGCATTGACCACAAGAGCTGTCAAAACACAAGCCAACAAAGGGGTGCAAGACACAAGGTGCTACAGAAAAATAGCATAGGCAAGTAGTGCAGAAAATGCAGCATAGCACCTTGCATGGAAATGGAAAGAAAGAGTGACATGAAAAAAGGTGGTAAGAGACATTACCCCATGAAAAAATCTGATATGTGGGAAGAAGAGAAAACCCTAGGAGCTGAGATAAGAAGGAGGGGGTTGTAAAGGAGAGTTCATTCATTCAACATCCATTATACACACATTGCAAACCAAAATAGAGAGAGCAAGAGAAACCCTAAAAAACCAGAAAAATAGGAAGGAAGAAAAACCAGAAAAAAAGAGAGTGATATAGAAGCACAAGAGGACCATTGAGAATAGAATCTTCATAACATAGAGTGAAGAGTGGAGAGCACATCCAACAAAGGTCATTGGAGTACTTGCAAGAAGGATAGAAAGCTCTTGGTATCCATTTCTTCAAACCTTTCTCCCTTTACTTTTTACTTTTATATTCATTTCATTTACTCTCTTGTGTGTTGTTGTACTGTATATATCATGTAAGGTCCCCAATAGGGACCAAGAAAACATTTTCAAGGAACCATAAAAACGAAGGAGAACAAAGAAAAAATTAGGTTTTTTCACTCTGGTAGCCTGACATGGGCCGTGTCACACGACACGGCCACCCGTGTCCCACTTCCGATAGCTTTTTCATAGCACAAAAACCCCAGGCCTCACAACACGGGCCGTGTTACACAACACGGCCGGCCGTGTTGCACCTCTGTTTGAGGTTTCAACCTACAAAATGCCCAGGACTTATGGCACGGGCCGTGTCACACAACATGGCCACCCGTGTCACACCGCTGTTTGGCCTCAAAAACATTTTTTCTCCCAGACCCTATGACACGGGCCGTGTCACACAACACGGCCACCCATGTCACACCTCTGTCATGCCTCAAAACCTTTCATTGTAGGTACCCTATGACACGGGCCGTGTCACACAACACGGCCACCCGTGTTACACCACTGTTTTCTCACTTTTTTTGATATTTTACCTCCAAAAAAATTTTTCTCAAGGAGTTCGCCGTTTTTTTTTTTGCATGTCTCGATTTTTTTGGGCCGATTAACCCCATATGTTTGCATGATTTTAATGTGAATATTGCTATTTTCCTTGTTGACTTTTGATTCCAAAAACCATTTTCAAAAACAAACTCTCGATATTGTCGAGCCATTTTTAACCTTGTAAGTCGGTTGCCTTGTGCACCGCCATCAACCTTGTCTGTATCGCTTCAAATGTATCTTTACAAACAATAAACCTTGATCCAACGTCAAGTGGTTCTCTTTTCTCATTAAAATCCAAAACACAATAAAATATACGATTAAAATTATGCACCATGAGCTTTAAAGTGGTAGAGAAGGAATGAGAATGGAATCCTCCTACACTTGTTCCGAATGTTTTGAATACAAGGTGCTCGACTTGGTTATTCAAGACATTCATCTCTATCCAAAGTCTTTTGTATAATCCTAGTCGAGAATAGATTCTTTCCTAAGAAAAACCTAAAAATAACATCAACTCATCAAACTATTTTTCGCCTTAGGGCATCAATCAAAAAACCCTTTTTCAAGGTATAAAATCAACCAACAAACAACTATTTCGTAAGCCTCCGAACTACGGAGCTCTGATTCTTCACTTCTTTTAAGTGAGGATACGTAGGCACAAGGGCCACAATCCTTGGCGAGCATTAAAATATAAAATCAACCCCTCTTTTCCTTAAGCAAGCGAACTCTTAGTAAAAACACCCATTCACGCTTAATAACCTAGGAGGTTCCCATCGAGTACGATGGATGCGAGGGGGTGCTAACACCTTCCCCTCGCATAACCGACTCCCGAACCCTAAGACTTGGTTGCAATGACCACACTCTTTTACCAAAGGTTTTATCGATATTTCCCTTTCCCTCCTTGGGATAAATAAAATCCGGTGGAGACTCTGTGTCATTTTTCGCGTAGCGACACTTTTATCCCCCTAAAAACCATACCAACCTAGCTAAACACAGTAACAGCCGAAAATACTAGCTTGATTACGAGTCCTTGTGGGATCGATATCTTTTATTACTACGCGATAGACTGTGCACTTGCAGTTAGTTCATTTAGACATAGAAAGTCGCGATCATATGGCGTCCAGGACAGTTGGAGAGCAGTTTTATTTTTTCCATTTCCCCCTCCACTCATAGGCCACGTCTAGGACAGTTGGAGCCTTCATTTCCTTTATATATAGGACTCCTTGGTCACTTTCCAGACACCCCGAAATTGTGTGGAAGCCCTACAAAATTCCGTTTAGAATCTTAGGCATAAATTCACTTGTAAAGCGACAATTACTCACATCAAGGAATTGTCGCACCTTTTATTTTTATTGTTTTTCTTTTCACTATTGTACTGTTGGATTACGAACAAGCCTGCAGACAAGAATTTTAATTCAAGTCTCGCAATTTTATTCTACAGTTTTATTTTCTTGTTTTTAATATTGCATTTGTTTTACTTTAATTTCATCTACAATGTTAGTTTTGAATTCAATTATCATTAACATGTTTACTATAAATAATATCATGTCTTGCTAAATTAATTGAGTTTGGCATATGAGGACCGTCGTTACCGGCGAGACTCCATAGAAAAATTTAGGTACGAAATTATTGATTGAATGTTGGTTTTGGTTTATGTTTCCAAATTACCATGTTTTATTATTTCGACACGAAAGTGAGGAATAAACTAAGTTCGAACCAATAGCGCGAGAGTGTGAGGAATGAACTGATAGTGGAAACTAGGCATCAATCCTAAAAACAGCGAGAGCACTTTAGGCATCATTTAGAATTTTATTAACTTTCAAAATACGCTTGTCAATTGAAACGGGCGAGCGAGAGAAAAATCCTGTGGTTGAAAGGTGTGGTTCTTGGTGATAGAGCGAGAGTGTGAGACAGAGTCTTTAAGTTAGTATTTTGTACGGAACCGAGTTTAATCGTAATTAGCACCTGATTTCTACAAGTCCCTTAGGCACGCGGAATCCATATTCAGGACTCATTTTATTACTATTTTCAAACCTTTAGAATTTTGTATCTTTCCTTTTCGTTTCGAATCCGTTAAATCTTTAACCTTAGCTTTACATTTCAAAAGTAGACAACATTAGTTTAATTATTACCTCCCTGTGGGATCGACAACCTTTTCTTTAAAACTACATGAACAGCTGTATACTTGCAGCCATTATACGACAAACATGTTAGTGTCACGCTCGTGATCCGTATCATGTTTCTGGCGCCATTGTCGGGGAAGCCTGATTTAGTCAATATTGTGATTCCATTGTTGTGCAGTATAGACTAAGGCACTAAAATTTTCCTTTATTCTCTACTTTCGTTGATTGTATGCCAAACACTCGCTCTCGAGGCAAAAAGCTTGAGCAACCGATTGACGATATCGAGTGTTTCATTAACTTAAGACGATGAATCAACGAATTTCGAATTAAGTATAATCTTTCTGAACCTGAAATTCCTTAGCCAGAATTAAGAATTCCCATGGTTGAGAACCCATTGAACCGTCCTCTTAAAGATTACGTTATTCCATCGCAAGATGAACTGCATAACAACATTTTTCCCCCGCCAACAATCAAAATGATTTTGAGCTGAAACCTTCGCTGTTACAAGTCGTTCAACAGAACCAATTTTTTGGAAGTTCCATAGATGACCCGAATCTTCATTTATCTATGTTTATTCAATATGTTGATATCGTAAAAGCAAATGGTGTTAGCAACGAGGCCATAAGACTGCGTCTTTTTCCATTCTCTTTAAGAGATAAAGCTAGAGCTTGGCTTCAGTCTCTACCATCCAACTCCATCACTACGTGGGACGAGTTGAAGAAAGTCTTTTTAACACGCTATTTTCTGCCTAGCAAAAATGATATGCTAAGAGCCCAAATCAACGGATTTTGGCAGAAAGACAATGAATCTCTTTTCGATGCTTGGGAAAGATACAAGGACGTGTTGAGGCTCTCCCTACACCATGGACTTGAACAGTGGTTAATAATTCATACTTTCTATAATGGTCTCCTTTACAACACAAAGTTGAATCTGAACGCTATAGCTGGTGGCGCTATGATGGACAAACCGTATGAAGACACTTATCAACTCATTGAGAATATGGCTCAAAACCATTTCCAATGGAGAGGTGGGAGAACTCCGACAGAAAAAACTGCTACGAAGAATGGAATGTACGAAGTTAACAGTTTGGACCGTGTCAATGCTAAAGTGGATGCACTCACTCAAAAGATTGAAAGTTTGACTGTAGCTCTTGCAGCCACCGTGGTTGTTGTGACACCAAGTTGTGAATTGTGCGGAACCCCTGGGCACAGTAACGTTGAATGTCATTTGTTGGCTGGTATTCCTACCGACCAAGTAAACTACACCCAAGGAAACCCATACTCAAACACATATAATCCAGGCTGGAGGAGTCATCCAAATTTTTCCTACAAGAGAAACAATGCCCTATTTGCTCCAACCCAAGCCCCTGTCGTTCCTCTAAGAAAGTCAAACGTAGAGTTGCTATTGGAAAACTTCATTGCAACACAAACTCAATAACACAAGGAGTTCGCCAACCAAAACGTGCACACTAGTGAATTATTGAAGCAAATGGAAACTAAGCTTAATGTTATGGCTACCCATAACAAAATGTTAGAAACTCAAATTTCCCAAGTAGCCCAACAACAAGCAACAGTAGCAGCCCCTGCAAGAACATTTCCTGGTCAACCACAACCAAACCTGAAAGGACATGCTAATGCCATCACACTACAAAGCGAAATAGAACTAGAGGGACCAATAAACCCAAGACTACAAAATCATGCCATGAATCAGAATCCCAGTAAAGGAACTGAAAAGGAGAAAGAACCAAATAAAAATGAAAAGGAAGACAAAAGCAAAGAGTACGTAGAGAAAGAAACACCTTATGTGCCTCCGCCACCATACAAGCCCCCTATACCTTATCCTCAAAGACTTGCTAAGTCTAAAAATGAAGCAAAATTTAAGAAATTCATAGAGCTTCTGAAACAACTTAATATCAGTATACCATTCACAGAAGCCATAACGCAAATGCCTTCATATGCCAAATTCCTTAAAGAGATTCTATCCAATAAGAATAAGTTTGAGGATAATGAAATCGTTATACTCATTGCCGAGTGTAGTGCAATCATTCAAAGCAACACGCCTGCTAAGCTAAAAGACCCAGGTAGTTTCTCCATACCATGTGTAATTGGAAAGTATGTCATAGACAACGCTCTATGCTACTTAGGAACCAGTGTTAGTTTAATGCCCTTATCCAAGTGTAAGAAGCTTAATTTAGGAGAGTTAAGGACAACAAAAATATCTCTACAACTAGCAGACTGTTCTGTTAAATTTCCCATAGGTATGCTAAAGAGCGTGCCCGTTCGTATAGGTCAATTCTATATTCCAACCGATTTTATGGTAATGGACATAAAAGAAGATTCCAACATTCCTATTATTTTAGGAAGACCCTTTTTAGCTACACCCGGATCCATCATTAATGTCAAGAAAGGAAAATTAACTTTTGAAGTTGGTGAAGAAAAAGTTGAATTTATTTTGGTTCAATTATTAAAGGCTCTAGATATTGATGATTCATGTTGCTTCCTAGACGTCATCGACGAATGTGTGAAAGAAATGGAGATGAAGCCATATACGTATACCGAAGTACTAAAGATTCTATCCCCTCATATATTCGAAGATTATAACTGGCGCGAGCCATACGTAGATGACAGTCTGAGGGAATGCCTAACACTAACACCTGATCCGATGTTGTGCCCAAAAAATCCTTCTATAGAACTTAAAACGCTACCCAAAAATCTAAGGTATGAGTTCCTAGACACTGAACTTGAACGACCAGTAATAGTCAATGCCGACTTAGGACAGATAAAAACCGAAAAGCTGCTACATGTCCTAAGAAAATATTCGAAAGCACTAGGGTATAACATTTAGGACTTAAAAGGAATAAGCCCTTATATATGTATGCATCGAATTATGCTCGAAGAATATTGTAAAACCTCTAGAGAGCATCAGAGAAGAATAAATCATATCTTGAGCGATGTAGTAAAAAGGGAAGTACGAAAGTTACTAGAAGCCGGAATTATATACCCGATCTCCGATAGTAACTGGGTCAGTCCTGTGTATGTTGTACCAAAGAAGGGAGGTGTTACAGTTGTTAGTAACAAGAAGGGCGAATCCATAGCAAAATGAATTCAAACTGGATGGAGAATGTGCATAGACTACCAAAAATTGAATAAGGCCACTCACAAAGATAACTTTCCTTTGCCCTTTATCGATCAAATGCTTGAACGACTAGCTAAACGCTCTCATTTCTGTTATATAGTTGGATACTTAGAACTCTTCCAAATTCATATTCATCCTGAAGGCCAAGAAAATACTACCTTTACATGTCCTTATGGTACATTTGCCTATCGACGAATGCCATTTCGACTGTGTAACGCACCCGCAACCTTTCAGAGATGTATGTTGTCAATATTTGCTGACATTATAGATAAAATAATGGAAGTATTTATGGATGAATTCTCTGTCTTTGGGGAGAGTTTTGAAGGATATCTATCGAACTTAGAAATGGTACTTAAACGATGCATTAAAGTCATTCTGGTACTGAATTGGGAAAAATGCCATTTCATGGTCCGAGAAGGAATTATGCTTGGACATGTAGTATCCGACAGAGGAATTGAAGTGGATAAAGAAAAAATTGAAATTATAGAAAATCTTCAACCCCAAAAAACCGTTAGAGAAATTCATAATTTTTTAGGTCATGATGGTTTCTACCGGCGATTCATTAAAGATTTCTCTAGAATAACCAAACCACTAACATGCTTACTAATGAAAGATGTTGAATTCATATTTGATGAGGACTGTTTGAAATAATTCGAACATCTGAAAAATGCTCTTGTTACTGCACCTATTATGCAACCTCCCGATTGGAGTTAACCATTTGAAATAATATGTGACGCTAATGACTATGCCGTTGGCGCTGTCTTAGGACAAAGAAAGGACAAAAAGCTTCATGCTATTAACTACGCAAGTAAAACCTTAGACAATGCGCAGATGAACTACACCACCATAGAAAAAGAGCTCCTAGTTTTTGTGTTCGCTTTAGATGAATTTCGTTCTTACTTGGTAGGAGCGAAGATAATTGTGTATACCGATCACGCCGCAATTAGGTACCTGTTAAATAAAAAGGACGCTAAACCAAGACTTTTAAGATGGATCCTACTTTTGCAAAAGTTTGATTTAGAAATCAAAGATAAGAAAGGAACTGAAAATGTAGAGGCAAATCATCTTTCTAGAATTGAGGATCAAGAACCCGAACAAGTCCCCATCAATGAAGATTTTCCCTATGATCGAATTGTAGCCCAGTTAGAAAGAAAAAGTGAAACAAGTGAATTCTCTTTAATTTATCATGACGCAGAAACGAATGAAGTTGTGGAATCAATTTGCACGAAAACCACGCTTCCATGGTACCTAGCAGCTGGGATACTCCCATCAGACCTATCCTACCAACAAAAGAAGAAGTTTTTCCATGATTTTAAACATTATTATTGGGGTGAGCCCTTCTTTTCAAGAGAGGCACCGATGGAATTTTCCGTCGATGTGTCCATGAATCTGAAGTAAAAGACGTCATATCTCACTGCCACTTTACACCCTGTGGAGGGCATGCAAGCACTTCAAAAACCTGTGCAAAAATCCTACAATCTGGCCTATTCTGGCCTAACCTTTGGAACGACGTCCACACCTCAGTTACAAATTGCGACCGATGCCAACGTAGTGGTAATATCTCTAGACGCGATGAGATGCCACTAAAGGGTATTTTGGAAGTAGAAGTCTTTGATGTTTGGGGTATAGATTTCATGGGTCCTTTCCCGTCATCTTTTAGGAACAGATACATACTCATCGCAGTTGACTATGTGTCAAAATGGATCGAAGCAATAGCCTCTCCTACTAACGATGCGCGAGTAGTCATCAGACTTTTCAAGAATGTAATTTTTCCTAGATTCGGTGTGCCGAAAGTTGTCATTAGCGATGGTGGATCCCACTTCATCTCAAACTTCTTTGGAAAATTGTTGCTCAAGTATGCGACACCGAGTAGCAACACCATATCACCCCCAAACAAGTGGACAAGTTGAGGTTTCTAATAGAGAGATTAAGCCGATATTAGAAAAAACCGTTGCAACCTCTAGGAAGGATTGGTCTATAAAACTTCATGAAGCTCTGTTGACTTATAGAACAGCTTATAAAACTCTTATAGGAATCACTCCATTCAAACTAGTTTATGGAAAATCTTGTCACCTACCTGTCGAACTTGAGCACAAAGCTTATTGGGCCATTAAGGCCCAAAATATGAATTACTCAGCTGCAGGAGAGAAGAGAATTTTGGATATCCATGAACTAGAGGAACATAGTTCTCCTTTTTAACTCACAACTTAAGTTATTTCCTAGAAAATTCTGTTCCAGATGGTCTGGCCCCTTCGAGGTCATAAGAGTTCTCCAAAGCGGAGCCGTAGAAATTAAAGGAAAATATAATGAGACGTTCATTGTGAATGGGCAGAGACTTAAGCATTACCATAACATTGAAAAAATACTTTTGCATAAGTTATAAGTTAGAGGAGTTGCCCGCTCTTTCGAGGGAATAGCTCGACTCAGACCTGATGCCAAGCTACCAATATTAAACAAGCGCTACGTGGGAGGCAAACCACAACCTTTATCTTTACTTTTCATTATTTTATTTTATTGTTTCCTACTATAATTATCTTTTTTGTGTGTCTTGTTTCCGTTACTACTATTCCTATTATTATCATTATTACTATTCTTATTATTATTATTATTAGTATCATCATCATTATTACTATTCAACCACTTTCCACTGTACAGTTCATTAATAGTATAATCTTTGTCTAATTTCAGGCTAGCAGTAGCTTAGGATAACTAATCACTGACTTTGGATTATGGAGCCTATAGATGACATGGAAATGATTTTTAGGAATGAAGCTCAGAGGCGTCATTTTGATGTTTTGGCTCAAAGGGAAATGGCATTACCGATTTACCCCGATGGACTTTCTTTGACTACCCTAGGACTAAGGGACAGTGTTATGTATCTGCTCAACCAAATAGGTTGGGTTAATTTTGGTGTGAGGAGGAGACTTACCTCATACCGCATACTTACCCTTGAATTCTTGAGTTCCCTTTATTATGATCTTAACCGAGGTTTAGGATTTGGCCGAGGATTAGCTACTTTCAGACTTTTCAGAACCAAATTTTGCTTCACCCATCACGAGATGGCAGATCTATTAGGATTCCTGAATGGACCTGATGCCCACACCTCAACACCTGATGATGCCTTTACCAACATAGACCTCGATTTCTTATGGGGGACCATAACAGGTGACTATCACCCTGAACCTCATACCATGTTCTCTGAGAATATCCATAACCCAACCATAAGGTATTTCCATAAGATTCTGGCCCACACTTTGTCTTGTAAAGATGAGAATGTCATTTCTGTTTTGAAGCATGAGCCATTTATCATATATTGTGTTTCTCAGGGAAGGCATGTGAATGCCACGACCTATATGCTAGCAAGCCTGAGTCGTGTTGCACGTGAGACCCACGATAATATTCACGTAGGAGGATTGATCACCATGATTATTGATGCCATTGGCTTGAGGTACCAGCTTAGGTGTATCCGTGTCTTTGGAGGTATCCGTCCTATGCATCTGCATTTTTCTTTTAACCGTGGCATTATAGCTAGCTTAAAACCCACTGAATTTGAGTTTTTGATTGATAACAAAGTTGTCCATAATTTCACCTTACCTAACCACGAGAGAACCAATGTGCACAATAAGGATAATTGGTTGTATGACTTAGAGGAGCAAAGTGAATCACCTACCCCACCTTATAGCCCTCAACTGTATGAAGTCTGGGATGCCATTCCCCTTGATGTTGTTTCTCATGTCTCTGGAGCTCATGTAGACTATGATGCTGCTATCGGTGCTTTTCTCATAATCACTTCTCATAATCTTCCTAACCCTCTCCCAATCCAAATTTCAAGAATGCCTCCCAGACTTGCTAGAGACATTGACTATATGGGTATCGAGTTTGGAGACGGAATCGTTGGTGAACATCAACGAATCGTCTTCCATAAGATATGCAAGAGACTCGTTGTAGCAACACTATATGCTCACATTAACACTGTTCGTGCTTTGGGGCTATTCGATAACATCAATTGGATGCTAAAAAATCTAGTTTTTTCTCACTTTTGCTCTCTCACTCACCCCACTTACACTAGACTGACATATAAATTTTTTAGCACTCTTCAATATACTCATGATCTGTCCCGCACCACTAGCACCATTAATTTTAGAATGTTCAATAGGGATTTTACACTGACATAAGAAAGGGTAGGCACTATTTTTCAATTTACTAGCGGAGAGGCATTTTTGACCCAAGCACCTCTCGAAAGTGAGTGGCAGGTCAGCGTTTTTGGCTTTTGGTGACAAATTACTGGTAAGACCTCCACCACTTGGGAAGGTCTAAAACCACCGCAATCCATAATCCCGCCATAAGGTACCTTCACCGCATCTTAGCCAATACCATATTTGGCAGGGAGAACACATGGAATGTAAATTCCAAAGACCTATTCTTCATCCATTGTGCATTGTCCGAAACTAAGGTAGATCCTATCCTTTTCCTATTACCTCATCTTGTATCTACCGCCGGTAGGTCCGGTGGCCATATTTGTGTACGAGGTGTAGTCACTTCTATAACTTATGCTTTAGGCTTGACTTCTGAGTTGGTTTCCCTTGAGAAGTTAGTCATTCCTTTTGCTAACTTAGAGTATTGCCGCAACATGCGCCTCATTAAGAATCTGTCGAGTGACAAATATAGGTTGATGATTAGTAACAGGGAGGTGAGAAGCATTTCTTTGCCTTGTACGACGCGCATTAATGTGCGTATTAGAACTAACTGGTTGTTTGACACTGAGGCCCCCGACCTTAAGGAAGAGACTGTTAACAGGTCCTATGCTGAGACTATGGGGCATGCTCCACAGATTGGCACCCGTGCCAATGCTACTAATATTCCAGGGCCGAGTACCCGTGCACACACTGCACCTCCTTTTTCTGATCAATTTTCAGGTACATACTAGCCCCGTGAGGAGCATGATTATGTCGCCATCTGGAGCACGCTAGATTACATTTTGTCCAAGCTATGATATTGGAATGACAGAGAGGCGGAACGTGATTTACTGCTTCAGAGTATGCAGCGACAGCAGAAGGATCTCAGAGTTGCCATAGACCGGGCAAACCAGCAGCAGGTTCACTTTGCTGACAGGATAAAGCATGACATGGGAGACCTTACTGAACATATGAAGGGCGTGAGGATGGAGGTGACGTCTTTGAGAGAGTTTGTCCAACACATTCCTAACCCTGCCCTTGGCAAATGATTCATACGCCCTCGTGGCCGAGGCCGTCACCATTGATTCCACCAAGTTTCTTTACTCCTTCTTTCACCTTGTACTAAAACATTGAGGACAATGTTTAGTTCAAGTGTGGGGGATGAGCTTTATTGCTTTATTTTTACCTTTTCGTCATTTGTATGTTGCTTTATGTTTTTCCTGTCAGTTTGTTTTTGTTTTGTTGTGTTGATTCTTTTATGCGCCGATTGAGTCCTATTGTATGTTATCTTTTTCTTTTGTTAGAAAATTCGCCTAAAATTGATTAAAATTTACCCCAGCGATTTTTTTTCTTCCGATCCAATGGCATGAAGCTTTTCACTTCTAGGCTATGCTAATTAGACTTCGGAAAGTCTTGATAACATTAGTACCGTTACAGCACCCTAGATTCCTTAAGCATGTGACATCGATTTAAATAACCATTATGCCGAGACCTTAATATCTGAGTTTGTGTAGTAGTCTCTTGAGTAGTTTATATTAGAGGTCAACACCATCCTAAGGCACACGCTAAGTAATGAACCGATGCAAATATGTGGTGATCTTGAAGAAAAAAATTGAACTGAGTTGTTTTTTTTAGAAAAGCGAATGAAAATATTCGATTCCCTCTAAGTTAGGTGGTCCTCCGACTTCCACAGTTTTAGAGAATTCTAAAGGCATAACGCCTACCATCCTGACATAATAAGAGTCTGACAACATTCTTAGAAAAATCTTGGCCAACTCTTTCTCTTGGAGTGGTGGATGAACTTAGGTTGCCAACTCTTTCCACCGTTGTGTGTACTCCCTGAAGGATTAATTGTCCTTCTGACTCATGCTCATCAATTGATCGCTGCTTGGAGCCATGTCTATGTTGTAATTGTATTGCTTCACAAAAGCGTCAGCTAGGTCTTCCCAAGACTGAATATGGTTCCTTTCTAGTTTCATATACCACATCAAGGATGCCTCACATAAACTTTCTTGAAAGCAGTGAATCATCAGCTTGTTGTCGTCGACATAAGCGGTCATCTTTCGACAGAACATTGTCAAATGGTACCTTGGACAACTAACACCCTTGTATATTTCAAAGACTGATATTTTGAACTTCAGGGGAATAACCACGCCAGGAACCAGACACAAGTCATGAGCTTTAAGTCCAGATACATTAAGTTGTTTCGTCATCTTCAATTGTTCCTCGAGATCACAAAATCCTTCCTCGATTTTTGCAACTCTAGGATCATTAACCTTTGTTACAGAGTGTACATTCTGAAGATTTGGCACACACCTCGAAAATCAGGAATCTCTCTTATCAACTTAAACAACTAGGTTATCTTGCACAAGATGAGAATAAGTAGGAACATCCACTTATGGAGCATTGCCGTCAGAAGGAAAGTCATATATCGGGTTAGTTATCACTCTGAAGCCTAACATGAGATCTACATTCTCTATCCTCTCCATTATCCTTCAGTAACTACTTCAAGCTCAGTACAAATGATAGGAAATCAACTGAGTGACACAAGGACAAAAGGTCGAATGAATTTTGTTTATGAAAAGTTGTATGCAAATGATGCAATGTTACATGATGTATGTTGTGCAAAATGCAAATGCATTTCAAAGAACTCAAAGGTTATGTTACAAACACCATAAAGTGGATAACACATTTTGATAACCGAAAATCCTATTAAAATTTGAAGTATTAATAAATAGATTATAACTTCTAAAATCCATGGTAAAACCTATGATGTTTTCAAAATAACTCTATGTTCTTTGAAGAATGGTGTATGAATGGATGGATGAATGTATACACAAACACAGGTATTCACATATTCACATATATATGCAAACAAATAAGGGACTAGGTTTGAAGATCACGAGCATGAAGCCATGGTCTACCCATCCCAAATAGCTTGGACTAAGGGTTTATTTGTACCTGTACAATAGGTTCTACAGAGTTCCCAAAGTCATCAGTCCATCTTTCGAATATTATCAATTTCCCAAATACTCAGTAGTTAATAATATTCTTAAGAGAACCACTTTTGAGTGTAGTATCGTGTATCAACTATTTTGGGACTACTCTCTCATAGTCACCACACTACGTCCTAAGAAGGCCAAGTTAGGTTAAAGGTAACTAAAGGTCCTTAGTGTCACAGGCTCCTAAGTCGAAAGCAGTAATGCTTTCACGAATACTCATTCAACAATACTACTCTCAAGAGGGCCTTAACTGAGCGGCGATTTCTCAAGTTAGCTTGGTCGGAAATCAACTCCCTATAAGTCTCCTTGAATATACCACCTTCCTATCATAGATGCACTCTAGCTCGGGTTAGGACTTATCTCACAACAGTATGTGACAACCCTGCCAAACAGAAAAAACCCAAGCAGACAAATATATACAAATGTACAAGTATATAGGTATACAACAGATAACACATATAAAATAAGTTAGTGTAACCCCCTTAGGGAAAACTATATGTATCCCTAGTGAAGTCTCCCTTTCTATCACGGTGAGAGTCGGATATTAAGCTATTCATTAACTTGAATCACAAATCATTTTTCACCACCGATCTTCAATTTACGCGAGGGAAGGGAAAAAGAACGAATAACCCATAAACATGCAATGCAAAAATAAAGCAAAAGAGAATCTAAGATTCGTGGTTGGTTATACTAAGGGAAGGTATTAACATCATAAGTATCTGTAATATTCTACTAGAACCTCTTGTTTTAATGTGTTATTTGTTATTTGTCTGCTAAAGGTGAAAAGGATGAAGGGAGACCTAAGGTATTATTTATAAGTATGCTCGTCAAGACATTGCATTTCATGCCTACGTATCCTGACGGGAATGGAATCAGAGCATTCGTAGTTCCGCTCACTAAGGGTAAATAAAGTTTGTTGGTTGGTTTTTAGGAGAAAATACAAGTTGTCATCTTAAGGAGAATACTCAACTTAAACCATCACAAACATGTGGAAGATGGATCTTTGCTTGACATTAAGAGATGTACTCTAATTCGGATATAGAACCGACGAGTATGCCACATACCTCTCTCAAGTGGAAAAGAATCTACGTCTTTCTCAAATATGTCACGGGGTAGGAGAATGTCATCTCGACCAAGGATGACTCGTGTCTAATTCTCTCATGGGAGAAAAGGGAACCTAATTGTAGGTTGTCTAGTTAACATCTGAAGGGAACTAACCTAATTCTATGAATCTAAAATAAGATTGAAGGGGAAAGCTATCTTATTGTTATCATGCAATAATCCATCCTAATGTCTAATATTAATTTGATTTATCGAAGACAATGTCGAATCGAGAACCTAAAGGGACTTGGAGATTCAAATCATATAGGCATGTCAAACATCCACGAGTAAATTGACAAGTAACTAATCACGGTTAATCAAAATTTTAATTAAGATTCGCTAAAAAACTAATCAATCAATTAGAATTTAAAAAAAAATCAATTAATCCATTAAAATTTTAATTAATCAAAATTAGGGATTTTAATTAATAATAAAACTAAAAATTAAAAAAAAATCTAAATAAATCAAAAGGGTGTAAAAAAATACCATGGATGTGTAGCTTTTAAAAAAAACATGGGGTGTGGCACCAAGTTACACATTAACCTAAGGCCCATTAACATAAACCTTAATTTTTATCATATAATAATAATAACTAAATAAAAAGTTAAAGTTTAAAAAATAATAATAAAAAAATAGGAAATAATAATATAAAAAAATAGAAAGAAAAACAGCATAAAGGAGCACCGTCCCTTTTTTTCTGTTTAATAACAAGATAAAAAAAGTAGAGCTTTAACCAAATGTTTTTTTTTTAGTTTTTCAGATTTTAATATATTATCCAATTACATCTTGACATGTATTCCTATAATAAAATAAAATAAAAATAAAATAAAAATACAGTTAAATAGAGGAAGTTCCATTTCAAATTCATTTTCTTCAATCTCTCATTCGATCTCAATGTTCTCTACCTCTCAAGCCAATTTTAAAAATAAAAAAACAAATTCATATAGATTCATGGCACATAATTGCAATATAGTTATAACAATCAGACAAGTGATAACATAAATTAAACCAAGCACCCAAAGAAAAAAGAGAAGAACACGAGTTACCGAAATTGAAGTGTCGCAACGGCACAAGCTTGTTACGTGGAATAGAGTCAAATCTGAATGCAAAAGAGGTATCGGTTGGTGCATGTTGGCGGAGCCTTGATAGAGTGCAGCGTCAAAGCGGTTGCGGTCGATTCTTGACGACAATTACAGAGGTGACTCCGGAAGCAGTGCGACGATGGAGCTCATGATTCTAACTTCCTTTTATTTTTCCTGTTTTCTTTGAATCCAATCTCTTGTTTTGAATTTTGTTTTTGTGTCCTTTGTTTTTTCTAATGCATATATATATATATATATATATATATATATATATATATATATATATATATATATATATATATATATATATATATATATATATATATATATATATATATATATATATATATATATATATATATATATATATATATATATATATATATATATATATATATATATATATATATATATATATAGAGAGAGAGAGAGAGAGAGAGAGAGAGAGAGAGAGAGAGAGAGAGAGAGAGAGAGAGAGAGAGAGAGAGAGAGAGAGAGAGAGAGAGAGAGAGAGAGAACTAGAAAATAGACAAGAACGATAATAACAATTAACACAATAATTTTTTTATATAATAAGACAAGAATAAAAGAAATTAAAAATCATGTTTTTGAGTTTTTTATGATAAGACAAGAATAAAAAGAATTAAAAATCATGTTTTTGTGTTTTTGATGATAAGACAAGAATAAAAAGAATTAAAAATTATGTTTTTTTGTGTTTTTTATAACAAGACAAGAATAAAAAAATTTAAAAATCATATTTTTGTGTTTTTTTATGATAAGACAAGAATTAAAAATTATGTTTTTGTATTTTTTTTAAATGAAAATATTAAAAAAATAAAAATTAATAAAAATAAAAATTTACATTAAATATATAATTAAATCTAAATAAATTAAATGATTATTTAAATAAAAATGATTAAAAAACGAAATAAAAAGTCAGGCAGAAAAGTCCTCGAAAAAATAAAATGAACACCAAAATAATCAGCGCGAAATAAACATATTGGAAAAATATAGCGTTTGGTCAGATTTTGAAATAAATTTAGACCGGTTTGTCTGTAAATCCAACAAATTTATTTTGACTGACATTTTGGACACTATGCAAGATGAAGTGCATGTTATGTTATGGAGACGATGCGAAACAAAAAAAAAACAGAATCTTAGTATAAAAAATTAGGGTATGACAGATGCCCCTATTTAAGTTTCTTCTATCCGGAGATATGAAGATTGAAATCTTCGTCTTGACGTGATAGGAGAGACTTAAATACAAACATACATAATTTTTTGCCCTAAGATGTCATAAAATGCTTATGATGTGATATGATATGAAATGAATGCAAGACAGGAATCCTGTGGGGAATAATGCCACAAGGGATAACTATATATGGAAATGTTGTTGAAAGCACAATTAAAGAATGAAAGACCCAACGAGGAACAACTTAGCAAACAAAGCAAGACTCCACGGGGAAAAGATCTAACTCCACCGGGGATGAGACTCAACTCCACTAGGAAAGAGATTACCAACATACAATCACAAGGTATCTTAAACATATGATGATGAACTTGTGACAAAATCTTTTTAACAAAATCCACTTGGGGAACATACTGTCGAAGTTAACTGTGGGGATTTCAAGAGATATCAATTGGAGAAGTCTATTGTCGAGACTTAGACCTCCTTTGAGAATACCTTCTGCCAAGGTTTTATTGAAAAGGTGTCACCGAGATTAACCAGGTAATCTACTTCCGAGACTCTGAAAAGAAACAACTGTATGTTAAAGTTTAAAGAAGCATCAAAGTTAACCAGAGAATCTACTGCCGAGATCCTGGAAACAGAGAAACATCCTTTGTCGAAGTCTGTTGGAGATCTACTGTCGAGAATAACCAAAGAATTTACAAAATGAAACACCTTCTGCCGAGGTCTACTGAAAATATTTTGTCAAGACTTTCCAGAAAATGAAAAGAAAATACCTTCTGCCGATGTTAAACTAGAAATCTTCTACCGAGACTTACCAGGAAATGAAAAGAAAATACCTTCTGTCGAGGTTTGATGAAAATTTTGTTTTTAAAATTTAATAGAGAATCTACTGCCGAGATTTACCAAAGAATATGAAATAAAGCCACCTTCTGCCAAGGTTTGCTGGAATTTAAAAAAGAAACACCTGCTGCCGAGGTTTTGTTGAATGAAAGTAACTACTAATCACAAAGTAACTGACCCAAAGGAAAGGTGTACTACCTACTATTAAAACATATGATAGCCTAAGCAAAGGTAAACACAAAAGGAAAGATGACCTACTACCAAACATGGTAGCCTAAGCAAATGTATCTAACCAAAAAGAGATAGACACACTACCTACTATCAAACATATGATAGCCTAAGCAGAGGTAATAGACTTGAAAGGAGAGATCACCTACTACCAAATACGTGGCAGCCTAAGCAATGGTGTCTGACCAAAAGAAAGGTGCATTACCTACTATCAAAACATATATAGCCTTAGCAAAGGTAATAAACTTGAAAGGAGATATCACCTACTACCAAACATGTGGCAGCCTAAGCAAAGGTGTCTGACCAAAAGAAAGGTGTATTACCTACTATCAAAACATATGATAGCCTAAGCAAAGGTAATAGACTAACATAAGCATCCATGATCAGGGTATGATCCAGCTTCTTCTTTAACAAAATGATCCATTTAGAAAGGGTAAATAAACCTCCCCAACGCTTCAAGGTTGTATGCCATGAACGGATCTCAGTTTCTTCTTTAATCAAGAATTCCACTTGAAAAGGGTATAATAAATTCCTCTCGTCTCGGGTCATAAGCCACAAACGGGTCTCAGTTTCTTCCTAGAAAGGTGAATACTTATGGGAGAGTATCTTCACAGGGGATTGGAATTTTGCTAGAGATTTATGACTTCAACAGGGATCCATAATTTACTAGAGATTAGAAAACATCGTCGGGGATCTAAAAGAGATGCAAGCGCGTTGATTTGCAAAATATGTCTTCTCAAATAAAAAGAAAGATCATCTGAATCTTCATCAAACTTTTCGGAGATATGCTATTTGATGGAAGCAAATTGAATAGTGGACTCACTAGGGAGAACATCACTGAGGAGCAGTATTGTTGTAGTTTGAAGTTGCATTGAACCAAATAAAGTCCTTGTATCAGGGATTCTCAAATAAAGAGAAACACTTGTAAAAACTTCACCGAACTTCTCTGATGGATTTCCGAAGATATGCCATTTAATGGAGGATAGGTTGATAATCTTGATAAACTCATTGGGGATAGAAAAACTGTCTTGAGGAGACTGCCATTTGTCATCCAAACAGAAAACCTGAGAACAAGCTGCTCAAATAAGGAGGCTGCTGTAACACCCATTTTAATTATTTAGTCATTTTATTATTATTTTAAATATTATATGTTGATGTGCCCTTTGGTAGGGTGTATTTGATGATGTTTGGTGGGTGTCCCTGAGATGGGAGATCATTGGTGGTAATTTGGTGAGTTTATAATAATATAAGAAATAATAGTAATATTGGTGGTGGTATTAATATTATTATTATTATTATTATTATTATATTTATGATTATTATTAATATTTGTAGTAATATTATTAATATGGAGAATATAATATTATTATTAATATAGTTATTATATTATTATGATTTTTGGTGTGAATATGATAATATAATGAATAATAGTAATATTGGTGGGGGTATTATTATTATATATTATTATATTTATCAGTATTATTAATATTATTATTATTTTGGTGAGATAATAATAATAATATTATTATTATTATTATTAATAGTATTATTATGATTAGTATTATTAATATTAGTAATATTATATTAGTATTATTAATATTAAGATTATTATTATTCATATTATTTTATTATTAGTATTAATATAATTGTTATTATTATCATTAGTATTATTATTATTATAATTATAATTATTGTTGGGTGTATTACTATTATTATTATTATTATGTTGAATATTACTATAATATTATAATAGTATTATATTATATTATTATTATTATTATTATAATGATTATTATAATTATTATATTAGAATTATTATTGGGAATATTAGTGGTTGAAATAAGTAAAATAAGAGGTGGAAGGGTTATTGGGAAGTTAGAATGGAAATATGAAAAGTCATGATAGAAACCGTGAGGAAGGAAATATGAAGGGGTACCAAGGAGATATTAGAAAAGTTGGAATAGAGAGAAAAGGGATTACCATATATCGTGGGAAATTGGTGTGATAATAATAATAATAATAATAATAATAATAATAATAATAATAATAATAATAATAATAATAATAATAATAATAATAATAATAATAATAATAATAATATTATTATTATTATTATTATTATTATTATTATTATTATTATTATTATTATTATTATTATTATGTTATTTTTATTAGTTATTATTATTATTATTATATTATTTTTATTAGTTATTATTATTATTGGGATAGGAAATAAAAAGGAAAATAGAATATGAAGGGATGGGGGAAGTATTAGAGAAAATAACACGATAGAAAGATGGAAGAGAGAAAGAGCGATAGAAAGAGAGAAGAGGAAAGAACGAGAGAAGTGAGAAGAACGAAGGAAAAAGGGAACGAAGAACGGAAAGAAAAGAGGAGGCCAAGAGACCAAATCCAGGAAGAATTTCATCGATCAACCGATTAACAAGGTAAGGGGGGAGAAACTTGATTGGGAATGGTATATACATGTATAGGATAGTGGGGATTCCTTAACCCCGTAGGAATGTATCGTTGATGAAGTTTTATATTGACATGCTATTGATTGTTGAGTTATGTTGATGTTGATGGATTGAAATATGTTGAGTGTTGGTGAATTGTTGTTTTTGGTTAATTTGGCGTATAGGTTGGGTTTACGGTTTTAGGGAAGTTCTGTGTGACCTTTTTGATGTGTCGATAGATTGTTTAAGTGATGACTTTGGAATAATATGTATATGATGATGTACGGATGTTTGATGTTG
Organism: Lathyrus sativus; assembly: GCA_963859935.3. Classification (NCBI taxonomy): domain Eukaryota; kingdom Viridiplantae; phylum Streptophyta; class Magnoliopsida; order Fabales; family Fabaceae; genus Lathyrus; species Lathyrus sativus. The sequence goes on from OZ012735.1 coordinate 2,919,508, forward strand.
CCATTGTTGATTGACTGTTGGTATTGGTTTGGTTTGAGTAAGGTTCAGAGTAACTCTAAAGTGTCGGTAGTGTGCCGTAATGTTGATCTGGAGTAGAATTATAGGAAGATTGATAAGCCTAATATGCATTGGTCGTAATACGGATAGTATAGGAAGTGGATGTTATAGAATAGGCTTGAATCAGAGAAGAGTGAGAATTCTGAACTGTGAGAACTTGAGAAGTCGCAGGCAACTCGCTAGCACTTCACTTAGCGAGAAGGCAGCGAGCGTTCGCTAGGTGCTCGCCTAGCGAGTGAGGTAGCGAGTGAGTCTAGTAGGTTCTGTTTGCCTTCGCGAGGAGGTTCGCTAAGCGAACAGGTAGCGAGCATTCGCTGGGAGCTCGCCTAGCGAGGGTGTAGCGAGCGTAGCAGAATGGGGTTTTTCTATGCTGTTATACTGTGTGCGCTAAGAGTGTAGTGCCCTTGGACTTTGTTGATTATAGGGGAGATGATTGAGTGTTATAGAGTGAGTACTCGGTGATAGTATGTGATTTCCGTTACTAATTATTTAAATGGATAATTAGTTGGTGTATGAATCATGCGGAGCATGGTGTAGTGATCAGTAGGATCGTGTATTCCCGAGTGGTGGGACGTGTTTATATCATGGTGATAAAGTATGAAGTTGTTTACTTGGTGATGGTACTCGTTTTCCTTGATATTGTTGGTGAACAATTGGTTAACGTATATGTATGTAGTGATCAGTAGGATCGTGTGTTCCCGGGTGTTGGGATGTGGTTATATATGGTGTTATAGTATGAATTTATTTACTATCTGATTGATTTATATGGTGTTGGTGTAATATATCTACACATATATGCATTGATGTATGATGATATGATCAGGAGGATCGTGTGCACTTAGTGTGCCTAAATATGATAGTTATGCATTGGTGTGTGCATATCATGGTGTTTTGGTGGGATGAATCATGTCTCAGGAGGAGCGTAAGTGATTCATCCGTACTCCTTGGTGGAGAATGGTGGGGGATAGATCATGTCTCAGGAGGAGCGTAAGTGATCTATCCAGGTTCGATTGAATGAACCAATGAGTCGGTACCGCATGCATGGTGTTGAGTTGCATATTTGCATTATAATATGTTATATTGTAATTTGAACAGTAGGTTCGTTATATGGAGTTGTTGGGGTGAATATTGGTGTGTTGGTGTGTTTTACTACCTTGTTTACATGTATTACATTACCAATATATTTTTGATCATGTTTTCTCACCCCTTGGTTGTTGTTGTGTCTGTGCTTCTCCGGAAGTACAGATAATCCAGGTACTTAGATAGCTTGGATGGTGGTGTGCCAGTCGAGTCTAGGATGCTCTGATACGTAACACGGGATATGGGTGTTTTAATTGTTTTATGTCAAACTGGTTGTAATCCTGTGACGTATCACTTTTTTTTTTTGTGAATTATAATAATAAAGATTTTACGAAATTTGGCGGATGGCCGAGAATGTTGGAATAATGTTTTCCGCTGTATTATTTTTGAGAATAATTAATAAAGTATTTTTATAAAAATTTGGTGATGTGATATCCCACTATTTTGGGGAAAACTCTGATGTTTATTTATAATGTTTATATTTTATTTAATTTGGGAAGTGGGGTGTTACAATTGGTATCAGAGCAGGTCGGTCCTTCCGGCCAATGTTGTCTAGTGTTATTGTTTCCTGGTATGCGACATGTGTGTAAAAACACTGTCGGTACATGTTGTTGGTTAACTTCATTGGTAGAAGTGGAATGATTCTAGTGGGGGAGAAGTTGTATTTCTCCGAAAAGCTACAGTGTGGTGGCTTAGTGTGTTGAGGAGTGATATTATAGTTTGGTAAAGATGGTTTGTACCCCATCATGATTTCGGCTGTCTATTAACAAATTGAGGAACTGATCACCCTTAATCTCTTGTTAATAGTGGACGGGATTGTGTTGGATGGGATAGACGTATCTTGCAAGCTTGGGTGGCGTGAGCAGTGTATAGTCTTGAGTTAAGCTAAGTACTTAAGGGATTATTTTGAGGAATTTGGCGTAAGACGGTGTTGAAGTGTCTATTTTGACTGAAACTTGGAATGAGAAGGAAAGTGAGAAAATTTGGGATTTGTCAATTAATTGCGATTGCCGGAGGTTTCCGGATGAGGTAGGTGATTTACTATCGGAGTGTGAAGTAAAGCTCACACGTTGACTTTGTTGTTGGAACGAGTCCGATATTAGTGACTCCATATGGTGTGGTTTCGTTGGGATTGGAGAAGTTGAAGAGTCAACTTGAAGACCTTCTAGGAGAGAGGTTCTTTTGTTTGAGTGTGCTATCGTAATGTGCACCAATTTTGTTGGTTAGACAGATAGAAGGTTTTGTGAAGCTTTGGGTGAACTATAGATAAGTGAACAGGGTGACTATCAAGGATAGGTGTTCGCTTCCAAGAGTTAATGATTTGATGGAACAATTGATCGAGGGATGTGAGTCCCTTGGTCATGTGATCTCGAGTAGAGTTCTTGTGGTGGATGGGACGAAGGTCAAAAGTTCTATCGTATTAGGAGGCTCAAAGATCTGCTGTTGAGATTGGAAGTAATTGAGTTTTAAATTATTCATAGATTTAAAATGTGTTGGATGGCTTCCTAAGTATAAAATTGTTGTTGTACGTTAAATTTCGAGATCGCAGCTTTTTACGGAATCAAAATCGGACACTCGGAAGTCGGGTAACGGTCGAAAAGAGGATTTTGGGACTGTCATGTTCGCCTGGCGAGCATACTGGCGAACGTCCATATTCGCTGCGGTGTTCGCCTGGCGAAGGGGTCCTGGGCAGAAAATGTTATTCTGGTGTTTTTGCCGTAACGGGAGAACCGTAACTCGGAATGACGCGCGGTTCGAAGCGTTGGAAAGCTATTCAAATTATCTATGAGATGGTGAAGTATTGACATAGATTTAAGCTATTTATTGATGAAGTGTGTTTGAATTTTGTGGTAAGGACGGGCGGTACGGTATGTGTTCCCGCTATAACTCACAACTTGTTTGTCCACTTGGCATGGGATCTTCTTTAATTATTTATATAAGGCAATGGTTGTGTTAATAAATGATATTTTAAGGTATTCGAAGCGTATAGAGGATTATGTTGAGCATAAGGAACTGGAGTTATCAGTGTTGGAAAAAGAGCGGTGATATACTTCCGTAAGGAAAGTTCTGCCGAATCCGATAGAACTAATTGTGGTGTTTGTGATGCTTGTTGATATAATTAGGGGATTTGCTAAAGACAACTTCAGCGAGTTTCAATTATGCAAAAGGCAACTTGAAGTGTATAAGAGAAATCATCCGACCAGTGATTTAGAGTTGGTTACTATTGTGATTGTACTGGAGTCGGAGTCTTCAAAAGTTCAGACTGAGATCGGAGATGTTTGGTGATCTTAAGAGGTTAAGGTGTTTGTTTAATTTGAATAAGACAAATATGAGGCATAGGAAATAATTGGGACTTCGAAAAGAGTACGACTTCGAGTTGAATTACCATTCGGGTAAAGCGGACATGGTAGATGATGCAGTGAGTTAGAAATATTTGCATATACCGAAGATGATGGTGAAAAGAGTTAGAACTGATTGAGAAATTTCATAATATGCGTTTTGTGAGTAAGGATACTTCTTATGGATTTAAGCTTTTATTATTAAGATCTGACTAGTGATATCCTTGAGAAGAATCGAGAAAGTCAGAAATCTGGGTTGAATAGTGAATTAGTTGAAATTGATAAATTAGAGTCGAAGAGTGGATTGTCGGGTTTGTGGAAATAATACCACGAGGTGTTATGATAGAGTATGTATATCAGATGTTGTTGAAAGGAGTAGGAGTACTCGTGAAGAAATACATTGAGGTAGATGGAGTATCCATCTCGGTGCTATGAAGAAGTAACCGAACTTGAGTAGATTGTTTTTGAGACCATGGATAAGGAGAGGTGGAATATGCTAGTTAGAATTGTCGGAATTCGAAGAGTGAACATCAGAGACTGTTGAGTCTGATGTATTCGTTAAATATTCTAGAGTGGAAATCAGGTAGTATTTTCACGAAATTGGTGTTGAGATTTCCAAAGAATTTGTAAAGACATAATTTTAATTTGAATTGTTAGGAGTGGATTAACTATTCCATGTTGAGGATATACGAGATGCATATTGAGAAAGTGGTGAAGTTGGATGAGATACTGACGAATATTGTGTCAGATGGAAACTTGAGGTTTATATTGAGATTTTGGAGGGGCTTACAGGAAGCTTCGGGTACTAAGTTGAAGCTGAGTTCGACCTATCATCCGCAAACTGATGGTCAGTCAGAGAGGACTATTGAGTCTGTAGAGAATTGGTGAGAGCTTGGGTGTCGGATCAAGGTGGAGCGTGGGATGATTAATTATCGTTGATTGAGTTACCTATAATAACGGTTACCATCCTAGTGTCGGAATGGCACTATATGTGGCTTGGTGAGATAGGGAGTGTAGGACTCTCCTGTGTTGAAATAAATCGAGTGAGAGTGTTGTACTCAGACTTGAAGATTATGCTTGAGATGGCTGAGAAGATCGAGAGGATCCGAGGCAATATGTATTTTGAGGGTCACGCCGGTGACTGGTGTTGGTCGAGCTTCGAAATCTCAGAAGTTCGCACGTGTTCTGTAGTTGTATCAGAGTGGCGCAGCGGAGGCATGGGAGGAGTAACATGTTAGACTGTTTTTCTGTTGTCGCTGTGAATTGGCATGATATGTTTCATGTGTCTTAGTCGAGAAAGTACATTGAACCAGGTGGATGATGTACAAGTGAAAAATATTCCAATTGTTGAGGCATTGCTAGTTCGTTTTGGCGAGCGAGGAACAACTCCGAAGGGAGGAGATATCTTTGGTGAAAGTAGTATGGGGAGGTGCTGCAGAAGGCAGTGTGACCTGAGAATTGGAATAAAAGATGCGGGGAGCGTATCCGGAATTATTTCCATCAGATAATTTTCGAGGACGAAAATAATTAAAGTGGGGGAGAGTTGTAACACCCATTTTAATTATTTAGTCATTTTATTATTATTTTAAATATTATATGTTGATGTGCCCTTTGGTAGGGTGTATTTGATGATGTTTGGTGGGTGTCCCTGAGATGGGAGATCATTGGTGGTAATTTGGTGAGTTTATAATAATATAAGAAATAATAGTAATATTGGTGGTGGTATTAATATTATTATTATTATTATTATTATATTTATGATTATTATTAATATTTGTAGTAATATTATTAATATGGAGAATATAATATTATTATTAATATAGTTATTATATTATTATGATTTTTGGTGTGAATATGATAATATAATGAATAATAGTAATATTGGTGGGGGTATTATTATTATATATTATTATATTTATCAGTATTATTAATATTATTATTATTTTGGTGAGATAATAATAATAATATTATTATTATTATTATTAATAGTATTATTATGATTAGTATTATTAATATTAGTAATATTATATTAGTATTATTAATATTAAGATTATTATTATTCATATTATTTTATTATTAGTATTAATATAATTGTTATTATTATCATTAGTATTATTATTATTATAATTATAATTATTGTTGGGTGTATTACTATTATTATTATTATTATGTTGAATATTACTATAATATTATAATAGTATTATATTATATTATTATTATTATTATTATAATGATTATTATAATTATTATATTAGAATTATTATTGGGAATATTAGTGGTTGAAATAAGTAAAATAAGAGGTGGAAGGGTTATTGGGAAGTTAGAATGGAAATATGAAAAGTCATGATAGAAACCGTGAGGAAGGAAATATGAAGGGGTACCAAGGAGATATTAGAAAAGTTGGAATAGAGAGAAAAGGGATTACCATATATCGTGGGAAATTGGTGTGATAATAATAATAATAATAATAATAATAATAATAATAATAATAATAATATTATTATTATTATTATTATTATTATTATTATTATTATTATTATTATTATTATTATTATTATTATTATGTTATTTTTATTAGTTATTATTATTATTATTATATTATTTTTATTAGTTATTATTATTATTGGGATAGGAAATAAAAAGGAAAATAGAATATGAAGGGATGGGGGAAGTATTAGAGAAAATAACACGATAGAAAGATGGAAGAGAGAAAGAGCGATAGAAAGAGAGAAGAGGAAAGAACGAGAGAAGTGAGAAGAACGAAGGAAAAAGGGAACGAAGAACGGAAAGAAAAGAGGAGGCCAAGAGACCAAATCCAGGAAGAATTTCATCGATCAACCGATTAACAAGGTAAGGGGGGAGAAACTTGATTGGGAATGGTATATACATGTATAGGGTAGTGGGGATTCCTTAACCCCGTAGGAATGTATCGTTGATGAAGTTTTATATTGACATGCTATTGATTGTTGAGTTATGTTGATGTTGATGGATTGAAATATGTTGAGTGTTGGTGAATTGTTGTTTTTGGTTAATTTGGCGTATAGGTTGGGTTTACGGTTTTAGGGAAGTTCTGTGTGACCTTTTTGATGTGTCGATAGATTGTTTAAGTGATGACTTTGGAATAATATGTATATGATGATGTACGGATGTTTGATGTTGCCATTGTTGATTGACTGTTGGTGTTGGTTTGGTTTGAGTAAGGTTCAGAGTAACTCTAAAGTGTCGGTAGTGTGCCGTAATGTTGATCTGGAGTAGAATTATAGGAAGATTGATAAGCCTAATATGCATTGGTTGTAATACGGATAGTATAGGAAGTGGATGTTATAGAATAGGCTTGAATCAGAGAAGAGTGAGAATTCTGAACTGTGAGAACTTGAGAAGTCGCAGGCAACTCGCTAGCACTTCACTTAGCGAGAAGGCAGCGAGCGTTCGCTAGGTGCTCGCCTAGCGAGTGAGGTAGCGAGTGAGTCTAGTAGGTTCTGTTTGCCTTCGCGAGGAGGTTCGCTAAGCGAACAGGTAGCGAGCATTCGCTGGGAGCTCGCCTAGCGAGGGTGTAGCGAGCGTAGCAGAATGGGGTTTTTCTATGATGTTATACTGTGTGCGCTAAGAGTGTAGTGCCCTTGGACTTTGTTGATTATAGGGGAGATGATTGAGTGTTATAGAGTGAGTGATAGTATGTGATTTCCGTTACTAATTATTTAAATGGATAATTAGTTGGTGTATGAATCATGCGGAGCATGGTGTAGTGATCAGTAGGATCGTGTATTCCCGAGTGGTGGGACGTGTTTATATCTTGGTGATAAAGTATGAACTTGTTTACTTGGTGATGGTACTCGTTTTCCTTGATATTGTTGGTGAACAATTGGTTAACGTATATGTATGTAGTGATCAGTAGGATCGTGTGTTCCCGGGTGTTTGGATGTGGTTATATATGGTGTTATAGTATGAATTTATTTACTATCTGATTGATTTATATGGTGTTGGTGTAATATATCTACACATATATGCATTGATGTATGATGATATGATCAGGAGGATCGTGTGCACTTAGTGTGCCTAAATATGATAGTTATGCATTGGTGTGTGCATATCATGGTGTTTTGGTGGGATGAATCATGTCTCAGGAGGAGCGTAAGTGATTCATCCGTACTCCTTGGTGGAGAATGGTGGGGGATAGATCATGTCTCAGGAGGAGCGTAAGTGATCTATCCAGGTTCGATTGAATGAACCAATGAGTCGGTACCGCATGCATGGTGTTGAGTTGCATATTTGCATTATAATATGTTATATTGTAATTTGAACAGTAGGTTCGTTATATGGAGTTGTTGGGGTGAATATTGGTGTGTTGGTGTGTTTTACTACCTTGTTTACATGTATTACATTACCAATATATTTTTGATCATGTTTTCTCACCCCTTGGTTGTTGTTGTGTCTGTGCTTCTCCGGAAGTACAGATAATCCAGGTACTTAGATAGCTTGGATGGTGGTGTGCCAGTCGAGTCTAGGATGCTCTGATACGTAACACGGGATATGGGTGTTTTAATTGTTTTATGTCAAACTGGTTGTAATCCTGTGACGTATCACTTTTTTTTTGTGAATTATAATAATAAAGATTTTACGAAATTTGGCGGATGGCCGAGAATGTTGGAATAATGTTTTCCGCTGTATTATTTTTGAGAATAATTAATAAAGTATTTTTATAAAAATTTGGTGATGTGATATCCCACTATTTTGGGGAAAACTCTGATGTTTATTTATAATGTTTATATTTTATTTAATTTGGGAAGTGGGGTGTTACAGCTGCCACTTGTTGTCTGGGTATGAATTGTTGAGAAAATGTTGTAACAACACTGCTGGAGAAATATTTTGTCTTTAACGGTGATCTTCAAACAGATTCTTTCTGGGGAGTCAAAGTGCAAAATAAATGCATGCTCAATCCAAGTTCAAAATCCTAGAGATATCCAAAATTGTGATTGTCAGGGACCAAAGTTCAATTCAGAAAGTAACCGAAGAGAAACGGTCAACAAGACTCAACCCAATGAGAGATGAAATCAACTGGGGTTCATCTTATCCAGAAGTGGAAAAGAAAGCCAAAGCAATTGTCTTACATGAGGATCGACCTCAATGGGGAATTTAGAAATGGTATGCTCTTTCTACTTAGGGGTGACGACTCTACTTGGAGGGAGAAGACAACCCCAGTTACTTGGGGATAAACACGACCAAAGTGAACAAACAAAAAAACACAAAAATGTAAAATGCACATATGTCATGTATCCATATGAATGAATGTATGTTATTTTATGCTTATGCTGCCAAAAAACAAGGAGAAGTAAATCGGAGATGAAATAAACATCTCGACACAGATACTCGACCAATCTTTGCAAGATAGAAGCATCACTAGGGTGAATGGAAAGCCACACATGGAATCACAGTCTTTCTTCAAAACTTCAAACTTTTTCGTGGAAAAGAGAGCACTCCACTTGAGGATGAACATCATGACTTCACTTACGGGACTGTCAAAATTAACCCTGCTACTCTGTTGAGGATGAGATAGATCCATTGGGAATGGATCAAACTCATGATTAGAGAGACTTTATGGGGATAAAATAAATATCCACTACAAACTGAAGTAGTATGGTAGGAAGTTGTAATTGGAGATGACAGAGTTGAGGCCTCACAAGGGATAAAATAAATATCCACTTCAATGGGAAGCTCGGGTTAACGTTGCAAGCTGAAGATGTCAGATTTGAGACTTCATGGGGATGAAATAAACATCCATTTTGTTGGGGAAGATTGAAGTTGTAAGAAATCCACTAAGGAGTGAAATAACATCCACTTCACTAGGAAGGTTAAAGCCAAGGAAATTCACTGGCTTAGACTTAGATTACCAACAGGAGAATTCATGTATCAATTCTTCCATAACTACTTGAAGTAGAGATTCATCGGAGAATTGTCATGACCACCTGAAGTAGAGACTTACTGGGGACATGGGTGAAGAATGTTTTGAGAACAAAGTAGTTCTGCATTGATGAACTGAGTGGTGGTTTCCATTTAGAACAACAGTTGTTGTGAATGGATAAAATAATCTTCAATTCTCAAATGCCCCAGATCACATGGTTTATAAGTCATCTCAAAAGGATTTTACAGAAAATTTGGCCTCCAAAATGTTCCAATGTCTTCAAACTCTCAAAGAGATTTATCGAATCTCGATGTAGCTTCCTCAGATTGATTGTGTTTGTAACGCCCGTTTTATTTCGATTAAATTTAGTTATAACTTTATCGTGTTTCGTTGCGTCATAGTCGTATTTGAAAAATGTGTTTGTTTCGAAGAAAGGAATTGAATCGGTCGAATTTCGGGCAAAAGTGCAGAATCCCGTAGCAGTTTTAGGGAAAACTTCGAAAATTCATATCTCTCGATCCGTAAGTCGGTTTTAGTCCCCGTTTGAAGCGTTGGAAAGCTTAAGAAATGTTCTGTCCAAGAAAAATGAAATTTTGCTGATATGACGGTCGTCACAGGCATGTGACGGTCGTCACGGTCGTGACGCTCGTCAGGAACTTGTTACGCTCGTCATAGTAACGAAAAATCCAAATTTAAAACAGAATTGGGACGTGGCCACCTGAATGTTAAAAATTTAGTAACGTATCCCCATATTCCATTATGCTCAATTGAATTGGGAAGTTTTCACAAAAAGAGAAACCGTAAAGGAAGAAAATAGCGTGGTTGAGAGAAATTGTTAACAAAAGAGTTTTCCATCAGAGAACTTGGAAGAAAGTTGCAGGAGAGTAACCGTAAACCAGAATCGGAACCGGAAGCGTGGAATTGGCCTCTATTCTAAGGTAAGGGTGGGGTTCAATTCTATAACCGTGGGTATGATCGATTTCATGTAGGGAATCGATTCATAGGTATAATTTTCGTTAATCGATAAATGTTAGGGACGAGGTTTTTCTATGTAGAAATGAATGTGTTATATCGTTAGTAGTACGATGCTCTAAGGTTTCCCTAATGGGGCAAATATGTAGAAATGAATGTGTTGTATCGTTAGTAGTACGATGCTCTAAGGTTTCCCTAATGGGGCAAATACGTAGAAATGAATGTGTTATATCGTTATTAGTACGATGCTCTAAGGTTTCCCTAATGGGGCAAAAGGGTAGTTGTCCTAATTGTTTCGTAATTAAACCTTGATAGAGATTTGTAATTAATTATGTGAATAGGAGCAGATATGTTGTCATTACGATCGTATGTTGAATTCTTAATTGTTGATTTAAGGTTGCTATTGCTCTCATACGTGAACAGGTGGAAAATGATAATGTCTTGAGTTGTATGAGAATGATGCTCTGTTATGGACAGTTTGGTTGTAAGCATAAAGCTTTATTGTATGGTCGTTATGGTTGTGTTGTAGTCCATAATAGGTTCATTGCATGGCATATCATCTTGGTTGGCCTGAATTGGCGTTATTTGGAGTGTTGGCTCCTAAATGGGTTTTGGGGTGTTGGCTCCTATCCCGAGTTTTGGAGTGTTGGCTCCTAAATGGGTTTTGGGGTGTTGGCTCCTATCCCGAGTTTTGGGGTGTTGGCTCCTAAATGGTACCACATGCATATGCACAGTTGAGTTGCATTGCTGAGTCGCATAAAGCTGCATAATTATGTTGGTTGTCGGTTGTTGTAGCATACGTGAGATATGAATTTGCTTGCAAACGATTGTCGTTGATGTTTATAAGTTTGCGAAGATTATATTGTTGTGATATGATTTCTAACATGACTTTTATCATGCCTTATGTTATGTTGTTGATATCTCACCCTTTTACGTTGTATGTTACCGCCATTGGTGGTAATTTGCAGGTGACCCGGAATAGAGTTTCCGCTTTGTCCTTAAGGTGTCGTTGGCCGCTCTGATATGTAGCACTTTTGGGGGGGGGGGGGATGAACGATTTATATTATTGCTTTAGTTGATGTTCTTGTTGCTAAACTTTGTGAAGAATTTCTACTGCATTATTTTAATTGAACCGTTGTAAGCTTATTACCTTCCGCCGGAAGTAATGACAAGTTGTTTTATGATTAAATGGTTAAGCAATACATTGTTGACTGTTCATCCAATTTCGTGCTACGTATGTCATTTGAATATGGTTGCATAAATGCATATTGCCTGTTTAGTTGAATGTAACATCTCTGATATGAAGAATTATGGATGTGTGACGACCATCACACCTTCATTACGATCGTCATGCGTGTAATTTTTATGCTGTTGCGCTCTGTTTGTTATATGAGTTGTTGTTTTTCCTGTTATCCGCAAGTGTTAGAGTTGGGGTGTTACATTAGTGGTATCAGAGCAGGTCGGTCCGTCCGGCCAAGTTGTCTAGTGTCGTCGAGTCAGTCGTCGTGCCTAGCACGAGAGTCCCGTTAGTTGCGAAATCTGACGATTGGCTGTTGCAATTTAAGTGAAATGGCTAGAAGGAATGATGCTGCAATTTCTGCCGCGCTGCAAGCTCTAGCTAATGCTATGGATCATCAACCAAATCTTGCTGGAGATGCTGGATCTCGCAGTTTGGCAACGTTTCAACGAGAGAATCCACCTACCTTCAAGGGTAAGCATGATCCTGATGGTGCGTTGGAGTGGTTGAAGGAGATGGAGCGAATCTTTCGTGTGATGGATTGTACTCCAGCGCAGAAGGTTCGTTATGGGACTCATATGCTAGCAGTCGAAGCTGATGACTGGTGGCTAGAGACCCGTCCGGTGTTGGAATCTGCAGGTGAGGAGATTACTTGGACTGTATTCCGTAGGGAATTTCTGAATAAGTATTACCCGGAAGACGTCCGTGGTAAGAAAGAGATTGAATTTCTTGAACTGAAGCAAGGAGACAAATATGTTACTGAATATGCGGCGAAGTTCAAGGAGTTGGCTAAGTTTTATCCGCACTACAGTGCTGAAACCGCTGAGTTCTCTAAATGCATCAAGTTTGAGAATGGATTGAAGTCTGAAATCAAGAAAGCAATCGGGTATCAGAAGATCCGTGTTTTTGATTCATTGGTTGAAAGATGTAGGATTTATGAAGAAGATAGCAATGCTCATTACACGTTGTTGAGCGAGAGGAGAAGTAAGTCGCATCAGACTCACGATAAACCTTATGATCCTCCGGCTGGCAAAGGGAAACAAAGAGCGACTGATGGCAAGAAAACTAGTAGGGGAGACGCTCCTGCTGGCATTGTTTTCTATAAGTGTGGGAAACCTGGCCACAAGAGTAATGTGTGTAACTTTGGATCAGTGAAATATTACCGTTGCGGAGAGTTGGGACACGCTATTGCTGAATGCAAACACAAAGGAATGGTTTGTTTCAACTATGGTGAAGAGGGACACATGTGTGACAAGTGTCAGAAGCCTAAGAAAGAGAAGACTGGTGGAAAAGTGTTCGCTCTAACTGGAACTCAGACGTCCAGCGATGACAAGTTGATTGAAGGTACTTGTTTCATTAATAGTACTCCTTTACTTGCTATTATTGACACTGGTGCTTCTCATCGTTTTATTGTTGCTGATTGTGTTGAACGTTTGGGTCTCGTGTTATCTCACATGAATGGGGAGATGGTAGTTGAGACTCCAGCTAAGGGATCAGTGACTATATCTCTGGTATAATGTCCTCTGCCAATGTTTGATAGGGATTTCCTGGTTGACTTAGTCTGTTTGCCACTAAGTGGGATGGACGTAATTTTAGGTATGAACTGGTTAGAGTATAACTGCGTTCATATTAATTGTGTTGATAAGTCGATGAGGTTTTCTACGCCTGAGGAGGAGGGAGCCCGCTTGATAACTACGAAACAGATGAAGCAGATATTGCTAGGAGATGCTCAGATGTTTGCGTTGGTGGCATCATTATCCATTGAGAATCAAGCGATAATTGATGAGTTAGAAGTTGTTTGTGACTTTCCGGAAGTGTTTCCAAATGAAATTCTTGAAGTTCCTCCGAAATGGGAAATTGAATTTTCTATCGATCTTGTACCTGGTACCAGACCTGTGTCTATGGCGCCGTACAGGATGTCTGCATCTGAATTGGCAGAGTTGAAGAAACAGTTGGAAGACTTACTTGAGAAGAAGTTCGTTAGACCAAGTGTATCGCCGTGGGGAGCTCCGGTATTACTAGTAAAGAAGAAGGATGGCAGTATGAGGTTGTGTATTGATTACCGAGAACTGAATAAAGTAACAATTAAGAATAAATATCTGCTTCCCAGAATTGATGACTTGATGGATCAGTTGGTTGGGGCGCGAGTGTTTAGTAAAATTGATTTGAGGTCAGGGTATCACCAGACTAAGGTAAAAGATGATGATGTTCAGAAGACGACGTTCAGAACTAGATATGGACACTATGAGTTTACGGTAATGCCTTTTGGTGTTACTAATGCGCCGGGAGTTTTTATGGAGTACATGAACCGTATCTTTCATGAGTACTTGGATCGATTTGTAGTAGTATTCATTGACGATATCTTAATTTATTCTAAATCGAATGAGGAGCATGTTGAGCACTTGAGGTTAGTACTGCAAGTGTTGAAAGAAAGGAAGTTGTTTGTGAAACTGTCGAAGTGCGACTTCTGGTTGGAAGAAGTTAGCTTTCTGGGTCATGTTATATCGGGTAGTGGTATTTCTGTAGATCCATCTAAGGTTGATGTCGTGTTGCAATGGGAAACTCTGAAATCGGCAACTGAAATTAGAAGCTTTTTGGGACTTGTTGGTTATTACAGAAGGTTTATCGAAGGTTTTTCTAAGTTGACTCTTCCGTTAACTAAGTTGACTTGTAAAGGGAAAACTTTTGGGTGGGATGCTCAATGCGAAGTAGGTTTTATAAAGTTAAAGAAGAGGTTGACGTCTGCTCCGGTGTTGACCTTGCCTACTGCAGGAGAACCGTTTGTGGTATACTGCGATGCTTCTAAGTTTGGTTTAGGAGGTGTGCTCATGCAGAATAATAAAGTAGTTGCTTATGCTTGAATACAGTTGAGAATCCACGAGAAGAATTATCCTACGCACGATTTAGAACTTGCTGCTGTTGTGTTTGTGCTGAAGATTTGGAGGCATTATCTTTATGGTTCAAGATCCGAAGTGTTCAGTGACCATAAGAGCTTGAAGTACTTGTTTGATCAAAAGGAACTGAACATGAGACAACGAAGGTGGTTGGAACTATTAAAAGATTATGATTTTGGTTTACATTACCATCCGGGAAGAGCTAATGTTGTAGCTGATGCCTTAAACCGCAAGACTTTGCATATGTCAGCTATGATGGCTAAAGAGTTGGAATTGATTGAGCAATTTAGAGATCTGAGTTTAGTTGGGAAGTAACACCGAAGAGTGTAAAGTTAGGCATGTTAAAGATTAATAATGATTTTCTGGACAGCATTAGAGAGGCTCAGAAATTAGATGTGAAGTTAGTAGATTTAATGCCTGGAGTAGACCATTCAGAAAATAATGATTATCAGTTGGATGCGCATGGCGTGTTGAGATTTCGTGGTTGTATTTGTATTCCTGATAGTGCAGATATGAAGAAGGAGATTCTGGAAGGGAGTCACAGAAGTAAGTTGAGTATTCATCCAGGAGCGACGAAAATGTATAGTGATTTGAGGAATCTGTTTTGGTGGCCTGGTATGAAGCATGATGTAGCACGATTTGTGTATGCATGTTTGACTTGTCAGAAGTCGAAAGTCGAGCATCAGAAACCTGCTGGGTTGATGCAACCGTTAGAGATTCCAGAATGGAAATGGGACAGCATTTAAATGGATTTTGTAACGGGTTTGCCGAATACCTTGAGAGGATGTGATTCTATTTGGGTGATTGTTGATAGGCTTACAAAGTCAGCTCACTTTATTCCTATTAACATCACTTTTACGGTATCGAAGTTGGCAGAGATTTATGTTAGAGTGGTTGTTAAGTTACATGGTGTTCCGTTGTGTATCGTGTCAAATAGAGATCCGAGGTTTACTTCTGAGTTTTGGAAGAGTCTGCAAGAAGCATTGGGTTCTAAGTTGAGGTTGAGTTCAACATACCACCCTCAAACAGATGGTCAGACTGAACGGACTATTCAGTCTTTAGAAGATTTGTTGAGAGCCTGTGTTCTGGAGGAAGGTGGTTCGTGGGATACTTACCTTCCGTTGATAGATTTCACTTATAATAACAGTTATCACTCTAGTATCGGAATGGCACCGTTCGAAGCTTTGTATGGTCGGCGGTGTAGGACTCCGTTGTGTTGGTATGAATCGGGAGAGAGTGTAGTACTCGGACCGAAGATTGTTCGGGAGACTACTGAGAAGGTGAAGTTAATTCGAGAAAAGATGAAAGCTTCACAGAGTAGACAGAAAAGCTATCATGATAAGCGCAGGAAGGATTTAGAATTTGAAGCTGGAGATCATGTGTTTTTGAGAGTCACGCCTGTGACTGGAGTTGGCAGAGCTTTGAAATCTAAGAAGCTTACTCCTCGTTTCATTGGTCCGTACCAGATATCGGACAGGGTGGGGAAGGTCGCATATCGAGTGGCGTTGCCGCCTAATTTGTCGAATCTGCACGATATATTTCACGTATCGCAGCTCCGCAAGTATATTTCAGATCCATCGCATGTCATTCCTATGGACGATGTGCAAGTACGTGATAACCTTACTGTAGAGACAAGGCCTGTGAGAATTGATGATCGTGAGGTGAAGACATTGAGAGGAAAAGATATCCCCTTGGTGAAAGTGGTTTGGTTGGGAGCTGCTGGCGAAAGCTTGACGTGGGAACTAGAGAGCAAGATGCGAGAGTCCTATCCCGAGCTGTTCGATTAAGGTAATTTCGAGGACGAAATTTTTTTAGTATGGGAGAGTTGTAACGCCCGTTTTATTTCGATTAAATTTATTTATGACTTTATCGTGTTTCGTTGCATCGTAGTCGTATTTGAAAATGTGTTTGTTTCGAAGAAAGGAATTGAATCGGTCGAATTTCGGGCAAAAGTGCAGAATCCCGTAGCAGTTTTAGGGAAAACTTCAAAAATTCATATCTCTCGATCCGTAAGTCGGTTTTAGTCCCCGTTTGAAGCGTTGGAAAGCTTAAGAAATGTTCTGTCCAAGAAAAATGAAATTTTGCTGATGTGACGGTCGTCACAGGCATGTGACGGTCGTCACGGTCGTGACGCTCGTCAGGAACTTGTTACGCTCGTCATAGTAACGAAAAATCCAAATTTAAAACAGAATTGGGACGCGGCCACCTGAATGTTAAAAATTTAGTAACGTATCCCCATATCCCATTACGCTCAATTGAATTGGGAAGTTTTCACAAAAAGAGAAACCGTAAAGGAAGAAAATATCGTGGTTGGGAGAAATTGTTAACAGAAGAATTTTCCATCAGAGAACTTGGAAGAAAGTTGCAGGAGAGTTACCGTAAACCAGAATCGGAACCGGAAGCGTGGAATTGGCCTCTATTCTAAGGTAAGGGTGGAGTTCAATTCTATAACCGTGGGTATGATCGATTTCATGTAGGGAATCGATTCATAGGTATAATTTCCGTTAATCGATAAATGTTAGGGACAAGGTTTTTCTATATAGAAATGAATGTGTTATATTGTTAGTAGTACGATGCTCTAAGGTTTCCCTAATGGGGCAAATATGTAGAAATGAATGTGTTGTATCGTTAGTAGTACGATGCTCTAAGGTTTCCCTAATGGGGCAAATACGTAGAAATGAATGCGTTATATTGTTATTAGTACGATGCTCTAAGGTTTCCCTAATGGGGCAAAAGGGTAGTTGTCCTAATTGTTTCGTAATTAAACCTTGATAGAGATTTGTAATTAATTATGTGAATAGGAGCAGATATGTTGTCATTATGATCGTATGTTGAATTCTTAATTGTTGATTTAAGGTTGCTATTGCTCTCATACGTGAACAGGTGGAAAATGATAATGTCTTGAGTTGTATGAGAATGATGCTCTGTTATGGACAGTTTGGTTGTAAGCATAAAGCTTTACTGTATGGTCGTTATAGTTGTGTTGTAGTCCATAATAGGTGCATTTCATGGCATATCATCTTGGTTGGCCTGAATTGGCGTTATTTGGAGTGTTGGCTCCTAAATGGGTTTTGGGGTGTTGGCTCCTATCCCGAGTTTTGGAGTGTTGGCTCCTAAATGGATTTTGGGGTGTTGGCTCCTATCCCGAGTTTTGGGGTGTTGGCTCCTAAATGGTACCACATGCATATGCACAGTTGAGTTGCATTGCTGAGTCACATAAAGCTGCATAATTATGTTGGTTGTCGGTTGTTGTGGCATACGTGAGATATGAATTTGCTTGCAAACGATTGTCGTTGATGTTTATAAGTTTGCGAAGATTATATTGCTGTGATATGATTTCTAACATGACTTTTATCATGCCTTATGTTATGTTGTTGATATCTCACCCCTTTACGTTGTATGTTACCGCCATTGGTGGTATTTTGCAGGTGACCCGGAATAGAGTTTCCGCTTTGTCGTTAAGGTGTCGTTGGCCGCTCTGATACGTAGCACTCTTGGGGGGGGGGGGATGAACGATTTATATTATTGCTTTAGTTGATGTTCTTGTTGCTAAACTTTGTGAAGAATTTCTACTGCATTATTTTAATTGAACCGTTGTAAGCTTATTACCTTCCGCCGGAAGTAATGACAAGTTGTTTTATGATTAAATGGTTAAGCAATACATTGTTGACTGTTCATCCAATTTCGTGCTACGTATGTCATTTGAATGTGGTTGCATAAATGCACATTTCCTATTTAGTTGAATGTAACACCTTCATTACGATCGTCATGCGTGTAATTTTTATGCTGTTGCGCTCTGTTTGTTATATGAGTTGTTGTTTTTCCTGTTATCCGCAAGTGTTAGAGTTGGGGTGTTATAGTGTTTCATATAGCTGAAACTTCAAACTTGGCCCTTAGGGATAGTCGGGCTCTGGAAGCAACAATTAGGAAACAACTTGCCCTTGTTTATCAGAGTCTTCAAGCAACATGCCCCTAGATATGATCATCCTTTTGAAATGATTCACCATTTATCATTAGTGGCTCAAGTCTCAAACGATTAAGCTCATCATTTCTATTCGTATACAAGCTTCTATGATATCAAGTAATGTTAGCAACCAAAAAAAAGGTTAATTCTGAAACTACTAATGCAACACACATGTTAGTCTTGAAGTTTTTATTGGAAAGATATCACAATAACCTGTGACTGAATCACTAGTTAGGATATTAATTAATTTTATAAAGCCAACACAAATTTTGAGCACATCTCATAGGATTCAGGAAACGTTATCTCATCGAGTATGGTTTCGAAATAAACCCAGCTTCAATTAGCTCTTTTAAGGGTTGTATCATGGCTTGGTTCACGGTTTATGAAATAAAGGATAAAAAACTCAAAGTTTATTTGTGCCCACCCTTTCTTCGTGATGTTCTTCAGCCCTACATTCGGCTAACTTGATGCGAGCACTCATCTCTCAAGGAGAGTTTGACATGTTAAGAAACCATGGAGGCTTTGGACATAACAGTCACTTACCTTTTTACTTTTGGTGTTTGATCACACGACTTTGTTCTTTGTTGAGGATTTTTCTGTGCAATCCTTTGTTTTTTTCTGCATTTTTCCATCCCCTATCTTTTGCCTGGACTGAATCTTTTGAAATCCAGCGGGATGCCCCAATTTTTTCCTAAATCTCCTTCATAGGTTTTGACTTAGCGGCCTTTTTCTTTTTCTTTTTTTATTTATTTTTTATTTATGAATAAATTGTGGTAACTCTAAGTCATTTTGACTTGTTGAAAGGATTGTGGCTGCCCCATTCTTTGGCTAGTTGAGGGATAATCATTATGGATTTGACTCTTTAGCCTCTTAATGTGTGAGGGATAGGTGTGGTGTCCTTGGATATTCACTCCTTTTTTTGAAAGTTTGGGTGCTCGATCAGCTTAACTGAAAACTACCTTGCCCCCAGGTTAAAATTGAGGGTTTTTTGTATGAAAGGAAACAGAAAACTCCTACTTCAAGGCTCAAAGGGGTTAACAAGGGTCTATCTCCCTTATACCTCCAGTGTTTGGGGGATTTGAAACAATTCCTTACATCATCAGCAGGGTTTTACTCAAAAGCATACGACAAGAGATCTTGCGTTTTTTATTCGTCATCCTCCTCCCAATTCTCCGCCTAAGCAAGAAATCGGGTAGCATTGACATTATAAAGAAGAAAAAAGTATTTAAAGAGTGAATACGAATGGATTTTTTCAAGACAAACATATTCATTACATTAATCATTCAAAACAAATAAGTTCTTACATATAAATCATGCTTTTACAATCAAAGGGATAACAACAAATCCGAGCAAACAAACAAATAACCTGATGATCCTGGGAATGAGCTTTCCTCCTGATTTCACCAGCTTTGAAAGGACTCTCTTGAGCCTTCATATTCATCAGCATAAAGGCGTTCCATTCATAAATGGGTTTCCTCCCTTGAAGGTCAGCACCTCATTGTCAATCACCTCTTAAACCTTTTCTTGGAAAACCTTGCACTCTTCAATCAGATTCCCCACTGCTCCATCATGAAACTCACAACTGGTATCTTGATTGTACCAATGAGGGCGAGATTTCATGGCTCTGGTATTTCTGGGTGTCATCACCAAGTTTCGGGAAAAATAAGACCATAACTGACTGTAAGTCATCGGGATTGAATCAAACTGGCGAGTCTTTCCTTCTGGACTATTTAGAGGTCTCTGCTGATTCTGGCGCTGATTTTGATAATTTAAATTCTGAGCTTGTTGATTCTGACGTTGATCCTGAGGAACCAGCCTTTGCTGCTAGAATGAAAGTTCACAAAGTAGTTGTTGTTGGTACTGAACAGGCGCCGCGTACCGATATTGGTGATAAGGTGCCAGAATTTGAGCTTGCAGGATCTTAGGAGAATCGAAAATTGCACCAACTTCAGCATTTCTTTCCTCTTGGGAATCACTGACAGATTTCTCTTCACTAGCTTGGCTATTTGATTCATCTTGGACTCTTCCAATTTTGAATGCGTCTTCGATGGTTACTCTGACTTCCACAATTTTATAGAATTCTAATGGCACAACACCTACCATCCTGGCATAATAAGAGTCTCACAGCATTCTTAGAAACATCTTGGCCAACTCTTTCTCTTGGAGTGGTGGATGAACTTGGGCTGCCAACTCTTTCCACCGTTGTGCTTACTTCCTAAAGGATTCGTTGTCCTTTTGACTCATGCTCATCAATCGTTTGATGTTTAGAGCCATGTCTATGTTATAATTGTACTTCTTCACAAAAGCGTCAGCTAGGTCTTTCCAAGACTGAATGTGGTTCCTTTCTAGTTTCATATACCACGTCAAGGATGCCCCACATAAACTTTCTTGAAATAAGTGAATCATCAGCTTGTCGTAGTCGACATAAGCGGTCATCTTTCGACAGAACATTGCCAAATGGTACCTTGAACAGCTAACACCCTTGTATATTTCAAAGACTGGCATTTTGAACTTCAGGGGAATAACCACGCCCAGAACCAGACACGGGTCATGAGCTTTAAGTCCTGATACATTAAGTTGTTTCATCATCTTCAATTGTTCCTCGAGATCACGAAATCCTTCCTTGATTTTTGCAACTCTAGGATAATTAACCTTTGTTACAAAGTAGACATTCTGAAGATTTGGCACACACCTCAGAAATCGGGAATCTCTCTTATAAACTTGAACAACCAGGTTATCTTACACAGGCTGAGAATAAGTAGGCACATCCACTTGTGGAGCATTATAGTCAGGAGGAAAGTCATACATCGGGTTAGTCATCACTCTGAAGCCTGACATAGGATCCACATTCTCTGTCCTCTCCATTATCCTTTAGTAACTAATTCAAGCTTGGTACAAATGTCAGGAAATTTGTATGCAAATAATGAAATGTTACATGATGTATGTTGTGCAAAATGCAAATACATTTCAAGGAACTTAAAGGTTATGTTACAAACACCATAAAGTGGATAACACATTTTGATAACCGAAAATCCTATTAAAATTTGAAGGATTAGAAAATAGAGTACAACTTCCAAAATCCATGGTAAAACTTATGATGTTTGCAAAGTAACTCTAAGTTCTTTGAAGAATGGTGTATGAATGGATGGATGAATGTATGCATAAACACAGGTATTCACATATTCACACTAGGTTTGAAGATCACGAGTATGGAGCCATGGTCTACCCATCCCAAATGGTATGGACTAAGGGTTTATTTGTACCTGTACAACAGGTTCTACACAGTTCCCAAAGTCATCAGTCCATCTTTCGGATATTATCAATTTCCTAAATACTTGGTAGTTAATAATATTCTTAAGATAACCTCTTTTGAGTGTAGTATCGCGTATAAACTATTTTGGGACTACTCCCTCATAGTCACCGCACTACGTCCTAAGAAGGCCAAGTTAGGTTAAAGGTAACTAAAGGTCCTCAGTGTCACGGGCTCCTAGGTCGAAAGTAGTAATATTTTGCGAATACTCGTTCAACAATACTACTCTCAAGAGGGCCTTGACTGAGTGGTGATTTCTCAAATTAGCTTGGTCGTAAATCAACTCCCTATAAGCCTCATTTAATATACCACCTTCCTATCATAGGTGCGGTCAAATCCGGGTTAAGACTTATCTTACAACAGTATGTGGCAACCCTGTCAAACTGAAAAACCCAAGAAGGCAGATATATACAAATGTGCAAGTATATAGATATACAACAAATAACACATATAAAATAAGTTAGGTGTAACCCTCTTAGGGAGAACTATAGGTATCCCCAATGAAGTCGCCATTTCTATCGCAGTGAGAATCGGATATTAAACTATTGATTAACTTGAATCACAAATAATTTTTCACCACCGATCTTTAATTTATCCGAGGGAAAGGAAAAATAACGAATAACTCATAAACATGCAATGCAAAAAAAAAACAAAAAAGCAAAAGAGAATCTAAGGTTCGTGGGTTGGTTATACTAAGGGAAGGTATTAGCATCCTAGGTATCTGTAGTATTCTACTATAACCTCTTATTTTAATGTGTTATTTGTTGTTTGTCTGCTAAAGGTGAAAAGGATGAAAGGATACCTGAGGTGTTATTTCTAAGTATGCTCACCAAGACATCGCATATCGTGCCTACGTATCCTGACGGGAATGGAATCAGAGCATTCGTAGTTCCCCTCACTAAGGGTAAATAAAGTTTGTTGGTTAGTTTTTAGGAGAAGAGACAAGTTGTCATCTTAAGGAGAATACTCAACTTAAACCACCACAAATATATGGAAGATGGATCTTTACTTCACATTAAAAGATGGGCTCTAACTCGAATATAGAATCGACGAGTATGCCACATACCTCTCTCAAGTGGAAAAGAATCTACATCTTTCTCAACTATGTCACGGGATAGGAGAATGTTATCTCGAATAAGGATTACTCATGTCTAATTATCTCATGGGAGAAAAGGGAACCTAATTGTAGGTTGTCTAGTTAAAACATCCGAAGGGAACTAACCTAACTCTATGAATCTAAAATAAGATTGAAGGGTAAAGTTATCTTATTGTTATCATGCAATAATTGATCCTAATGTCTAATATTAATTCGATTTATCAAAGACAAAGTCGAATCGAGAACCTAAGGGGACTTGGAGATCCAAATCATATAGGCATGTCAAACATCCACGAGTAAATTGACAAGTAACTAATCACGGTTAATCAAAATTTTAATTAAGATTCACTAAAAAAACTAATCAATCAATTAGAATTTTTTTAAAAATTCAATTAACCCTTTTAAAATTTTAATTAATCTAAATTAGGACTTTTAATTAATAATAAAACTAACAATTAAAATTAAAAAATCTAAATAAATCAAAAGGTTGTAAAAAAATACCATGGATGTGCAGCTTTTAAAAAAAACTTGGGGTGTGGCACCAAGTTAGACATTAACCTAAGGCCCATTAACATAAACCTTAATTTTTATCATATAATAATAATAACTAAATAAAAAGTTAAAGTTTAAAAAACAATAAATTAAAATAGAAAATAATAATATAAAAAATAGAATGAAAAACGACACAAAGGGGTACGTCCCGTTTTTTTCTGTTTAATAACAAGATTAAAAAAATTAGAGCTTAACCAAATGTTTTTTTTTTTAATTTTTCAAATTTTAGTATATTATCCAATGATATCTTTACATGTGTTCCTATAATAAAAGAAAATAATAATAAAATAAAAACACAATTAAACAAGGGAAGTTCCATTTCAAATTCATTTTCTTCAATCTCTCTCATTCGATCTCAATGCTCTCTACCTCTCAAACCAATTTTTTAGAAAAAAACTCATAGATTCATGGCACATAATTGCAATATAGTTATAACAACCAGACAGGTGATAACAGAAATTAAAGCAAACATCCAACAAAAACAGAGAAGAGCACGAGTTATTGAAATTGAAGTGTCGTAACGGTACGAGCTTGTTACGTGGAAGAGAGTCAAATATGAGCGCAAAAGAGGCATCGATTGCTGAACAAACATCCAACAAAAACAGAGAAGGGCACGAGTTATTGAAATTGAAGTGTCGCAACGGCACGGGCTTGTTATGTGGAACATAGTCAAATCTGAGCGTAAAAGAGGCATCGGTTGGTGCATGTTGGCGGAGTCTTGATGGAGTGCAGGGTCAAAGCGGTTGCAATCGACTCTCGGCGGTGATCACAGGGATGACTTCGGAGCCGGCGCGACGGTGGAGCTCATGATTCTAACTTCCTTTTATTTTTTCTGTTTTCTTTTAATCCAATCTCTTTTTGTTTTGAATTTTGTTTTGGTATCCTTTGTTTTTTCAAATGCACACACACACAGATATATATATATATATATATATATATATATATATATATATATATATATATATATATATATATATATATATATATATATATATATATATATATATATATATATATATATATATATATATATATATATATATATATATATATATATATATATATATATATATATATATATATATATATATATATATATATATATAGGACTAGAAAATAGACAATAATGATAATAACAATTAACACTATATTATTTTTGTTTTTTTTTATAATAAGACAAGAATAAAAGGAATTAAAAATCATGTTTTTGTGTTTTTTATGATAAGACAAGAATAAAAAGAATTAAAAATCATATTTTTTGTGTTTTTTATGATAAGACAAGAATAAACAGAATTAAAAATTATGATTTTGTATTTTTTATAATAAGACAAGAATAAAAAGAATTAAAAATCATGTTTTTGTGTTTTTTTTATGATAAGACAAGAATAAAAAGAATTACAAATTATGTTTTTGTGTTTTTTATAAAATGAAAATATTAATAAAAAAATTAAAAATAAAATTAATTAATAAAAATAAAAATTTACATTAAATATCTAATTAAATCTAAATAAATTAAATGATTAAAAAAAATAAAAAGTTGGGTAGAAAAGTGCTCGAAAAAATAAAATGAAGACACCAAAATAATCAGCACGAAATAAACATATTGGAAAAATATAGCGTTTGGTCAGATTTTGAAATAAATTTAGACCGGTTTGTCTGTAAATCCAACAATTTATTCTGACTGACGTTTCAGACACTATGCAAGATGAAGTGCATGCTATGTTATGCAGACGATGTGAAACAAAATAAAAAACAGAATCTTAGTATAAAAAGTTAGGGTATGACAGGTTTTAGGCATTTGCGGTAAGGAATGAAGGCAACGCGTGTGATACATGATATGCTTCAAGGCAAGTTACATATCACACTTAGGTCTATGGTCGAAATTGATCTTTATGAACTCAACGAGTCCTTTCTTTATTTTGGATAGTAAATCAACACCTGCTCAAACTAAACATGTCGGGTTATCCTCGAGCTGGACGGCCTCTAACTCTCTGTTTAGAAATGACTTCATGGACTTCATCTAGCCCCTGGTCGATACATTTAGGTTGTCGTCTTGGAGGGCTTCATCCTCCCGTACATTGAGATTGACTATGTTGGTTATTTCGTTGACCTTATTTCTCGTTTTGTTAGGAGCGACGACAAATGACAGATAGTTCTTCAATGTTGCCTCATGTATAAGACACTTTACACATAATTCAACTTTAACAAGGACTAGTTGGTCTGAATCATTATGGTATTTCATCTTCGAATCGTCTTTATACACTTCGGTGTCCGACATCGCAAGGAATGATTTCCCAAAAATTTTGTTGTAGACGGTTTCACAAGGAATCACGAACAAAAAAGCACATTCAGAGTTCTCTAGTTTTTCCCGTCGCCGAAGGAAAACTGCAGATTTGCTATTCTACATGGCCGAGTTAAAGAGTCATTGAACACAATGAGACTCATGCCTTCGCTTTTTGATCTGCATACTACTCAGTGACTTAGGCTTTTCCTCTCCAGACAGCTTTTGGCTAATCAAATCGACGACGGAGATCAAAGATGATTCTGAGTTAGAAGGATCTAACGTGCTCTAGGAAGCATGATCGAGAGTTGTTTTCTTTAGCATAACGTGACTGCTACTACATTCATGAAATCGGAAGTCGATTCTCACATACAATGTTACTATTCTGTTCAGAATAAAAAATTATATGTGAAATGATGAGGTAACATTTTAGTACGGTGGATTTGTGCTTCCTACACTGTAGAGGGGACTGGTTTGCAAGATTAGAACTCCAACAATCAAAGTGAAAAAATCATTAATAACATGTGAGTGAGAGTGAATTTGATGTAAGTGGAAAATCTTATCTATCGATTATATGAAATTAGAACATCAATACTTACTTGTTGAAGTCGTGATTTAGAATCTCGAAAAGATGAATGACCAGATCTTCCTCTGTATCTCACACTCCCATTCATAACTCTCAATGGGGCAAGTTGTGGAGCCGTCAATTATATATATATATATATATATATATATATATATATATATATATATATATATATATATATATATATATATATATATATATATATATATATATATATATATATATATATATATATATATATATATATATATATATATATATATATATATATATATATATATATATATATATATATATAGGACTAGAAAATAGACAATAATGATAATAACAATTAACACTATATTATTTTTGTTTTTTTTTATAATAAGACAAGAATAAAAGGAATTAAGAATCATGTTTTTGTGTTTTTTATGATAAGACAAGAATAAAAGGAATTAAAAATCATGTTTTTTGTGTTTTTTATGATAAGACAAGAATAAACAGAATTAAAAATTATGATTTTGTATTTTTTATAATAAGACAAGAATGAAAAGAATTAAAAATCATGTTTTTGTGTTTTTTTATGATAAGACAAGAATAAAAAGAATTACAAATTATGTTTTTGTGTTTTTTATAAAATGAAAATATTAATAAAAAAATTAAAAATAAAATTAATTAATAAAAATAAAAATTTACATTAAATATCTAATTAAATCTAAATAAATTAAATGATTATTTAAATTAAAATGATTAAAAAACAAAATAAAAAGTTGGGTAGAAAAGTGCTCGAAAAAATAAAATAAACACACCAAAATAATCAGCGCGAAATAAACATATTGGAAAAATATAGTGTTTGGTCAGTTTTGAAATAAATTTAGACCGGTTTGTCTGTAAATCCAACAATTTATTCTGACTGACGTTTCAGACACTATGCAAGATGAAGTGCATGTTATGTTATGCAGACGATGTGAAACAAAATAAAAAATAGAATCTTAGTATAAAAAATTAGGGTATGACAGGTTTTAGGCATTTGTGGTAAGGAATGAAGGCAACGCGTGTGATACATGATATGCTTCAAGGCAAGTTCCATATCACACTTAGGTCTATGGTAGAAATTGATCTTTATGAATTCAACGAGTCCTTTCTTTATTTTGGATAGTAAATCAACGCCTGCTCAAACTAAACATGTCGGGTTATCCTCGAGCTGGCCGGCCTCTAACTCTCTATTTAGAAATGACTTCATGGACTTCATCTAGCCCCTGGTCGATACATTTAGCTTGTCGTCTTGGAGGGCTTCATCCTCCCGTACATTGAGATTGACTATGTTGGTTATTTCGTTGACCTTATTTCTCGTTTTGTTAGGAGCGACGACAAATGACAGATAGTTCTTCAATGTTGCCTCATGTATAAGACATTTTACACGTAATTCAACTTTAACAAGGACTAGTTGGTCTGAATCATTATGGTATTTCATCTTCAAATCGTCTTTATACACTTCGGTGTCCGACATTGCAAGGAATGATTTCCCAAAAATGTTGTTGTAGACGGTTTCACAAGGAATCACGAACAAAAAAGCATATTCAGAGTTGTCTAGTTTTTCCCGTCGCCGAAGGAAAACTGCAGATTTGCTATTCTACATGGTCGAGTTAAAGAGTCATTAAACACAATGAGACTCATGCCTTCGCTTCTTGATCTGCATACTACTCAGTGACTTAGGCTTTTCCTCTCTAGACAGCTTTTGGCTAATCAAATCGATGACGGAGATCAAAGATGATTCTGAGTTAGAAGGATCTAACGTGCTCTAGGAAGCATGATCGAGAGTTGTTTTCTTTAGCATAACGTGACTACTACTACATTCGTGAAATCAGAAGTCGATTCTCACATACAATGTTACTATTCTGTTTAGAATAAAAAATTATATGTGAAATGATGAGGTAACATTTTAGTACGGTGGATTTGTGCTTCCTACACTGTAGAGGGGACTGGTTTGCAAGATTAGAACTCCAACAATCAAAGTGAAAAAATCATTAATAACATGTGAGTGAGAGTGAATTTGATGTAAGTGGGAAATCTTATCTATCGATTATATGAAATTAGAACATTAATAATTACTTGTTGAAGTCGTGATTCAGAATCTCGAAAAGATAAATGACCAGATCTTCCTCTGTATCTCACACTCCCATTCACAACTCCCAATGAGGCAAGTTATGGAGTCGTCAGTTATGTTTCTGATTCTTCTTGTGATTATAGAGGGGACCTAGCCATATAATATATATAACCCTAGTCCCTACCTATTATGGCCCCAAGGTTAAAGCCCGCAATTTTACCCATGCGAATCAGGTTTCAGATACTCAGCCATTAGTTAAAAAGGATCACTTAATTAACAAAAGGGCTTATATATGTACCCCCATCAGAACCACGATTAACTTGTTTTTTACAAACTAAACCATAATTGATTGTAGCCCATAAAAAGTTAGATAAATCTAACATTCTCCCACTTGGGCAAATCAATTGTATGATTTTTATTTTATAATACATTTTGAAAATGACTCTCGGGTTAATGACTAATTTCTTAAAATGCGATTGCATTTTAAGAAAATTCATGATTTTAGGTGCATTATCTGAATATGACTCCATCCAACAAAAGCCCAGCAGTATTGAATCACAACGCTTATTATATCCTTCATTGACATAAAACCTTCAATGGTTACAAATACTACATACTCCGTCAACTAGTCATCAGTGTGGAGTGTGGCAAGAAAATAACATGCTAATGTGATCCAACAACCAACTGTTATTTTCTTTGTCAGTCCTTAACAATTTCTCTCAAATGCATTAAAACCAAAGAAATTGTATGGTTTTACAAACCATAATGCCTCAGCTCCAATATGGCGTCGACCACTGGCATAGTGGTCCTGACAACGTCGAGCTTAAAATATACCTCAGCTCCAATGTGGCATCAACCACCGGTATAGTGGTCTCGAAGACACCGAGCTTAAAATTATAACCATGCCTTGAACTCCAAACTAGTGTCGACCATAGGCACAGTGGTTTCGATGACACTGAGTCTCAATTTTAGCAATTTACATATAAATAAACAATGACAAATAATAATAATAATAATAATAATAATAATAATAATAATAATAATAATAATAATAATAATAATAATAATAATAATAATAATAATAATAATAATAATAATAATTGTAATATCAATTGCTTAAAATAGAAAGTACTTGACAATCCAACACTTAAAGTGTCCAAAATAAAATATAATATGATAAGAAAATGACATAAAGAACAAACTCCCACTAACCAAGTACGTCAAAAAAACTCACAACGCTCATGCTCTCAACATGGTTTTTGAACATAATGGGCCTAAGTCCCTTAGTTAGGGAGCTAGCATGAAATCAGTACCAATGTACTCAATAACAATGTCATTTGTCTTTACAATATCTCTGACTGTCAAATACTTCAACTCTAAATGCTTAGAACCGCTAGAAGTTTTTATTATTCTTAGAGTAGAACATAGTTGCATTGTTATCATAGTAAAACTTTGGTGTATTTGTAATGGAATCAACAATACGAAGTCCAGCCACTAAATTTCTCAACCAAACAACATGAGTGGCAGCAACAGAACAAGCAAAAAAACTCTGCCTGCATAGTAACAGAGGCGACAAGAGTTTTCTTTTACTCTTCCATGATATCGCACCTCCAACCAACATAAAAATGTAACTAGAAGTAGATTTCCTATCATCAACACACCCAGCAAGATTAGAGTCAGTATACCCAACTGTTTCCAAGTTTTCAACTCTCCTAAAAACAAGCATATACTCTTTAGTTCTCTACAAATATCTCATCACTTTCTTAGCCACAACCCAATGATCATTCCCAGGATTAGACTGATATCGCCCCAAGACGCCAACTATGAAAGCAATGTCAGGCGTAATGCATACTTAAGCATACATCAGACTGCCCAATGCACTGTCAAAGGGTTTTCCCTTCATCTCTGCCCGCTCAATCTCATTTTTAGGACATTGATCTTTACTAAAGTTGTCTCCTTTAGTAATTAGAACATCTCCTGGCTTACAGTTCTGCATATTAAACCTCTCTAGAACTCTATCAATATAAGCCCTCTGTGACAAACCAAGCACACCACGTGATCTATCTCTGTGTATTTCAATTCCCAACACAAAGGATGCGTCACCAAGATCTTTCATATCAAATAACTTGGTTAGCATAAGTTTGGTTTCATGAAGTAGACCAAGATCACTACTGGCAAGCAAAATATCATCAATCAGGTTTACTCACACCAATCAGGTTTCAGATACTCACTCATTAGTTAAAAAGGATCACTTAATTAATAAAATAACTTATATATATATACCCAATCAGAATCACGATTAATCCATTTTTCACAAAATAAACCACAATTGATTGTACCCCATAAAAAGTTAGATAGATCTAACATTTTAATCATATATATTTTTTCACGTGAGATCTTTTATATATGAAAATATGTTTAAGTGTGTGAAATCTGAATAAGACAGTTGGACTTTTGGCTTTCAAAACAATTAGAATTTATATATATTGAGCGGTTCATCCTGATTGTTGGAGGTCTCGTGTTCCACGTTTTTGGTTAATGAGTCAGGTAGGCCCACGGTACAACAACCAAAATTGAAAGTTGTTGGTAATATAATTGATGATCTGTAATTATTGCTTTTACACTTAGATCATGATACACTAGCATGTGCCTTTATATAACCTTAATTTGGCGTTGCTTCTTCAGCAGCATAATCATTCACACACAATAATAATAGTACAATATTTTCCTCTGGAGAGAGAATAACAAAAAGATGGGCAATGCAGGAGAGATAGTGAATGTAGAAGCAGAATCATTAATGCCTCTTCCTCTGGTTTCAATGAACCACGTCTCTTTTGTTTGTAGGAGTGTGCAAGAATCTGTGAAATTCTATGAAAATGTCCTCGGATTTGTCCTTATTAAGAGGCCATCTTCCTTCAATTTTCAAGGAGCTTGGTACTAAAACTTTTAACTACTCTTTTATATGTTTATTTTGATAGTTTTTGGGTTAATAATAATAATAATAATATGGATTTATTGAATAGGTTATTCAACTATGGCATTGGCATTCACCTACTAGAGTCAGATAAAGTTCCAGTGAAAAGAAGAGAGATCAACCCAAAAGAAAACCATATTTCGTTTCAGTGTTCAGACATGAAGATTATAATGAAGAAGCTTGAAGCAATGAAGATAGAATATGTGACAGCAGTTGTGAAAGATGGTGGAATTAAGGTTGATCAGCTCTTCTTTCATGATCCAGATGGTTATATGATTGAAATATGCAACTGCCAAAATCTACCTGTGCTTCCTATTTCCACTACTAAAGAAATCCAAACCCCACCCTTTTATGGTATATATCATATCTCTTCTCATCTTTCTTAATTGTTTCTTTTAGTTATTATTAAAAGGCTAAATAACTATTAAAATGGAAAGTGATTGTTCTCTATTTGGATGATTTTGGTTTTGCAGGAGAAGCAAAGAACTATTATGCACAAGATGTTTTGTTGATGATGGATAAATTGATGATAGATATGTTAAGGATTTCAATATGAGGATCTTCTTGCGGTTCACATAGTTCCCTAAACATTTTGCAAAATCTTCGTGTACGGTGGATAAATTTGAACCGTTCGATTGAAATTGATCGGTTCATTGTTTTTTTGTGTGTAAACGAGTCGGTTTGAGACGGTTGTTGTTGATTACGTTATTTAATTTTGATAATATAGAATGGTTTTGATCAAATTTGTATAATTATGTTAAACTCATTGAAAATCGAGATCAGTTCATAATATATCACTATATATATATAGTGTTATTGTCTACTCATGATATAATACAATGTACCTCCAATATAAAATTTGGAGGATTTTTATTTTGTTTGTACTCTCTATCATAAATTATTACAAATCACTTTTATGTAAAACACAAATTGTTCCAAAATATAAGCAAATTTAGTGACATGTTTTTAAATGTACCATCTACTATTACTTTAGTTAGGGCTGGAAATGAGTCGAGTCGAGTCGAACTCACCTCAGTTCGGTTTGACTCGTTAAAATTGATTCGAGTTTGAGTTTAACACAAATTTTTTTTTAAGCTCAAACTCGACTCGTTATAAATTCACGAACAATTTGGTTCAACTCGTTAGATTCATCTCATTAGGTTCAGCTCACATGATTCACGGACTTAAAAACTATTTTTTAAATATATATATTTTTTAGTATATTTGACATTTTAAATAAATATATTTTTTAAAAATAAAATATTAAAATAAAATAAAAATTATCATATTGAAATTTAACTTTATCATCAAAATCTACTGATTCAAAACCTACACAACTTTCAATAGATACATTTGAGAGTCTAATTCAAAAACTATTAAATTGAAGATTAAATTTGTCTAAGATTTAGAGTAAATATTTAAACCTAATAGTAAAGACAGTATAATTCTTCTCAAATGTAATCGAGTTGACTCATGAACCTAACGAGTCGAACTATGTATAGTTCAAGTTCAGTTTATTTAGTTAACGAACTTAATTTTTCGCTTACTCAACTCGTTTGGTTCATGAACCTAGTTCAATAATTTAATTATCAAATCGAATTTCAAACTATTTTCGAGTTGGTTCGGTTCATTGTCAGCCCTAACCTCAGCTTATTAACATTAATTGATTTAAAGAAAAAACTTGTTTCATAATATAAATTGTTTATATTATATCATAATATAAATGGTTTTATAATATTAATAAATTATTAATATTATTTTTATTATTATATTTTAAAATATTTATTATATTTATTATTCTCTCTTTTCAATTATATATATTTATCTTTTCAATATCATTAATATAAGATAATCCGTAAATACTTAAAATTTCTTCAGTCAAAACTGGAATTTTAAAAATAAAGCAATAATTTGTATTGAATTGAAGCTTTAGATTCAATATCTATTCAAACCGACCAATTATTCCAGCGTGTGAAATAATTTGTATAGAGAGTGAATGTTATGGTCACAATGAGAATGATCTCTATCACAAGACACGACAACCATGAATGGTGCAGCAACCACGTGATAACAACAGTGATTTTTTGCATGACAGCTGCTACATTGTACCAACAGAATCAAATACTGACACCTAACCCTCTTGAGCGTTTTCAATTTTCTCTTTTAAAATAGTTAGATAGATATCTCTGCGTCCGCAGGGTTAAAATATATTAAATTCACAGAAATGGCTTCATCTTGTAAATTATATTCAATGCTATATAAACACGTTTTTAAGACTTGCATAGCTAATCAATGTTTACACTTTTTACATGACTCTCTCATAAAGGTCATACACATGCCAACTCACACTCAAACAAACATTGCATAACAACCTCAGATATTACAATAACTCCTGGAAATAGTGAAATTTGACGAAGAAAGAAAGTCTCTTAGGACTTGGCAGTGAAGTGTTGTTTTCATCATATGTATAAGAAAGTATAATGTTGATTCAAGCATACTTTTCAATTTTAAGTTTCAACAGAGACTTAAACTCTATTTTAAATTGTTATAAATACTTTCGCAAATATGAGAAATGAAACAGCAGTATTGCTACAATATTTATATGAGACTAATTAACACAGTAGACACTTAGTAGTTATAAAAACATTGGAAATTTAGAAAATGAAACAATAATAAATTATGTGACATAATATTTGATTGGTTTGTAGGTATATTGAAATATGAATAACATATATGGTGATCTTCAAAAGAGAAATGCAAAATTTTTAAAAATTTTATTTTCATCAACGCATTTCTAAAGATATATGGTCATCAATCGAGAGTCATAACATATCCGTCATAATAGATGTTACAGAGAGCTCTACGATTTTAGAAGTCAAATCCCTTCAGAGGCGAGCTGCTTCTGAATCTTCTACGACTGAACTTTTGCCCTCAGCAATGTCACGAAATTTGGCTTGATGTCTTTCTCATTGCCTTTCATACTATATATAATAGTGTCGGTAATTACAACTCATAATAACTAATTATAGCTGATAATAACTAATTACAATTCATAATGACTAATTTCCTATTCTATGAATGTAAATTATTCACAATAACTGCAAAGATTATTTCCTAATTAACATCCCCCCTCAAATTGATGCGGCTGGTCAAGGAGCATCAATTTGCTAACAAGAAACTGATGTCTTGGGCGTGGAACAGCCTTGGTAAGAATATCTGCAACCTGCAATTGCGTACTGACGTGAGGAAGTGATATTATTCGATCATCGTAGGCGTCACGTATTGAATGACAATCAACTTCGATATGTTTGGTGCGTTCATGAAAAACAGGATTTGCAACAATTTGGATGGCACTTGTATTGTCAGCATAAAGTGAAGTTGACTCTGTTTGGGGAAATCCAAGTTCAGCCAAAAGACCACGAAGCCAAAGTATTTCTGAACACGCAGCAGACATGGCACGATACTCTGATTCAGTAGAAGATTTAGAAACTCTTGCTTGCTTCTTACTTTTCCAAGAGATCAATGAAGAACCAAGAAACATACACCAACCAGTAACAGATCGACGAGTATCAGGACACCCTGCCCAATCAGCATCACTATAAGCGCTCAACTGAAGAGAAGTTCCAACGGAAAAGAATAATCCGCGGTGAGAGGTTCCTTTTAAGTAGCGAATTATACGACGAACTGCAGCCAAGTGAAGATGGCGAGGAGAATGCATGAATTGACTTACTTGTTGAACAGCAAAAGATATGTCAGGGCGAGTAATAGTCAAGTAGTTAAGGCTACCCACAAGTTGTCGATACAATAAGGGATCAGGCAACAGATCCTCATCATCACGATGATATTTAACATTAACCTCAAGAGGAGTATCTACTGGATTAGCCGATTCAAGACCGGCCATATAAATCAAATCTGTAGCATACTTGTGTTGATGGAGAAAGATGCCCTTGGATGTAGAATGAACCTCAAGACCAAGAAAATAATGTAGATTACCCAGATCTTTCATATGAAATGAGGCCTGTAATTGTTGCTTAAGTCGCTGAATGGAAGCATGATCCGAACCAGTAATAACCATATCATCAACATACAAAAGAAGCAGAACAATACCCGCAGATGTGCTATGAATAAATAAAGATGAATCATACTGACTCTGAGTAAAGGAGAATCCAAGTATAGTGGCGCGGAATTTCTCGTACCATGCTCGAGGTGCCTGTTTCAAACCATATAAGGAGCGTTTGAGCTTACACACGCCTTTAGATGAAGAGAATAAGCCTTGAGGTGGAGTCATATAAATATCTTCTGTCAGGTCACCATGAAGAAAAGCACTCTTCACATCCATTTGATGAAGAGTCCACCCATTAGAAGCAGCTATAGACATGATTGTGCGGACAGTTGTCATTTTGGAAACCGGTGCAAATGTCTCATCATAATCAATTCCATATTCCTGCTTGTTTCCTAACGCAACCAAACGAGCCTTGTAACGGTTGAGGGACCCATCAGAATTCAGTTTCACAGAATACACCCATTTGCAACCTATAGGTTTTACATTTGGAGGACAAGTGACGATATCCCATGTGAAATTCTCTTGAAGAGCTTGGAGCTCTTCAGTCATTGCTTTTATCCATCGCACATCTTTAACAGCCTGTGAGTAACAAGTAGGAATAGATATGCTAGAGAGTGTGGCAGTCAGAGAAGTATGTGAGGAATCATACCTGTCTGGTGAATATCTATCTGGTGCGCGGGATATTCGACCAGAACGTCGTGGTTCAACCGGTACAGGATCAGGTGGCAGTTCAGCATCGGGAAGGGGTGTGGGAACCTGTTGTCTGTGTTTTCTGACATATACATGACCTGGTTTATAACGTTCTATAGCTTGAGGCATAATAGAAAACTTAGGAAGAGTAACAATATCATTAATGGCAGGAGAACCACAGGGAAACATAAACTGATTATCAAAAAATTTCACATTTCTAGAAATGCGAAAACGATGGTTAGAGACATCATAACACACAAATCCCTTATGAGAGTTACTATATCCCATAAATGCACATTGAACGGATTGTGCTCCAAGCTTATGCCTTTCAAAAGGAGGTAAGTGAACAAAACACACACACCCAAAAGTATGTAAAGCACTATAATCAGGATGAATTTTAAATAGACGGAAGAAAGGAGAATCAAGATCAATAACTGTAGAAGGAATACGATTGATCAAGAAGACAGCCGTGGAAAGAGCCTCCACCCAAAATCGGGATGGTACAGAAGCTTGGAGAAGTAAGGTGCGTGTTACATCAAGCAAATGACGATTCTTACGTTCTGCCGTGCCATTTTGTTGAGGGGTATTGGGACAAGACCGTTGAGACAAGATGCCTTTTTGTTGAAGGTATTCCTGAAACTCATGAGACATGTACTCACCACCAGAGTCAGATCGAAAAATTTTAACACTTGCTTGAAATTGAGTTTCAACATATGTCAAATATTTCTTAAACATAGAAAACACTTCGGATTTAGAACGGAGAAAATATATCCAAGTAAAACGACTATAATCATCAATAAATGTGACAAAATATTTATAGTGAGCATGAGAAACCACAGGAGACATTCCCCATACATCACTATGAATCATCTCAAAACAAGTGGAAGCACGATTAGCACCAGACGGAAAAGGAAGTGTCTTACTTTTAGCCAATTTGCAAACAGAACATGAAACAGAGGCATCAGGAATAACATTTTTATTTCCCAACAAGCCACTTTTACATAAATGAGACAAAACAGAAGAGTTTGGATGACCTAGTTTTCTATGCCAATCCTCATAGGAATTCAAAACATTATGACAAGCAAGAGACAAATGATTAGAAATAAACTGTATTGGAAACAATCTTCCCACTTTAGGCCCCTTCGCGATCACTTTCCCCGACACCTGCTCCTGCACAAGACAACCAGATCGAGAAAAATTAACATTACAATTATTGTCCACCAATTGACCAACAGACAATAAATTAGAAGCAAGTCCAGGTGAGACAAGCACATTCTGAAAATCCGAGTTTATGTCCCCAACGTTAGTGATAGACAAGGTATTACCATTAGCAATCTGAATTTTCTGATTACCATGATAAGAATGTAAATTGTGCAAGTTTTCAGATGAACCTGTCATGTGATTGGATGCACCAGAATCAATAAACCATGGACGAGAAACATGAGAAGACTTACCCTTAATACCCAAGGCTGAAAGGGCAGAAAGTACCATGTGTTGAATCATTTCAGGTTGTAGAGCATTGCCATCTGATGCACCAGTGGTGGAAGAGCCAATTGTATGGCCTGTAGTGGCATGAAATGCCTTCACCGAATGATGTGCTGGTCGTGGAGGACGCGTGGGACAGTCAGAAATGATATGACCTTGTTGTTTGCAATAATTACAAAACTTCTTACTGCAGCTATGAGCAATATGTCCAAACTGTTTGCAAGAAAAACATTGGACATGTTGCATATCACGACCTTTATTTCTACTTTGAGCAGCATATGCAATTGCCACAGGCTCAAAACTGACAGTATCATGAGACATGGTTCTTTGAGTAAGGAGACGTTGTTCCTCCCTGAGAAGTTCACCAACACATGTATCCAAAGAAGGAACAGGATTCCTATTTAGCAGAGCACCTCTGACAACCTCAAATTCTAGACGAAGCTTCATGAGGAATTGATCTCGCCTACTTGTGTTGTAGACCTCTTGAACAGCCGCAAGAGAGGTCTTGGGAACATTAGCATGTATAATAGCAGAGTGTTCTGCCCAAAGATTTAAAAAAACCAGAATAGTATTCTTGAATAGACAAATCACCTTGTTTGTAGTTGGCGATGTCTAACTCCAACTGAAAACGTTTTGCCGAATTGTCCTGGTTGTAAATGCGCTTCAGATAATTCCACATTTCTTGAGCAGTTGAAAAAGAACGCAAATTATTTATCATCTGAGGATCAATACTGTTTAGAATCCAAGTGATAATTTGAGCATCTTTAGTTTCCCACGCATCTAAAGCAGTTTTCTCCGTTGGTGCCTTAGAAACATCATCTAAGTGACTCCATAATCCCTTTCCTTTAACATACATCTTGAACTGAAATTCCCATGCCGAATAATTCTTGCCGGTAAAACGAACACAAAAATTATCTCTTTCTTTTTCGGAAGCCATCTAAATTATTAAACCACCAGATACAATCTCACTAATATTATTTTATTATTATTATAATAATAATTATAATAATAATAATAACTATAATATAATAACAGTAACTGTAATCACAGTTACTAGAGCAGCAACAAGAAACAATACCCACGAACCAACGAACAACAGCACGATCAAATCCACGATTTGGAAGGAGCGGCAAAACAGAAGATTATGACGATCCAGAATCACGAAGCAACAACAGCCAAGAACCAAAAAAATTGATTGCAATATCAGCGCAACAACGAGAATCTCCAAGACGAAATCACGAACCGGCAACCAAAGATTTAGAATCTCAGACAGCTGCAAGGTTTCGATTTCAAACGAAAGAATTTCGAAACGAACACGATTACAAGAGCGAACCAGTGGGGTATCGCTGATCAGCCAATATAATAATATTTTCCAGGTTTGATCGAACCTACTGATACCATGTCACGAAATTTGGCTTGATGCCTTTCTCATTGCCTTTCATACTATATATAATAGTGTCGGTAATTACAACTCATAATAACTAATTATAGCTGATAATAACTAATTACAATTCATAATGACTAATTTCCTATTCTATGAATGTAAATTATTCACAATAACTGCAAAGATTATTTCCTAATTAACAAGCAACACTTACTCTTGAAGAGGCAACTTCAACAGTACCTGAACAACCTTCAAAAGGAGGTTCTATAGTAGCTGCTATGAAATCAAAGAGAAGAAGTATGAAGAGATCAAAGAAGAAAATGAGGGTCAACAAGCGATTTTACCAATCACTCTCAGTCATAGATGAGGAAGAAGAAGTTGACTCTGAACACGAATAAGTGGATTATGGCAACAATGGACGTCGTTGGGCACAAGATGTTCTAACTAGGGGTATTTACTAGAAACATCTTGTCCCTTTTTATTTAAAGTATTTTTATAATCCAGATGATTAATGTTAATGAAATAGCTTATTTTGACCAAGATTTCTTCAGCATGCAAGTACATTCCAATAACTTTCTTTTAAATTTTCTAAAAGTACATTAACAAAGTGAAACTGACACAAAAAAAAAGTTAAAACAAATCAAGCATAAATTCATAGTTGTTTAGAGAATCTTAAATAGGTTATTTTGTTAGATAACACTTCCAAGAGTTATTATTAGAGTACTGATAAGACTTATTCAATACTTAAATAATATTAAACTCAAGACAATGTATGTAACACGTTTATAAAAGGACTTAAGTAAGCTTTATTCCATCATCACTTAATCCCTAAAACACTAAGATGCACAAGTAAAAGCAAAACTGAGTTCCAAAGAGAGATTTCATGAAGGCAGCATTACTGAATGCAGCAACTAAAGTAAACCAAACCAAAGCAGCAGATGAAGGATCTGCAAGCAAGTAGGTAGCTTCAGATGTGCTCTCCTCTTTAACATCCTTTGTGAAGACACGCGGAAGAAGAAGATCTTCTAGATCTAGACGCTGAACCCAACTAAAAAAGGAGACTTTGGAGTTTGCTAAGGAAGAATGTCGAGATTTTTTAGATAATTTGGACATGTCAGATGATCCTAGGGAATTCCTTAGGGTCAATCCAACAGACTAGGAAATCCAATTGTCTTGTAATAGCTTCCTTTTTATTAATGAAACAAGTTGCATACAATGAGTTCTTTCTCTTATTACTTAGAGAATTCTTTTGAACAACATATAAATAATATTCAACAGTTTAAATTGAACACAAGTATGAATAAACTCTGAATTTATTAATAAGAAACTTAATACAAAGATTTCAATAAAATACAAAGCTTAATTATGCAGAAATCTAACATCAAAATCTTTCATAGATAGCTTCAAACTTGCCTATCCAAATCTTAGAAGAAATAGCCTTAGAACTTATGTTAACCCTCTGCTGAACAAGTATTTCAGAAATAACTCATCCATAAGGAGTGGAAAAGGTTTTTCCCTTTTGAAAAGAAGAAAGAGACCTCTTCAGATGGTCAAACATAACTTGAGGAAGATCAATCTTCAAATCTGAATTAAGAAGTAGAACCATATCTTTTTCAATAGGGTTCACTTGGTCTAAATCCTTATCCTTAGGAAGTAAGTTTGAATTCAGAATCTGATTCCAAGCAACAGCATCGGGAAGAAGATTTGAGACCTCTGATGTATTAGGCGGATCTACAAAGATACGCCAAATAGGAAGATAGTGTTCCCAAATAAGAGTTCCTGGAATTTCTCCAATCTCCTCACAATTGATCAGATTTGCAATCGCTTTAGAGGTTACTGTAATAGAAACACCAGTTACTCTAGACAGAATAGCATACTCAGAATTCACCTCAACAATGGAGGCACTAATCCAAAACTCTTTGACAATACTTGGATAATTTAAATAATAGAGCATCTCAAAGTAGCCATTCCAACCTTGTTTAGACATAGTCTTCTAGAAATTGAAACCAATCTTAAGCACACAACCAAGAAGAAGAAGAATAAGAGGAAGAAAATAAAAAAAGAAATTGGACAAGAATCTTACAGGAATAAGAATCTTGTTAGAAAAAGGACACAATGATGTTTCACAAGACAGGGAATAGTAACAACAAGTACCAAAAGAGAAAACACCATTACCCAAAGTTTATCCAGTAAATATTTCAATTCCACTAGATGATTTTAATCTTTTTGAAAATTTAAGTATTATAAAAGTTTTTGGAAAACGTTTTACTTAAAATGTCATATCAGAAGTAAAGAATCTTCTTCTGAATCTCATAAACTGATAACTTTCAAAAGCTATCGTCCACCATAGTCTAGTAGATCTAGACTTAGACAGAGATATCATATGTCAGTCATAAGTCTCTAAGATTCTATTCAGAACTAGCACTTTATCGTGAAACAAGAGTCATGAGTGATAGATGAACATTGAATTGTCTTTTTTAGACAGCTAACAAGCAACAATATCAACTCAAAAAGTAGAAAATTATTTCCATAAATATGATCATCATTTGTGTGAGGGCAAAGTTCCTCATAGTTGGCTATACTTATTTTAATGATGTCAAAACTTAGATAGGTAGAAAAATGTACTTTGGATGGTATCATTGTGTCACATATGCATGTCTTATTCCTCTTGAGTTAAATATC
This sequence comes from Lathyrus sativus, assembly GCA_963859935.3. Classification (NCBI taxonomy): domain Eukaryota; kingdom Viridiplantae; phylum Streptophyta; class Magnoliopsida; order Fabales; family Fabaceae; genus Lathyrus; species Lathyrus sativus. The sequence continues at coordinate 2,961,139 of OZ012735.1, forward strand.
GATCAAAAACATTGTTTGATGCATATAGAAATTGTTCAATATATGCTCCATATAGGTTTGGTCATGTTTGTCTAGCTTGCTATATGGTGGAGTATCTCAAAAGTAGCATAATACATCAAAATATGCATTTTTGCATATTTTGCATCTTTGAGTCGACTCAAACTTTATTCCGGTCGACTCATACAGAAAGTATTTTGCATGGTCTACTCTCAGAAGTGCTCGTGTCGACCCTCCGGTCGACTCATATTGTGTCCATTTCTGTCTGTCTAATTTTGTATGCTTTGTGTCGACGCATGACCTGTTCTGATCGACGCAAGATGTTGTTTTCTGCATAATCTGAAATTCGAGTGAGCTCAGGTCGACCCTTCCATATGTATAGGTCGACCGCTCGTGCATTTTTAGTTAAACTTCTGTTATGTGAAACTGTCTAGGTGTTTGTTATGTTGGTTAATTGTTTTTTACTTGTATATATAGTGAGTTAGCTTATTCTTCAAAAAAAACAAGAAAAGTGAAAATATACACTGATTTTGTTCTCATAATCTTCATCCTCTTTCTTTCATTTTCTCAACAACTACACGTAATCATTTTTGTTGTGCATTCTGCAATTTAGAGGTGATAATGTTCAAACATAGAATTGGTGTAATCGGGTTTGGATTGAGAAATCACTGGATTTTTCTTTAATAAAACCGTTAGGGTTTTTCCCTCCAAGAATCTTGGATTTTAGGGATTTTTGTACGAATCGGTCCATCACAGATTCAGCCGAGCGAAGGTAATCGAAGAACAGGTTATTTTGTCGGTTTAGCTGTGGTAATTGGAGGATTGTGAGAGGAAGATTCGGGTTCAAAGCGTTGGTGATTGAAATCATCCGGGAAATATTTTTAAGACCGTGGAGTTGTTCAAAGGGTGTGTCGTAATCAGAGGTTTATTCATCGCGTTCGAAGGACTTGATTCAGCTTGAATCAAGGGAAGAGAAAGAATAGTCTTTGTATCAACAATTGGATTTAATCGTTTGAATTCTATTGCTTCTCTTGTAATCATTTACCAACATGTTATATATACAGGTCTCACTTCTATTTTTAGAATTGAGGGCAGATGTACCTCGAGCGAGGACGACGGAGGAACTGCCTCAACAAATTGGTGTTCTCTCTTTATTTTTCAATTGCTTAATTTCTGAGTTTGTGTACAAACAATTTAGTTAATCAAAATTCTGATGTGTGTAGTGTTGAACCATTTTTAGAAGCTTATTACAATCCTTGATTGTAATTGAATACTTAAGCATTTCACTCACATATTGGAATTCACTTGTGGTGCCTTGCACACCAAGTGTTTGAATAATTGTGTGAACAACAAATGCTTGTGTTGTCTTTTCAATTGGGTTATACTTTTCAAGCATTAGAGATAGTTCAACCTCATAGTGAGTAAATTCTGGTTGATGTATGTTCAAATTAGTGATTCTTAATCTCGTTTTTATCGAATTTCATCGGCTTTGCGTATATCCGGTTTTTTTGGTAAATATTCATTTTAGACGAATATAGTTCCTAGGCCGTTTCCTTCTAAAAACTTTGTAAAACCAAATATTGGTAGCATCGACTATGTTTTTAACAAGTGATCTATTCAACTCCCCTTCTAGATCTGCGCCATCGTCTAACAATTAGGCTTAATAAGACATTCAGTACAGGCATATACAACAGAGTTTCCTCTTAAAGATTTCTGAAGTTCTCTTTTTCAAAAGAACTTCTCTAGAAATCTAACAGAAACATTGTACTTATATCTATACAAATGTTTCATTGAATCAAAAGATAAACTAGAAAAGAGCAAGCATACCTTTTTTTCTCGGTCAGACTCGATTCAGTATTCAGACTTGACCAATAGAGTTTGAACACCACTTTGAATGGATTCTGATTCAATGGCTATCTAACCAATGATTCCACTACTCTCGCCAAATTCAGTACCACCAGTACTTGAATCTGGGTTGTTGGCTCTTCCTTCAATAAATATTGTAAACAACCTTATGGAAGATGCCTCTGCTCATTTCCTTGATATCTGTAGCAGATATATTATGATACTCATATTTCTATAAGACCATACATGTAAGTACAAACAAACTCTTCTTTATCTTATGTCTCAACCTAATAGAAAAATCATAAATCACTCCAGAGTGTAAGTCTAGGATGAGATATGATAAGAACAAAATCTTGTTCTAAGCAGTGTCACTAATCTCATTGTCTAGGATTAAATCTTTTAACTCTGAAATTATTGACAAGCTCAAAACCAAATGGAGTTAGCTATCAGAAATTGACACAAAGCAAACTAAAGTATTGTCTTAGTACAGCTGACAGAACTCAAAGAGAAATTAAATACTTCTCATAGAAATGTCTTTTAATACAAGTTCCATGATGATCCTCAATCAAGAAGCAATTGTGTCACTTAAGATATCAACTTAAAAAACAGACTCCATATTATCAAATATTTTAAAGCAAGATAGATTTGACACCATCTCTTACTTTTCAATAATTGATTTTTATTTCAGAACACAGATGCTTCTTTTCATCTGCATCCTGTACTAATATCAACTTCAAAAGATTAGACGTTGAAGATCATCTAATATTAGGTTATGTTAGTGTTCCTTCTTGCTTTCAAATCTAGGAAATCAGTTGAAATACAAGTATTTCAGAAGCTTCTAAAGTTACTCTTCTATCAATAGAAATTACAATCCATTCAACCAGTATGGAAGTTCTTCTGACAAGAAACTTAAGCTTCTTATTATTAGTCATTCTAAAGAACTTGAGCTAAATTGAGAAGGTGAAATATTGAATCGTTTTTCATCATCTAACTTCATTTCTTTCCTTTCAAGACTGCAAGACAAAACTTCAGAATACAGCAGATTTAAGATGTAAACATCATGAATAAATGTGATCTTAGATTTAAGTCTCAGAGCAACCTTCTTAGAATTCACTTGAAAAGATTAGATGAAATATAATTGTTCAAGCTTCAAAAACTGATCCCCATAAATCCAAGCACAAGAATTCAAAGATTTTCCAAGAATTAGACACATCAGTGATATTGATATACTCATAAGTAAGATAAAGCATCTACCAGAATGCAACTACCTCTAAAGATATTCAATATGCATGTTCTCAGTAGCTGAAAGAGATTTTCAAAATGATCATCTTTACACCATTAACTTCTATAGTAATACCTCTTTCAAGGATATTTTGTAGACCTTCAATAACCCTTTATCAAGTCCAATGAGTTAAAAATATGTTTACCTTTTCCATCATTCAAATTCAGTGGAATCATCCTTTGAATATGGTAGAAAAAGCCATATGATATTTTTCATGGGTACTTGATTCCTTCTTGAAGAAGAAATATGCTTTTCTTATTGGATCATTATCTGTATCACTGTTAAGTGTTAAGCACAAACCATGCTCTGATACCAATTGAAGGTGTGAAAATTACACAAGAAGGGTGGTCGAATTGTGTTTCACGTTTTCTTTAATATAACTTCTGATTAGAGTTTCAGAATCAAAACTGGTGTTCATATTCTGTTTTAATTCATTGGCAGCAGATATAACAGAAGTAAATAAATAAAATCAGAAGACACACAAGATTTATCTTGGTTCCTCCCTTAACTGAGAGTACTATAGTCCACTTCTGCGTAAGTCTTTTACACCTGCTCAGACCAACTGTCTCAGACTTATCTTGCTTAGAGCACATGTCTAAGACTTTCCTTGCTCACACCTTCTGACCGAGCCAACTGCTCCAAAGGTCTTCTAGTTAAGACTTCCCCTTACTTAGAGCACATGTCTAAGACTTCTTACTCACGCCCTCTGACTGAGCCACCTGCTCTTCTGGCCATCCAGACTGAGACTTCCTTGGTCAAGCAGCACTTGAGACTTCTTGCTCACGCCCCTCAGAGGTACGAAAAATCACCATAACAAAGTTCTAAAGCTCTTAAGATTTCTAAGATGTTCAATGGTAAGAAATCTTAAGGCTTTTAAATTACAACCTACAATAGAAATATGCCTATTACAATAGAGTTGATAATTGCTTGATCTTGCTACTCCTTCATATAAAGAATCCTTGTTAAGATTCAAACTTGACTCTTCAACCAGATTTATAGCCTTTGAAGAAACTATTCGTTGAAGAGGTAACTTAATCAAGTGTCTTTACCTTTGCCCATATTACAAGAGACGTTGAAGATAGATGCACAACATATTCTGAATTCAGTGTGTAACACGTTTAACCTTTGAGTTTTCAAGAGGTTTTCTATTGATAGAGCCGCTGAGAGCAGATATCTGTAGAGTATGCCAACCTTTCTTGAACCTTGCAATCTTGTAGGCTCTAGCTGACAAGCTAATAAGACAATACAACTTGCTTTCTGCAGTACAGACAATCCACAGCTTTATCACCAACTTTGAATAGTACCAGATGCTGGTATATAATTACCAAGTGTCGTAACTCGTCTGAATACAGAGGCCTTCAGCTCAGAGTTTACGCCAAGGCACACTAGCAATTGTTCTTCACACTCTGCCACCAGAAGCTTACAATGAAGTAACTGCTAAATGTGGTCATGTAACACAGATTCTGATTATTTATATACAATGATGTAGAACCTGCATAAATAAAACACACATCAAATAAACCATTATTCTTTCAGTACTTTGTCATCATCAAAACCAAAAGAGAATATGTCATGAACAAATCTTATTCTAACATCCTCATGGTGCAATGAGGAAATCAGAGCTCTGTAGTTTGAAGGACTACGGTTTGTCGGTTTGTGTTTTTAATGAGCAAGTGTTTAGATCGTGTTCTAAGGGATAAACATTGGCTTGTATACTCTCAGGGGGCTTAAGCACTAGTTTGTATGAGCATTAGAATGAGCTAAACAATATTCTTTGAGAAAAAATGTTTGATCGCACAGGGGCGAATAATAAAGTTTGATTGGTTTTGATTGCACAAGGGGCGAGAAAAGATAAGTTGGATGTCTTGATGTTGATTTTAGGGTTTTGAAAAGAGATTGTTTTTTATTCCAATTACACTAAAGACTATGGGTAGAGGTGAATATTTCAAACTACCAAGCCAAACGCCTTGTGTCCAAAATACTCAGAGTGAGAGCTGGAAAACTCCATTCTTACTCATTCTCCACCATTTAAGACTTGTGGCACATAATCCTAATCGTATTTTATAGTGTTTTTTGAATTTATTGAGAAAAGTGCCACTTGATGTTGGAACAATGATTTTATTATCGTGGGATGATTATGAAAATGATTTGATGTTGAAATGGGATAGGTTGTTAGTGACGCATGAAGCGATCGACTTGCAAGTTGGGTATGGCTTGATGTATGGATCAAGAATGCTTTGGATTTGGTTGATGGTGATGCACAAGGCGATCGAATTACAAGGGATAAGAGATGGGATACACTTTGTTGAATGGGAGAAAGGTGAAGCAATAAACACAAGCCCAAACAAATAAGCATACACAAATGGATGAAACACTCAAATAAGCATCCAATTAATTAATTAAAAATGCATGAGTCTCATTGTAAGGAAGCCCAAGAGTAAGTTGTGTGGGTGTGTGCAAAACAAGCTCATTGTAAGAAAGCCTAAGAGTAAGCCATAGGTTGATTGGAATGCTTAAAAAGAGATCGACTTACAAGTAATAAAATGACTCGACATTGAATCGAGAATTAGTTCTTTTTGAAAATGGTTTAATGTGATGCTTGAAGTGATTAACAATTGTGTAAAGTAGGGGTGTGCAGAACCTAACCCAACCCGAAGACCCGTCCCAACCCAATAGTTTCGAGTTAGTATTTTTTTCCATCTCATGCCAAAAAATTGAAGAAAAAAAAAAGGACTGTCTAAAAATAAACCCGGTATCAGGTGGGACTCGGGTTGATCATCGGGTTACCCAACTCATCCTAATGTTATGAATGCGCATGTGGTACTATTTATTTATTTAATTTATTAGTATATTTAGATTATTCCAAATTTCTAATAGATTTTTCCACTTCCCACCTCATAATTTAATATATGCACTAAGTAAGTACTAAGTACACATCTTCCCACTTCCCAACTTTCACATTTTTCTAGTTCTCTTACATCGTGTTTTTTATTTTACATCTTCTTACTATGTTTTAGTGAAAATAAAAAGGTGATGACATATATAGAATTACATCATGTTTTTTATTTTAAAAAATTGCCTTTAGATGTCTTCATTGTTTTTTATTCATGCTAATGACTTTATTCATATTTCTTATTTAAATGAATTTTTTAAAACACTATAATAAATTTCGTAAGACACTAAATTTTTTTCTTCATATATTTCAGGTCAACCCGATATCGTCTTACATTAACCCGGTATAAACTAACTTATATATTTTATCGGTTTTTTTCCGAATTTAGGTACGGGTTAGAATCATTAAAATAGCCCGATCAAAATTTAGAACAGGGTTAGGGTTAGTCATAACCCATCCCGATCTATCCCTTGTTCACCCCTAGTGTAAAGCATTTGAAAAATAATCAAGACGAAAGTGATAAAGTTATTATATCATATGGGGATGGGAGTATATTTTGTCGAATGAGGATACAAGATAATGAAACAATTACATCAAGCCCAATCAACAAATATAAATAAATGAGTGTAAGTGCACAAGAGAATGGTCTCATTGTAAGAAGACCCAAGAGTAAGTCATGTGAGGTTGATGGTATTGCTAAAAGTAATCGACTTACAAAGGTGTTAAAAGGGGTTTGATATTGAATCGAGAATTATTTTGCTTTTGAAAAGGGGTTTAATCATTTGAGAAAAAGAAACACTTGACCTTGGACTAAGGTTTTAGTTTTGAAAAGTTAATTTTAATGGTCATATTGTATGCATCAACTAAAAATATAATAAAATAAACTAAAAAAAAGCAATAAAAAAGGTTAAAAAAAAAATAATAAAAGGGAGAAAATACTATCAATACAAAAGGTAAAATAATTAAAAAAATCTAAAAGAAAGAACATAAATAAATAAATAAATAAAGCAATAATATATATATATATATATATATATATATATATATATATATATATATATATATATATATATATATATATATATATATATATATATATATATATATATATATATATATATATATATATATATATATATATATATATATATATATATATATATATATATATATATATATATATATATATATATATATATATATATATATATATATATATATACAAAAGACAAAAACATGCTGAAAATTAGAGGTGTAACTAGAAAAATGCTCTAGACCTAAAGGAGTGGGGCCCGACAGGGGTGTGTTGAGAAATTAGGGGGAGTGGAGACTTCATCTTCCCCAAACCCACATTTGCCTACTATTATCGTTGCAACAAAAATGGAGGAAAAGTGTTCCAATGAAAACTTAAAAATATCATAACTTTCTCAATTTTTCACGAAATTAAGCAAATAAATAATAAAAATTTATCTACCCAATCTCGCAAACACAATGATATATTCAAAATTAGAAAATAAACAACAAAATAATTCAAAAATTAATAAAGATGCAGCGACATATATTGCTTAATTCAGTCATTTTATCCACCCTCATGACAAACGAATCATGGATTCATGCTCGGGATGATGTTGGAAAGCTATTGGATACATTATTTATGTAAAATAAATATCAATTTACATTTTATATTTTTTGTTCATGGAGGTTCAAGAACACTTTAAACTCTTGATTTTGAATCAATGGAGTTTCCATAAAAAATAAAGGGTGATTAAAATACTAATTAAGTGAAATAAGAATAATAATGCAAAAGAAAATTAAATAAACAAAAATTAAACAACGACAACTCACTTTTACTTATGGAGGTTCAAGAACACTTTTCAACTCTTGATTTAAAATCAATTGAATTTCCATGCAAAATGGCATTGATTAAGGTACTAAATAAGTGAAGGAAACATAGAAGTATAATAAAATTAAATAAATGATAAGCATAAGAGCCTACCTAAAATGAAATTCAATAAAGAAAGAAAGAAATTACTTGAAGAAAAATGAAGAGAAAAATGGAGAGAGTTTTGGCTTAGTTTAGTGAATGATTGGTGGTGAGATTTGTGATTAAGAATGACTTTTTTTATAGGCTCTAAAAAGGGTAGTTTAGCAATTATGGAAAGAGTGGTGAGAGCCTTCTATAAACTTATTTAATTAAATAGTGAACAATGATGAAATATATGTATGAAATAATGATGTAATAAATGCAAGATATTTTTAGTTAGAACAAGATTTGTTCTTGACATATTCTCTTTTAGTTTTGATGATAACAAAAGTATTAAAAGAATAATTGTTTATTTGATGTGTGTTTTATTTATGCATGTTCTTGTTCTTATACATAAATAATCAGAGTCTGTTTACTTAAGATACACTTGGAATTGCTTCATTGCTAGCTTCTGGTGGCAGAGTCTGAAGAAAAATTTCTAGTGTGGTTTGACAAACACTCTGAACTAAAGGCCTCAACATTCAGACGAGTTTCTACACTTAGTAATTGTATATCAGCTTATGGTACCATTCTGAGTTGGAGATAAAGTTGTGGAATATTTGTACCGCTGAAAGCATGATATATTGTCTTATCATCCTGTCAACTCGAGTCTACAAGATTGCAAGGCTCAAGAAAAGTTAGTACGTTTTATAGATGTCTGCTCCCAACAGCTCTATTAGTACAAAACCTCTTGAAGACTCAAAGGTTAAACGTGTTATACAAAGGATTCAGAAATATGATGTGAATCCATCTTCAACGTCTCTTGTACTATGGAGCAAAACCAAAGACACTTGATCAAGTCACCTTCTCAATGGCTAGTTTCTAGAAAGGCTATATATATGGCTGAAGATTCAAGCCTGAATTTTCAACAAGGATTATCTTGTTGAAGGAGTAGCAAGATCAAGCAATTATCAACTCTGTGTAATATACAGATTTTCTATTATAGGTTGTAACTATAAAAGCCTTAAGATTTCTTACCCATGTATGTACTTAGAAATCTTAAGTTCTTTAGGTCTTTGTTATGGTGATCTCTCGTACCTCTGATGCGGGCATCATGTACACCTTGTTCTCTATTCTGTTAAGCCTTCAATAGTTTAGATTAAGTTTTTTGCTATGTACTAGAGCAAAAAGTCTTGTCTCATTGGGACTCAAGCAACAAGTCTTGAGCCAAGATGCTTAAGCCACGTAAGTATCATTACTTAAGTGCTTGAGTTATGAAAGTCTTATTCAATTAGTCTGATTGAGTAAAAATAAAGTCTTAGACATGTGCCCTAAGCAAAGGTAAGTTTTAGCCACAAGACAGATGAGAAGGCGGCTCAGTCTAATGGTGTGAGCAACAAAAGTCTTAGACATGAGCTCTAAGTAAAGGAAAATCTCAGCTAAAAGACAGATGAGAAGGTAGCTCAATCAGATGGTTTAAGCAAGGAAAGTCTTAGACATGTGCTCTAAGAAAAGGGAAGTCTCAACCAGAGGGCAGATGAGCAGGCTACTCAATCTGATGGTGTGAGCAAAGAGTAAGTCTTAGACATGCGCTCTAAGCAATGGAAGTCTCAAATAGTTGGTCTGAGCAGTTGTAAAAGAATTATGTAAAAGCATAACTAATTGTAATCATGAAGTGGTTATAATGAAAAGCTCTTATGAGGCAAGGGGGTTGGACTACACTAAGTTAGGGGAGGAACCAGTATAAATATTTTGTGTCTTCTATTGTTATTTTATTTACTTATGTTATATTCGCTGCCAACTAAATTAACTCAGAATCTGAACATCAGTTCTCATTCTGAAACTCTGATCAGAAGCTAAATAATAAGAAACCGTGAAACACAATTCAACCCCCCTTCTTGTGTACTTTTCATAACTTCAATTGGTATCAAAGCATGGTTTGTGCTTAACACTTAACAGTGGTGCATATATTGATCCAATAAAAAAAGTATATTTCTTCTTTAAGAAGGAATCAAGTGCCACATGAAAAATATCATACAACTTTTCCTATCATATTCAAATGGGTGATTCCATTGAATTTAAATGATGGAAAAGCTAAACATATTTTTAACTCATTTGACTTGATAAAGGGTTGTTGAAGGTCTATAGAATATCTTAGGAAAAAGGTATTACTATAGAAGTTGATAGTGTTATAGATGATCTTTTTGAAAATCTCTTTCACCAACTCAAAAGATGCAAATTGAATATCTTCAAAGATAGTTGCATTTTGGTAGATGCACTATCTCACTTCTGAGTATATTAATATCATTGATATGTGTGATGATTGGACTATCTTTGAAGTCTTGTGCTTGGGTTTGTAGGGATCAGTTTCTGAAGCTTGAAGTAGTTACACTTCATCTAATCTTTTCAAGCAAGTTCTGAGAGGATTGGTTCTTTACTTAAATCTAAAGTCACAGTTTTTTTTATGGGTACATCTTGAATATGTTGTGTTCTAAAGATTTGTCTTACAGTCTTTAAAGAAAATAAATGAAGTTAGATGATGAAAAACTATTCAACATATAATCTTCTTCTCTTTAGCTTAAGCTCTTTGGAATGACTAATGATGAGAAACTTAGGTTTCTTGTCAGAAGGACTTTCATAATGGTTGAATGGATTGTGATATCTATTGATAGAAGATTAACTTCAAGAGTTTCTGAAATATGTGCATTTCAACTGATTTCCCAAATCTAAAAGCAAGAAGAAAATTCTACCAGAACCTAATATCAGATGCTCTTCTACGCTTAGTCATTTAAAGCTGATATTAGTGCAGGATGCAGATGAAAAGAAGCATCTGTCTTCTGAAATAAAAAATCAAGTATTAAAAAGCAAGAGTGTTGTTAAAGCTTTCTTGTTTCAAAATATTTGATTATATGGAGTTTGTTCTTTAAGGTAATATCTTAAGAAACTCCATTGCTTATTGGTTAAGCACCATTATGGAAGCTTTTTTAAAAGACACTTCTATGAGAAATCTTCAACTTCTCTTTGAGCTTTGTTAGTCGTACGAAGACAGTACTTTAATCTACTTAATATCAATCTCTGATAGCTAACGCCGTCTGGTTCTGAGCTTGTCAATGATTTCAAAGTCATAAGATTTAATCCAATATAATGAGATTATTGTCATTGCTTAGAACAAGATTATGTTCGTATCGTATCTCATTCTAGACTCACACTCTAAAGTGACTTGTGATCTACTGTAGGATTGAGATGTAAGGCACAAAAGAGTTTGTTTGTACTTACATGTATGGTCTTATAAAAATATGAGTATCATAATGTATCTGCTATAGATATCAAGGAAAGAAGCGGAGGCATCTTCCATAAGGTTTTTTACAACATTGATTGGGAGAACAGTCAACAACCCAGATTCAAGTACTGGTGGTACTGAATTTGGTGAGTGCAGTGGAATCAGTGGTCAGACAACCATTGAATCAGAATCCACTCAAACTTGTGTTCATACTCTATTGGTCAAGTTTGAATGTTGAATCGAGTATGACCAAACAAACAAAAATTGCTATATTTTTTCTTGTCTGACTTATCTTTTGATTTAATGGGACATATGTTTATATATAAAAATATAAATTTTCTGTTAGATCTCTAGAGAAGTTTTCCTTTGAAAAGGAGAAGTTTAGAAATCTTTAAGAGGAAAATCTGTTGTGCTTGTCTATACTGAATGTCTTATCAAGCCATATGATGATCACTTTTATGAAAACAAATTTCTCACTTTTGTGTTGATATTGTTGCTTGTTAGTTGTCTAAAGAAGACAATTCAATATTCGTCTATCACTCATGACTCTTGTTTCAAGATAAATTTCTAGTTATGTATAGAATCTTAGAGACTTGTGACTGACAGATGATATCTTTGTCTTAGTCTGGACTTATTAGACTCAGATGGTTGATAGCTTCTAAAAGTTTTCAGTTTCTGAGATTCAGAAGAAGATTCTTTCAGTCTGACATAGCAGTTTAAGTAAAGAGTTTTCTAAAAGCTTTTATAATACTTAATCTTTTATAAAGGAGAAACTAATCTGGTGGAATCGAAATATCTGTGGGATAAAGAACCTTTGGGTAATGATGTTTTCTCTTTTAGTACTTGTTGTTACTATTCTCTGTCTTGTGAAACATTATTGTGTCCTTTTTCTGATAAGATTCCTGTTCAGTTTCTTTTTCTTCTTCTTGTTATCTTTCTTCTTTTCTTGTGTGTGTGCTAATCAAACCAAACCTGAGATGAGTTCTTCAGTTTATTCTTCTTTGAATCAGTTGGTTGTCATCAATGAAAAGTTTTTGAATTTTGATGAGATGCTTAAGATTGGTTTCAACTTCTGGGAGACTATGTCTAAACAAAGGTGGAGTGGCTACTTTGAGATGCTCTGTGTTTCACTTATCTAAGTCTTGTCAAAGAGTTTTGGATTAATACCTTTATTGTTGAGCTGAATTCTGAGTATGCTATTTTGTCTAGAGTAACTGGTGTTCCTATTACAGTAACCTCTAAGGTAATTTCAAATGTGATCAATTGTGAAGAAATTGGACAAATTCCAGGAACTCTTGTTTGGGAACACTATCTTCCTACTTTGCGTATCTTTGTAGATCCATCTAATACATCAGTGTTTCTAATCTTCTTCCTGATGTTGTTGTTTGGAGTCATATTTTGAATTCAAACTTACTGCCTAAGGATAAAGATTTAAACCAAGTAAACCCTATTGAAAAACATCTGCTTCTACTTCTTAATTCAGATTTGAAGATTGATCTTCCTCAAGTTATGTTTGACCATCTGAAGAGGTCTCCTTCTTCTTTTAAAAAAGGAAATGCCTTCTCCATACCTCTTGGACAAGTTATTTCTGAAATGCTTGTTCAGCAGTAGGTTAACATAAATTCTGAGGCTAGTTCTTCCAAGATTTGGAGAGACAAGTTTGAAGTTATCTATGAAAGATTATGATGTTAGATTTTTGCATAGTTATGTCTTGTATTGTTGATGAAATCTCTGTATTAAATATCTTATTAATGAACTCAAATTTTGTTCATGCTTGTGTTCAGTTTAAACTGATTAATATTTACTCATGTTGTTCACTGAGAATCTGAAATAGATAAAAGAACTCAAATTTTTTGCAACTTATTATATTACCGAAAAAGGAATCTATTACAAGACAATTAGATTTTTTTCTAGTCTAATGGATGTATCCTAAGAAACTCCCTAGGATCATCTAACATGTCTAGATTGTCTAAGAAATCTTTCCATTCTTCCTTAGCAAACTCTAAAGCCTCCTTCCTCAGTTTGTTTCTGCATTTGGATCCAGAAGACTTCTTTCTTCTGAGTGTCTTCACAAAAGATGCTAAAGAGGAGAGCATTTATGAAGCTGTCTGTTTGCTTGTAGGTTCTTCAGTTGGTGTCTTGCTTTGATTTGCTTGAGTTGTTGCACTCATTAATGTTGCCTTCCTGAAATATCTCTTTGGAACTCATATATGCTTCTGCTTATACATCTTGGTGTTTTATGGATTAAGTGATGATGGAAGAAAGCTTACTTTAGTCTTTTTATAGACGTATTACATTTATTGTCTTGAGTTTAATATTATTTAAGTACTGATTAAATCAACATTTTAATAATAAATCTTGGTAATGTAATCTAATCTATTAAGATTCTCTGAATGTGTGAGTCTATGATTGATTTGTTCTAATTGTCGTTTATGTGTCAGTTTTACTTTATTAAGTGTACCTTCAGAAAATATAAAGAAAAGTTCTGAAATGTAAATGTGCGATAAAGAAGTATTGGTCTAAAAAACTTTTCATTAATTAAATGAGGAGTACAACATTTTTAACAACAAAAAAGAGGGGTACAAGATGATGTCTATAATTCTTCCCTAGCCATTGCATCACGTGCCCAGCAGCGTCCGCTGTTGTTATAGTCTACCTCCTCGTCCTCTGAATCAATCACTTATTCCTCTTCTATATTTGGAAAAGAGCGGTAGAACAACTTGTTGACCCTTCTTTTCTTCTTCCTTGATCTCTTCATGCTTCTTCTTTGAGGCTTCAAGGTAGATACTACTGAACCGCTTTCTGAAGGTCGTTCAGGTGCAGCTGAAGTAGCTTCTTCAGAAGCAAATTGTGTTGAGAACAGATGTACGGTTGTATAGGACTTAGAAGCAGCTAACCTCTGAGGGGATAGGATAGCTAAACTTGTAGAGCTCTCGGTTGCTTATGTTACGACAGATGCATTATGACTTTCAATTGCTGATGCCATATCCTTAGGTTGGTGATTGATGAAAATGACTTAGGAGTGGAATATTTTTATAATGACTTCTGTGGATATCAAGCGTCTAAAATTAATCCTTGTTTAATTCTTGAAACAGTAATGACCACTAAGACTTCAATGCGTGCACTTTACAAACCTTAATGACTCTTATTACTTGATTACTCTTCCTTCTTGGAAACTGATCTTGTAATGATGATTTGAGTTACATTTATTAGTGATATTCTTTTTCTCTTTTCTTTTTATTATATTTGATATGACAATAGGGAGAGAAATAATAGTAAGTATTTAAGTGAAAACTGAACCCATTGAATACATATTGGTCATATATTTTCTCATTTATTTTTTGTTACTTGCCTAGGATGCATTTTGACTTTCTTGTACATAGGTCTAAGTATGAGCATACAAATCTCAGACTAAAAACTACAAGCTCTCTCTCTCTCTCTCTCTCTCTCTCTCTCTCTCTCTCTCTCTCTCTCTCTCTCTCTCTCTCTCTCTCTCTCTCTCTCTCTCTCTCTCTCTCTCTCTCTCTCTCTCTCTCTCTCTCTCTCTCTCTCTCTCTCTCTCTCTCTCTCTCTCTCTCTCTCTCTCTCTCTCTCTCTCTCTATATATATATATATATATATATATATATATATATATATATATATATATATATATATATATATATATATATATATATATATATATATATATATATATATATATATATATATATATATATATATATATATATATATATATATATATATATATATATATATATATATATATATATATATATATATATATATATATATATATATATATATATATATATATATATATATATATATATATATATATATATATATATATATATATATATATATATATGAAGTAGTTCATTGAAGGGTTAGAATAAATTTTTGTTAAGATAATAAGTTAATATAAATGAAAAAAAAAGTTACAAGTTAAAACCTACTGGTTCAAAAACTATTTTAAATAGTTTAAAAAAAAAATTAAAAGTGAGTAAAAAAGATACAAACTAAAATCTAAAAGAAATGTATTTTTTTATTGATGTGAATTGAAAAGCTAAAAGTTAAAAGCTTATTGGATCTTATCAAAAAGACTCTATAAGTGAAAAGAGTTTTAATACTCAAAAGTTTTGTAAGATTGACTAAATTTAAGAACATATAATACGTGCGCACACACGCACCTGCGTGCGCACAAACACGCACGTGCACATACACACACGCACACACCCATACAGACGTGTGCGCACACTCTCTCACACACACACAAACACACACACAGACACACACACACACATGCGCGCGCATACATACACACAAACAAACACACAGATACACGTGCACGCGCACACACGCACACACAAACAAAAAAAGCAAGAAAATATTATATTCGATTATACCACTTTATTTCCATGGTATACAACTTATCCCACGTTTTTGGTGAAAGAAGCACGTAGGCCATGATACAACCACAAAAGACTGAAAGTAGTTGGCTGATAAAATTGATAATGATCATGAGTGTGTACATGAAGTATGAACATATTATTCTGTATTTTTTTCAACATTTATCTTAAAGAGCAACATATTTTGAGCACTCTAAACACATTGTAGTTGTGTAATATTTTTCCAATGCCTCTTCCTCTGGTTTCAATGAACCACGTCTCGTTTGTTTGTAGGAGTGTGCAAGAATCTGTGAAATTCTATGAAAATGTCCTCGGATTTGTCCTTGTTAAGAGGCCATCTTCCTTCAATTTTCAAGGAGCTTGGTAACTTTTTAACTACTCTTTTATACGCCATGTTTGTTGAATAAACAACTTAATTAAACGCGTTTGTAGTATAAGTGTTTATCATTTCGGATAATAATAATATGGATATATTGAATAGGTTATTCAATTATGGCATTGGCATTCACCTACTAGAGTCAGATAAAGTTCCAGTGAAAAGAGGAGAGATCAACCCGAAAGAAAATCATATTTCGTTTCAGTGTTTAGACATGAAGATTATAATGAAGAAGCTTGATACACTGAAGATTGAATATGTGACAGCAGTTGTGGAAGATGGTGGAATTAAAGTTGATCAACTCTTCTTTCATGATCCAGATGGTTATATGATTGAAATATGCAATTGCCAAAATCTACCTGTACTTCCTATTTCAACCAATAGAAAAACTCAAGCACCACACCTTTCTGCAGAAGATGCTTTGTTGATGATGGAGAAAGAAGATGCTTTGTTGATGATGGAGAAATTGATGATAGATTTGTTAAGGATTTCAATATGAAGATTTTCTTGGGATTCACATAATTTCCATTATCATTTTGTACAAAATTTGTGTGAAAGCATTTTTATCTAAATAAAAGAGTATCAAAGCATGTTTTTTAAAACATGACATGACAGCAACATCAATGCTTGTTTAAGTTTTTAAAATTCTTCTTTCCCTAACAAGATTCAGATTCTTAAAATCTATTTATTTTACAATTTATGCAATCAACATCAGCAATTATGTTGATGCTTTAACTTTACAAAAATGCCCCACTTAACCGAGCTTACTAAGGCATATTGCAAGTGTCTTTTTTAATTAAAAATTCATTAGGCATTTGTCACTGCACTTTCAGCATGTTGACAAAGAAAAAGGGAAACAAAACAAACACTCAACTAGAAACTAAGGATAAGTAAATTAAAGTTATCAGGAGCTTATGAATGTTTCTAAGATCCAAATTTTGGCACATTCAAATCCACCAGAATGTGGTCACATCTATCTAACTAACTTGAGAGGAAATAAAAACTAACAAAGTACATTGTCATGATTCTATAAAGGGCAAGGACCCAACTACAACGTACGCTAGGTGGGGATGGTCTTCAATTCTACTCGCAAATCATCAAGAATTAGGCACCACGGGACATTTTCATCCTTGGCATTGACTTTTTCATTTGGCGAGCACGTTCCTTTGCTTCTTTCTTTCGAATGGCCTCTGCACCGAGCTTTGCCTCAGCCTCCTCCAACATCTTTTTCCTCTCCGCCTTTCTTCTTTGCATGGCCTCTTGTTGGATGTTTCGAAGTTCTTTTTGTACCTCTTGAGCAACCTTTTGCCGTGCAGTCTCTGTCTTAGACCGAGCCTGGATTATATGTTATGCACACGAGTTAGTAAAGGACCGAGCAAAAGATGTTCACAAATTACTTCAGCAAGGTGTAAATTGGTAATTCGATAGATCAATATAACCTACCAGAGAACTCAATTTATATCTCCCAATCAAGTCAATATAATATGGAACAAGAGCCACCAGTCGAGTCATATCAGCCATATTTTTAGCAGCTGGAAGAACAAACTTGAACAGCAGCACTTTCTTGTGGATGCCAGGGTGATTGTCAGAGAAATGCACTGAAATTAATCCTTTTCCAAATTTCTCAAAAGCCTTGTCACCAAAAACCTGCAGTATATAAAAAATAGCTGATTTTGAGTCCAAGAACAAACTTTAATTCCAATAAAATAAGAACCATGCCAATCATCCAAGAAATTTTCCATAACAAACTTGAAACTTCACATAACCTTGTAAATGAGCGAGTGCGCTAAATGAAGACAATAGTAATGAAATACTTATTAATAAATTGAAACATTTGTGCATGTCTAGTTCACAGATCTAACATAAAGAGAATATGTAACAAACAAACACTACCAGAGGAATAAAAAATTAGAACAATGAAGAAGGATACTGAAGTTATATAAAAGAAACAACCACATAAGGGGGGTGTCAAGAGGTTAGAGGAGCTTATATGAACTTGTCTTGTGACATAACCACTATTCCAAGTGTTTCAAAGAGTCAAGAAAGATAGTGTATGATCTATCCACAATTGGCTCCCTCCTTGTGATAGCATTTAGAAACAGTTCCTCTGGAACTTACCCTTATCCCTCTTCAATTTCCATCCACCCCAAATTCTATTTTTTTTTACAAGAAAAAGCAATGCTGGGAACACAAATAGCTTTTCAGATCGCACTTCGCATATCCAAATTAGAACTCAAGCGCTTATAACATGATCTGACCCATTTTCTTTCATTATAATTAGGAAGCTCTTATACAACATTAGAGCTTATTAAATAAGTACTTGACCAAAATGCCATAAGATACCTCTTCAAATCGTTGGATGCATAACAATCATTGTTATAAGTACTAAGTATGACAAAGTAGTGCCTTAACAATGTCATCCAAACAACTAACACAAGTGACCAAAAAGATAACTACTAGGTTGGAACTTTTGCAACAAAAGAAAAAACTAGGTTGGAAAAACATAGATATAACCCTACAAGCTAAAACTCAGAGCTTCTTCTTGGCCTATAAAATATCAACATTCAACAGTCAGCAAACAGATAGATCCATCAATTATATCCTCTTTTTCACTCCCTCGCTCTCTTTTGGCATGAATCATAGCATAATTAAAACAAGAAAATGGAAACTATGAATATGATAGCAAAGACTAGAATGGAAACTGAACCTGGTCAATGAGTGCATCAGTGATCAAATCAGAAGCAACTTCCCTGGACTCAGAAATAACTGCAAGATCATCAGTAACCCACTTCCTTGAAGTAGGAGGAGTCATAATAGTAGCAAACCTCTGCAAATCCCTAAAATCCTTATGCATAGCTTTCGCAGCCTTCTTCCTAGCCATGGCAAAAACCACATGATCCATAGAATCATCATTCATATAAACCTCAAAAGTAATCTCATCCTTAGCAGGAACGACCAAATTGTAAATCCTCGCAATGAGATCGTGTCTACTCTTCAACTCCAACGTGGCCAACAACCCTTGACAATACCTTCTACCACTAGCATAAAACTTGAAAGTTGTCTGCCCTTCTTTCAACAACAAAGGAGTATCATCACCGCCGTCACCGATCCCTAAAAGACTGAAATTCTTCTCGAATATTGAATCTTTCGCGGCGAACTGTGAAGCCCATGAAAGTGCTATGTTTTCGTTTTCCTTTTTACCGGTGAAGTAATTGATCGCGAACGTAATCAGAAAACTTCCGCAGATGATTTCAACAGTGAAGGAACGTGGAGGAGGCTTAACGTGATCGTTAGAGGAAGTGGTGGTGTTGTTACTATCGGTGGATTTGGGATCGGCGATTGGAACGTGTAGGTCAGGGTGTTGTTGTTCAGTGGGAAGACCTTCGAATTCATCGTCGTCCCAGAAATCGAAGGTTGTGGCGGAGGGAGGTGTGGATTTGGGAAGATCGGAGGGTGGAGAAGGAGTAGGGTTAGGGTTAGGGTTAGGATTGGGATCGGTGGAAAGAGATTGAGAGGGAGGTGATCGGAGTGAAGCTGGATCGATAGATGATTCTTCGAAATCGACTTCGTCGTCTTCAGCTTCGAAGCCTTCGAAGTGAGAATCGGAGTGAACGAAGGTGGAGAAGCATAGCGAGACGAAGAAGAAGAATAGTAGTTTTGGATTTGCCATGGAAATTTCCAATTGAGATTGGAAAGGTTTGTGGTGTGGTGTACTGGTGTTAGCTCTTTTAACTCTATGAAAGAGAGAAGTGCATAACTCCAAGGTTAATAAATTTACCCTAAAATAACAAATCCAATTTAAATTTAAATCTACTATCACGCTTCAAAAATAATTGTGAATTTTAATTTAATAGCAATTTTTACCCTTTAATTTTAATAAGTTTGAAATACATTAAAAAAAATTAAAACAAAAGTGTGAAGGAACGCAAACCTAGTTAAAAAATATAAATAAAAAAGAAAAAAAAACATTTAAAAAATGTTATATATAGAGTTTTCTAAACTAGTCGGTTTAATGTACCTCCAGCGTTTGGGAAGAGATTATCGAATTTTTTTTTAAACTAACCAAGTATTTCAAAAATAATACCAATTAAATGAGATTTTCAAAAAATTTATCAAAACAACAACCCTTTAACCTTCAGTCGCCAAATGAAATGACGAAATTGGCAAAATTTGGCTTTGTACTAACTCGCCAAACCAATTGGCGAATGAGGCTAAATCAACTTGGGCCGAAAGCAATCCGCCCTTCTAATTGGCGAAATAGGTCATTTTTAGGGTTTCCTATTTTTTCTTTATTTTTTAATTTTAATTATATTTTTAGTTTAATTGTAACTTTTAATAAATATTATGTAAGTTTATTCTTTTTAAATAAATATTAATAAACATTAAGTTTATTATTAAATTTATAAAGAATTTAAAAAATATTTTAATTAGATTTTTTTTTAAATTAGCTAAGTATTGTATACTATTTACCATATAAATGGAGTTTTCAAAAAATTTACGAAATCAACTACCATTCGTCAGATGAAATTAGTGTAGTTTGTGCAAAATCGCAAGATGAATTGGCGAATTAGACTTGCAGGATTAGGGTTTCCCTTTTCAATTTTTTTTAGTTTTTGTTGTATTTTGATTATTTTATTAATTCCAATTAATGTTTTAATGTATTTGATATCATTAATATTTTGGAACTTTTAAATATTATTTTGTTTTTAAACATAATTATTATTAGTAAACATAAATAGGTTTAAATAAAATATTAAAATATCTTAATTTATAATATAATTAAAATACAACAACAAAAATATTAATATAATGAAAATTACAAAAACAAAAAAAAACTAATGGTCGGCTCTATCCAAGCGACCACCGGTGTCACACTGTGGAGGATGCGCGTTGCGACGAAGTCTACGACGAGGTTGTTGTGGTGTGTTGGGTCGTTGTGTGTTGAGTTGTGGAGGAGGATGTTGTTGGGACGGCCCCGGCGTATCAGATAGATTTTGCATCATTTGACCCCAATAGTCGGGAGGTCCACTGTCAATGGCACTGCCGTAGTCAAGCCCAATGCCCATGTTTTCGAAGGATTGTCGAGGAGGTTGGGTGGAGTATGGACGGTATGGTTGTCCGAATGTGTACATGGAATTGGGTTGGTCTAGGTGTGTTGGTTGTTGTGGGGTGTGGTAGTCAAATAGTGGGTGGTTGGAGGGGTAGTTGGAGGGGTAGGGTCAAATGAGTTGTCTGGACTATAGGTGGAGGGGGTAGGCTCAAAAGACGTATCAGGATTGTAATGGTAAGGTGGTTGAGGCTGGGATTGGGTGGGTGGCATGTAAGGTTGTCGTTGTTGATAAGGGGTATTTGTTGGCATGTATGGGTTTTCGAAAGGCTGGTTTTGGGCACTGAGTTGTTGCTGTGGGTTTGACGAAGAATCGTGTTCCCTTGGGTCGGCCAAATAGGTTGGCTGGGACAGGAAAGGCTGAGATGTCGTGACAGACCTAAACCAAGTCATATATTGAAGACTTAGCCTAGCCCCATGCACAATACGGTCGGTTAAGACGTATTGCCTTCTTCTTTTCCAGTGTATATGCAACTCCTTCGCAAACTCCTTCCAATCACTGACATTCCACTGTGCGTCCACCCGCTTTTGATGCCATTGCCCCAAGTCCACCGGAGCATCTGGAATATCCTGATGCATCCCAAATTGTAGTTTCACTCGGTCACTTTAGTGCATCTCCACCGTAGTGAACCTAATTATGGGTGTCCTTGATGTCCACACAGCGGCATCGTCGGGGTTACGCTGGTGGTCGAGACCCTCGTACGGCATCCAGACAAACTACAATTAAGTTGGACAAATAAGTAAGACAAAGTTTGAAAGGTTTATGCATATACATTAAAAAAATTAATGGTAAATAACTTACATCATCTGGCCCAAGGTGGTCGATGAGGTTGCGGTATTGAATTATAGAGTGCCTAGGACATCTCTGATAATTCATCCCTGGAACAGACCATCTAAAAAAATAAACACATATAAATTAGCTTCTAAAACACATCTCAGAAATTACTAACTTAGACGAAAATGAAGTTGTGTTAATATTCTAGAAAAGAAACTCACTTGTTGGCGTACGGGAATGTAAAAGCATTCCGGTTTATTGGAGCAAGCGTCGGCATCCTAGACCAACCCCACGCTTGCAGGAGATAAGCACAACCATAAAAAGTACAGGTATTTTTTTTTGAAGTTTTGCAAAGGTCGCTATAAAGATGGGTGAGGACAGCTGATCCCCAACTATATTCACACACTTTGTTAATATTTTGCAATAACGGTAAATACATAGTATGGACGGTATTTCCAGTGCCCTCTGGAAATAAAAAATGACTAAACAAAATCAAAAGATAGCACCGTGTTTTGACTATTATGTCAAATGGAGTGCTATCATCAGTTAAGAGAATATTGTTGTAATGTTCTCTTAGGTATTTTAAATTAATTCCCTGACCCCTCAAGGGCCGTTGTTTTCCGCCTGAGGTGTGTCCACACAAAGAGAGGCGCCCAACAAATCTTCGTAAAGTCGGTCAAGGACACCAACTTTGCTGTTAACGACCTTACCATCGATGTGTAGGCCGAGCAACATGTGTACGTCTTGGAGAGTCACAGTACACTCACCAAAAGGTAGGTGAAATGTATGTGTCTCCGATCTCCAGCGTTCTAACAACGCCAGAATAAACTTTGTATCGAGCGAGTATGATGTGATTTTGATCACATCACCAAACCCACAATTTTGAAGGTAACCCGCTATGCGCTCGTCGTGTGGTATGTAATCATGGACACGACACCGAAACCTTGATACATCCTGCAAAATAATTAATGTTACATTAGACAAGAAGTAAAATACTTATCATTTTACTAGACAAGATTGTAAATATATCTAAGACTTAAAAACTTACAAACTCTGCAATGTTTTCAGCCGTGCCTCTATGAGAGTCGCCCATGGTGAGTAAAGACATTTTCGTTTGAGTTGTTGAGGTGTAGAGATGTTGAGTTGAGAGTTGAGAGTTTGAGACACTAGAAAGTTTAGGGGTTGAGAGTTTGAGACTTAGAGAGTTTGAGACTTAGAGAGTTTGGGGTTTGAGAGTTTTTTTCAATTTAGAGAAATCAGGAGTTTGAGACTTAGAGATTTTGAGGGTTTGAGAGTTTAAGTGTTTGAGACTTAGAAAGTGTGAGCAGAGTTTGTTGGGCAAAGACCCTATATTTGTAGTACACGAGAGAGTGTGCTGTAAATGCATGTTAGACAAGTGTCATTGATTATGAAGCATGCGTGACAAGTGAAAGGCAGAGATTCCTGATGTGTGTCATTGATTGTGAAGCATGCGTGACAAGTGAAAGGCAGAGATTCCTGATGCGGTATCACATGTGAAAGCAGAACTTTGCATTGTCACATCTTATCAAGTGTCCTGTTCAAGTCCTGATGCATGTCATTGATTGTGAAGCATGCGTGACAAGTGAAAGGCAGAGATTCCTGATGCAGTATCACATGTGAAAGCAGAACTTTGCATTGTCACGTCTTATCAAGTGTCCTGTTCAAGTCCTGATGCATGTCATTGATTGTGAAGCATACGTGACAAGTGTCCTGGTGCATACAAAAAGAGAATCGCGTAGGCCTGCATGCATGGTCATTGATTCGCAGGGTCACATGTGAAAATTACAGATTCATTTACTGATACATGTAAAAAAATCTTTAAACTCTTTAAACAATCAAACACTCAGACCATTTTATAAAGTCTTTAAACTCTTTAAACTCAAACACTCAAACACATTAAACACTCAGACCCTCAAACACGCAAACACTCAAACATTCAAACACTCAAACACTCAAACACCACAATTTTCGCTATGTCTCAAACACCACAATATATGATTTCCGCTCATCTGAACGGTGAAGTTTTAGAATGTGAAGTGTCGGGATACAATTTCAGAAACACGGATTTTACAAGATTTTTAATTGACAGAAGGTCTAATTTTTTACACCTGAAGTCAAGAATAGAAAAAGAACTGCAATGTGGTCCAGTTGGGCAAATAATATACAAAAACCCAGTATTTTTTGGCGGACCTGATTCATGCAGATTTTTCCCTTTAAAGGTGCGAGACGATGAAGATGTGCGTAACATGTTCCGCAGTCACGAGTATTCTGGGTTCTCAGATATCGTGTTATATGTTATGTTACAACAACAACAACTATCTCAGCAACTTGATTCGTCTCAAGTTTTTTGCGATTCTGAAGATGAACACCCTGAAGTCAATGTCGTTGACGAAGAAGAAGCAACTAAAGTCACTATTGACGAGATGGTGAACAATCCGGAGGATGAAGTTCAACCTGGCAATGTCTATTGTCCACCTCAACATATGACTACTATCACCTTAGGTGATGATGAACCCTCGACGGATGTTTTCTACAACCCCAACTACACAACAGAGGGGCAACTAAAAGAGGGTGACGAGTTTCGTACGAAAGAAGATTGTGTTCAGGCTATCAAACAGTTTCACATGGAGTTGTCAGCCGATTACAAAGTCGATCGGACAAATCCGACGCGGTATATGATCTATTGTCGTAACGAGGAGTGCCCGTTCCGATTAACAACATCTTTCAGGAAGAGAAGCGATTCTTGGAAGATAGGGTCAATGGGCCCGTCCCACAGTTGTATAATCTCGAATATGATGCAAGACCATCACAAACTCAGCTATAAATTGATTTGCGATGAGATTCTATCAGTCGTTAGCGACAACCCGTCTTTGAAGGTGAGTACCATAATTGCACATATGGTACAAAGGTACAACTACACTCCTTCGTACCGAAAAGCCTGGATTGCCAGGACTAAAGCGGTTGAAAGGGTGTTTGGAAATTGGGAGGAGTCGTACAAGGAACTTCCTAAATTCCTAGTGGCCCTTAAACACTACTCTCCAGGAACTGTTGCGATATTGGAGATGATGCCTGCTTGTACACCAGACGGGAGTTGTGTTGGTGGAAATGGAATTTTCCACAGAGTCTTTTAGGCGTTTGAACCATGCATCAAAGGGTTTGCATTTTGTAAACCTATAATTCAAATTGACGGAACATGGTTATACGGGAAATATAAGGGCACACTTCTCATGGTTGTGGCACAGGACAGGAATAATAACATTTTTCCAATAGCCTTCGCCATAGTAGAAGGGGAGACTGTTGAGGGTTGGAGTTTTTTCTTAAAAAACCTCCGCTCTTACGTGTCTCCACAACCTAACTTATGTTTGATCTCCGATCGACACCCATCCATCGAGAGTGCATACAACAACCATGACAACGGTTGGCAGGATCCTCCCTCGACCCACGTCTATTGCATAAGACATATTGCCTAAAATTTCATGTGGGAAATCAAGGACAAGACGCTGCAAAAGAAGGTTGTGAATGCGGGATATGCACTAACTGAACCTACATTCAGATACTACCGTGACGAGATCAGACTGAACAACACGGATGTATTAAGATGGATTGATAGCATAGATAGGGATAAATGGACGCGGGCATACGACAATGGGGTGCGATGGGGCCACATGACAACTAACCTCGTCTAGTCAATGAATTTTGTTTTCAAGGGACTTCGAAACCTCCCAATAACTGCATTGGTAAAGGCAACCTATTTTAGGCTAGGATCACTCTTTGATAGCAGACGTACGAAGTGGGGTTCGGTATTACAATCGGGTCAGTTGTACAGTGATACTTCAATGAAATTCATGAAAGACGAAGCTGCCAAAGCCAACACACACATGGTCACAATATTTGACCGTACGGCTGGTTGGTTCAGTGTTGCCGAGTCTATAGATCACAATGAAGGAAGGCCTAGGGGATGTTATCGTGTTGAATTGGATAAGAGCTGGTGTGATTATGGAAAGTTTCAAGCATTCACTATGCCTTGCTCTCATGTCATAGCAGCCTGTTCGAAGGTGCGCCAGGACCCAACCAACCTTCTTTCTGCAGTTCACCAAGTGATAAGTCTGTGCAATGTCTACACATACAACTTTCAGGTGGTGGCAAAGGAGGCCTATTGGCCTCAATACGAAGGCGAAATTGTTTGGTATCATGACTTGATGCGCAGAAAGAAAAAGGGTTGGCCTAACAGCACACACATTCGAACGGAGATAGATACCGCAAATAAGTTGGTGAGATTGTGTAGTTCGTGTCGGCCACCAGGACACAATCGTACGAAATGTCCTAACGTAGGATCAAGCAGCAGACCATAGTTTCATATGTAACCGTGTCCCTTTAATTCAATAGCAACTTTCATTCAATTAATAGCTAAAAGCATACTCAACTGACATAAAGACAGAACACTACACCCAGACATCATAAATTAAACAAACATAACAACAACGTAAAGACATAAAACAAAACACTGCACCAAGGCGTCTACGATATCACGACCATCAACTTTATCTTCTTTGGTGTCAACATCATCATAAGGACGCCAACATCATTTTCCACTTTTCTCCATTCACGAGTAACTCTGTTTCTCCCGGTCTCCTCGGTCAACCTTTCAATTTTCCTAATCTTTTCTCCTGAAGCAATATCCCCTTCTAGCCAGCGGTTCAGTTTCCTGTGCAAGTGCTCTAACGTCTGCGTATTCCACAGGAGCACCTTCATCGGAGGCTTTGTTGTTGAAAACACAACTATGACATTTCTTTTCATTAGATCGAACATTGGAAAAGGTTCCTCCGATGCTGATGACGACGACGAAGAATGTTGATTTAGAAATGCAGACATTCTAGACTCCACTCAACTCAAACTGCACTAACACTTTAGTCTTTTGGGATATAATGTTGTGAAAACATACATGTGTTTGCAGTCGTATTTATAGTAAAAAAAATAGTACGTATCCTATATGATATGACTTAAATAACCTTACAACATTTATACACTCAAAATTAAATCAACACTATATTTTTATTTTGTATTTAAAACTATATTTATTAAACCAGTTTAGCTTTATTGTTTATTAAACATAAATTTATTAAATTAATTTGAAATTATTTTTATTTAAACCTAATTATTTAAAGTTTATTAATTAAAAAATAAATTTTAACATTAAACCAAATTATTTTAAATTTATCAATTCAAAAATTAATTTAAATATATTAAACCAAAATAATAATAATTAAAAATATAAAAAAAAAATCGATATTAAATACATTAAAAAATTAATTGAAATTAAACAAATAATCAAAATATAAAAACCTTAAAATGGAAATGGAAACCCTAACACACTACTACTAATTCGCAAAATGACATGGCGAAATCATTAAGCTTTGGCCTCATTCGCCAAATGAAGTGGCGAGTTGCATTTTTCTATTTTCATTTTGGCCTCATTCGCCAATTGAGATGGCGAACGGATGTTGGAAAGTTGGTCTATTTGAATTGTTTTTTGAAATATGCAATATATTGGTAAATAATATTTAATATATAGTTATTATAAAAAAATTCAGAGATTATCTGTAGTTTTTGGTTGGCACTTCGATTTTTGTGGACAAGAGTGCAATATATATTGATGTCGTCTATCTACTGTATTTCTTGGATCTCGAGCAGATCCATGAGTACAACTTAGAGGCAGCTTATCTGGTCTACTTGTATTCGAAGTTGAGAGAGGGTTGTATGTGGAAGACGAAGTAAGTCACAGGTAGCAGTTTCCCTTGAAAAATGGAAAACAGCTGTTGATATTCCAAATCTAACTTTGGTGACTCACAGGATCGATTAGATTGATCCTAGGACATGTGCTAAAGGTTCTTTATTTTGAAAATCTGTCTAAGTTTCACACTTCAACGGTGTTGCGGTAGAAAAGGCTTTAAGAAGTTCCTATTCGACTAAAGAGAAAGAGAAAGATAAAGTTTTATAGAAGTGAAGAGATAGAAGTCTTAGGAAAGGGTTGAGGACGAAAAATAAAGTAAAGTGCATAGAGGAGGGGAAGAGGTTGCAAGAAAAGTAAAGAAAACTTTGTAAAGTTAAACAAGTAAAATAAACTTCATTGAAAAATAAAGATGGTGTGTTTACATCACGTACATTCTCCTTGTTACTCTTTTCTCTACACTCTGATACTTTGAGTAAACTTATAAGTCACTTGCACAAATAGTAAATTACAACACACTGATTATATCTCTAGAAACACCTATTTATAATAGTAAAAAATAACTAATAATGACCACCTAAAGTCATCATCTTCCGACACATGTCACAGCGCATGAAGTTCTTCACCCAACGGGTGCCACTTGTCCTTCTTAGTCATCAGGAAATAAAGCTACTCCCTCCCTTATTTGAATTTCGAATGCTTAATCGATCTCCAAACAGTATCTCGGTCGAAGGTCAATCTCTCCAAAGTTCATAATTTTCTTTAACTCCCCAGAACATCTTAACTTCCTCTTTCAAAGATCTCAGGCCTTTCGAAAGGTTTTTTACCTCTGAATTAAAAGACTTTAATATTTTATTTAAATATCTCAATCCCTAAGAGGTGTCGAATTTATGAGCTAACAAATTGCCCCCCAAAAATGTCTTTTTCGATATATTACATCGAGCTTTTTGGAAGAGAATATCTATTGTTTTTGGTTGGCACTTCGATTTTTGTGGATAAGAGTGCAATATATATTGACATCGTCTATCTACTGTATTTTTTGGATCTCGAGCAGATCCATGAGTACAACTTGGGGGCAGCTTGCCTGGTCTACTTGTATTCGAAGTTGAGAGAGGGTTGTATGTGGAAGATGAAGTAAGTTACAGGTAGCGTGACACTACTGGTGGTAATAGTTATTGATCTTTGAATGTTTTTTTGTCATTTTTATGTCATATTTGCAAAATCATTGTTAATGATTCATGTGTTCCAAACTTTTTTATTTTAGGCTCGGATCCTCCAACACTTCCCGCTCATCTCTGGCTGAGCGAGTGTGCTTGAGTACACTGAGGATATGCCGCGTGCTACTACTTTTATCCCGCTCAGAGGGAACCAAGCGGTTGAGCCTTTCAGAGTATATCTTAACCATTTGGTTGCTGAGGACATGCATTTCAATAGTTTCATTGATCACCGTCAGACACGGCCATTTGACGAGATAATGTTATACTCTGGATGGTTGGCCTGCAGATCGCATCTCACTTCTCTTCATCTGCCTGAGCACGTCATGCGGAAGTTCAACTACATTTAGATCATTCCCAAGCACCGTGTTGTTTGTGCTCCTCCTGCCTTGACATATAAACAGATAGATGAGATGTTTGATGATTATGAGAGTCATCTGGTACCAGAGAAGACACGAGCTACTATAGCTGAGAGTGACTATAGCTACGTCAAAGGGTACATCAGATGATTCTTCAAGGTGTCACATTCATATTGTTCGCACGTGTTTTTCGCGCGGACAACCTCTGACCTCCCGACGCGGGTTACTTACGGGACCGACCAAACTAGTCCCAGGACACTTGGTTCTGGGTGTGTGAATTTGTGGTAGGCTTGGTAGTTATTTGAACGTGTGTATGATGAAGTTAAATAAGTAAATATAATGACGCTTCTACTCAAATAAAAACAAAGAAAAGGGAAATGACATGAAAGTAAAGACGTTGTTTTCGTAACATAAAAAGACTTGGTAAATTTAACTCAAATTGGTAAATACAAGTGGACGTGTTCGTACATTTTGTAAGGAATGAAAAACTATTTTCTCTCAATGTGCGGTACTCAGTGTGTTTTTCTTACAATGATGTCCAAAAACGCCCCTTTCTTCTTAGAGTCAGGCTTTGCTTTATATAGATAAGTGAAATAACTGTTAAGTTGCTTTCGGTGTCGCCACGTGTCGGGCCACTACTTTTGTAACTTTCCCATGTTCTCCTTTTTTCAAATCCATTTCCCGCCAGGCAAAAACCCTTCGTTAGTTGCCCCCTTTGTCGACCGTCACATGTCTCAGTTGACCCATGCGTCTTCTCTTGCGCTGTCGACTCAGGACACCTTTCCTTCTTCCTCTACTTTCCTGTCGACTTCGACCCCTTCTCCTATCGATACTTTGAGTTAGCTTTTTCAGCCAACAAGATGCCCCACCAAAACCCAATTCTCGACGAAGAATCATGTCGACTGAGAGACTTGGTGTTTTAGACGTCCAACAGTTTTTCGGCATATTTGCATCATCATTTCCTCCTGTCGAATCGGCCACGTGTCAGTCGCCTTCTGACGTGATGATGGCGCCTTTCTGCGCCACAATTTTCAAAGATTTTACTCATTTTGCCCATTTTCCCACGTTAAAACCAACTCCCACTTATCACTCTTCTTTGAAGGAGAAATTGAAAAGCCTTCGAGCCTCTTCGTTTCCAACAAGTTTAACTATAAATAGTTCCCTTGTCTTTCTTTGGACCTTTTCCAAAACTTCCTTTATTGCTGCTCTTTCTCTGGAAAAAAAATACATTCCAGTTCTTCTTACTACCACTTTAATGGCTTTCTCACTTGTTTCTCAGAACCACGCTACTGGCAACAACCCCATTGCTTTTGTCATTTCAGAGGCGGATTCTCACAGGCCTCTTCCCAACCCCACTTCTGCTTATGAAGTTGTGGTGGCCGCTTGGAGGCGTCAGATGAGCATCCCCTTCGCAGTGGTTGGGAAATTACATGCATTCCACGTCCCTTACCCCACTGGTAAGCCTAATCATGAGGAAATGCAAACTTTCTTCCCTGGTTTTCTGGTCGCTATTCCCCCGGTTTTCCGGTTGGGTGGCACCCTCGACTTGAAGTTTATGGCGCCAAAAGCCAGGGTTTTACGATCAATGCCAACTCCAGGCAATAAAGACTATCTCTCCTGGTTGAACAAGGTCCAGAACAAGCTCAAAGACCAGTGGAAAAGAGTTGGCATCTTCGACGCCATTCAACTTTCCAAGAACGCTCACAGGGTCAAAATGGGGACTCTTTTCTCTTTAGTGTGTGGTACTTAGAGTGTTTTTCTTGAAATGTTGACAAAAGATGCCCCTATCTTCAAGCCAGGTTTTGCTTTATATAGGCAAATAAAATAACTGTCAAGATGCTTCAGGAGCTGCCACGTGTAAGACCACTACTTTTGTAACTTCTCCCACGTTCCCTTTGTCAAATTTATTTCCCACCAGGCACCAAGACTCCTCTGTCGGAGGTGCCTTTTTTGGTTTTTTGGTCGACCAACTTAGGTCCCTGTCGACCACGCAGTTCCCCTTGTGATATCGACTTAGGGTGCATCCCTTCTAGATTTGCCGATGTCGATCCTTTGCTGTCAATATTGGCCAGATGCTTCCTTCCACCAAAGGATTCTGTCGGTTAGGGGCTTATTTCTCCCACATCCTATCGAGGTCGACGCTTTCGCTGTCGATGCTTTCAGTTGGCTCATTTTCAGCCAACACTCTCTAACTTGAAAGGATGTAACTTTTGATATCAATGAAACATGGGTTCTCCAGTTGTAACTTGTAGTTATCTCTTCATTGCCCAAAATCTCCTATAGTACATCTAGGTGGATCAACCATTTTCTCCTCTTGTAGTTTAGTTACACGGATTTCTTTTCATATTTCCCTTACGAACGTTTCTATTTTTGGATCGAGTTATAAATTCTCCAAATCTGCACTATAAACTAAAGAAATAGATATCTTTAAAAGTATCTAGAAAAATAAAATTAAAAAATGAAAACAAAAACATAAATGAAAATAACATAAATTCAATAACCCTTACATTAAGTACATTCGCCTAATTTTGCCTCGTGAAAGGGATTAACAATCTCTGACAACAACAGCTTTATTTTGTTGGACGTGAAGTCCTTCAAGGATCTTATATTATAGATCTTAAAATAATGATAAGCAATTTTCCATACAATCCTTAAGGGATGCTTCGTTGTATATTTATTAAGAAAATGATAAATTCTAACTTTAAGAACTACAAATGATTTTCGTTAAGAAAATTTATAATATGTGAGCAATCCATATTTTAAAATTATTAACTCTTCAGAAATTATATATTAAAGATCTTCGTAGTAATAAAAAACAAACTATTCTTTAAACAATCCTTCTAAGATGCTCGATAAAAAACTCTTCAAAATCATGTCACAAATCTCTACGTCAATAAAAAAAAAATCTTTAAGCAATCCTCCTGTGGTATTTTAACATTATTCATGCAATACTTTAGGGATACATAAAAATCACAATTGATATTTTAATAAAAATTGATCAATCATTCTTTGAGCAATCCTTTAAGAATGTTTTAATATTAAATTTAAAGTTCTTTGTGAATTATACATCACAAACAATTTTATAAATCAAGATTATCATATCAAAATTTTCAGAATTTTACAGGAGATGCTTAAATATGAATTCTTCAAGAATTCATTAATGATAGACAACCTTAAAATTCTAACTATATTAACTAAACAAATTTTTCAATAAAATTTTATACAAAAAATATTATAGATTAATACGTTACAATTTAATCTACAAGATGAAGGAAAAAATATTAAAACTAAAATTATGCAAATTGATCATAAAATCACTCATACGATAGAATTATTCTCAAGTGTAACTTTACATAGTAATCTAAGTAAGGGTTGCAAAACGGGTCGGGTCCACTGGGTCGGTCCATTTGACCCGCCATTTTTGGCAGGTTAGACTGAGGTTTTCGGCTCGTTACTTTAAGTTGGCCCGTCCCGCCTAACCCACTTGAAAAGCAGGGTGGGGCGGGTTTTTCTCGCGGATTTTTTGTTAAATTTTTTTTTAATTTTCTTACTTAGAATTAAAATAACTTTAACTATAAAAATAACATTTTTCGCTTAAGATTATGTGGATTGAATTGTATTATAAATTATTATACAAACAAATTGAATTATAATTGTAACGTTCTGCCTATAACTTTCTAATACATATGTTAATTGAAAAAAATTGAAATAAAAGAGCAATTGTATGACATGCTGAATTATTAAGTTGTCAAACATTAGCTCACATGTTTTCTTTAAAAATAGATGTTGATTTTAAAAAAATGAAAGATTTGATTAGTGTATACATGTGACAAATTTAGGATTTAACTATTAAGGTATCAGTCAAAATAAAAGTCTATATGATATAAAGAGTGAGAAAGTCAAGTGTTGATATTTTATGCACTACTTTTTTCTTCACTGTGATGTTTTATGCAATGTAATTATTATCATTGTTCGTCTTTAATAAATTTTTAATTGAGTTATTTTAGTAGTTAATTTTTAAATAGGATTAGGATGATATGTAGTGTGTATTTATTTTGATATATTTTTTATTGTGCTTGAGTTTATTTCATTTTCTTTTGTAATTGATCTTTATTTATTTTATTTTTTGAACTGTTTGGACTTAAGACATGTTAAAGTTCTATTATGCGTTGTTAAAAAAATCTTTTGCCGATCTCTTTGATAATATATATTTTTTTAAATTATGTAGTATATTAAATTGTAAAATAAAAAATAAAAAATTAGCAGGCTGGCCTACCAACTCATTAGTAAACGGGACATGTTTGTCTTTTAAGCTCGGACATTTAAATTGGTCTGCCCCGCCCCGCCTCACTTTTGAACGAATTTAAATGGAACAAGTCTAAACGGGTCAAGCTGTCCACTTTTGCCACCTTTAAATCTAAATAGTATTTATAGAATACAAATACACAGTAAGACAATTCCAATACATTTAACAGAGGAGATTTATTGGAAGAAAAAAAGAAAAAACAATAACATTTGAACATTTATTATTTCATAACATAAGATATGTTAATGCAAGTTGTAGCATGTCCCATGATAACACTTCTTTGTATTTTCTTAATGTAAAATGTAAATAAGTGGTGTGTATTTATAAATTAACAATTAAAGATAAATAAATTATAAAATATTTGTAATACCTCAAATTTTGCCTTAAGATTTAGTAGGCTCATTTCGCATTCTATTTCGTTTTGCATTACATTTAGCTCACCACTAACAGGTTTGTGTAGTTGGTTGGTTCTACAGGAAAAATCACGCTGCACACTCTTTAGCTTGGTGAAGGGTAAAAGGGTCATTTATTCGCAGTCGGTTGCCAATTTGTGAATATGAATTGTAGTCATGGAATTTGAGCCATTTGAGTTCGTTGATAAGAATTGAGGCCGAGGGTGTCGATCGGAAGAGTTTAATCATGGAGGATAGTCGGAAAGATATGTCCACTTGAGGAATCGAAAGGTTGGATTTGTTCTGATAAAGCTTCATTTAAATTGTCGAAAAGATTAGTCGGGGATGGTATCGGAGACAGAGATTAATCGGATGGTGTGGGTTGGCATTTCATTTTTCATAAAAAATTTAATTCTTTTTGTTTCATTTCATTTTAATAAATTTAATTCCTTTTGTGTCATTTCATTATTGATAAAAAAAGTTTTGTTTCATTTCATTTTTAATAAAATTAACTACTATTGTTGTTTGATTTCATTATTAATAATAAAAAAAATTATTTCATTTCATTTTAATAAAAAGGATTTTTTTTTTGTTTTGTTATGATTATTTCATTTTAATATCAATTTTTCATATGTTATTTTAATATAAAAAAAATTATTATTATAATTATTTCATTTTTATATAAAAAAAACTGTTAGGTTTATTTCATCTTAATATTAAAAATTTGTTATTATGATTATTTTATTTTAACATAAATTTTTTTATGTTTTTAGCATTTTAATTTTATTTTAATTATTTAAATTCTAGTTAGTTATAACTAATATTAATTTAAATTGGACTTTTAAATGGGCATTAGGTTAGAGTTAACCCTAATTTGATACCTATATAAACTTATTAAGTTGGACTTTTAAATGGGCATTAGGTTAGAGTTAACCTAATTTGATACCTATATAAACATAAGTTGTATTTGAAAAAAAGGAGACAAAAAGAAAAAAAGGAGACAAAAAGAAGAAAAAAAATGGCGGCCATTCTCACGATTGATAGGAAGAGGGGAGATTTTTTGAAAAACCTTCAAAGTTTCATCATCAAGATCAACGAACCGCCACCACCGCCTCTGAAGATAGCTACATAGCTGGGCAGAGTCACCAT
The DNA here is from genome assembly GCA_963859935.3 of Lathyrus sativus. NCBI lineage: Eukaryota > Viridiplantae > Streptophyta > Magnoliopsida > Fabales > Fabaceae > Lathyrus > Lathyrus sativus. The sequence goes on from OZ012735.1 coordinate 2,996,238, forward strand.
CGCCTCTGAAGATAGCTTCATCACCGGCCAGAGTCACACCACGGACGAAATCCATCGTCCAAACAGGTAAGCCACTCTAACAATGTTTGTTTTTTTCCAGATGAACAGAAGAATTAGAAAGAGGAAGAAGAAGACATGCAAGCGAAAGATGAGGAGAAAAACTCTGAACGATGGAAGACAACCGCCACCGGTTGGGAAGAAAAACAAGGGAAAAAGTTTTTTCCCAAACCCTAAAAACAAGGGAAAAAGTTTTTTCCCAAACCCTAAAAACAAGGGAAATAGTTTTTTCCCAAACCCTAAAAACAAGGGAAATAGTTTTTTCCCAAACCCTAAAAACAAGGGAAATAGTTTTTTCCCAAACCCTAAAAACAAGGGAAATAGTTTTTTCTCAAACCCTAAAAATAAGGGAGAGAGTTTTTTTCCAAACCCTAAAAACAACCCAGAACAACCATCCACCAATCCCCACTCCTTTTATTTCTATTTCTATTTCTTTTTCATTTTTTTATTATATTATCATATTATTATATTATCTTATTATTTCTTTTTTTTTAAAACTGTAATTATTAATCACATTATATTTTAATTTATTATTAACACTTCTTTTATTTTTAAAACTCCAAGCCAAAAATTAAGAAACTTTTTTTAAGAAACAATTTTCTTAATCAAAACAAAATTTTAAAAAAATTAAAATATTTTTTTATTACAACAAAAATTAAAAAAAAACTCTTCTTCATTTAAAACCTTAAAATTAAAACAGATTTGTTCTTCATCAAAGCATTTTTCTTTAATCAAATTAAAAGAAGTTTTTTTTAAAAAATACATCAAAAATTAAAATAATTTCTCCTTTTAAATGCAAAAATTAATTCTTCCCTTTAAATAAAATTCAAAAAAATAAAACTCTGATTTTAGCCGTCTCAATTTCTGTCTAACCCTCGTTATCTTATTCGTTTCAGTTTATCAATATTTCATTTGTTCATATTGTCATTTTTCAATTGTAATCATGCGAGGCAATTGTCGCAATTATTGTTCTTATTTATTATTCTCGGTTGTAACTTTAAGCGAGGACATCGTCGCTTTTAGTCGCTTTTATTTCTTACATTTTTTTTGGGATTTGTAATTTACGCGAGTGATCGCCGCGATGCTTTTACTTTACTGTTTTCTTTATTTTCGTACTTTAATGCCCCGCCATGTAATAATTCGTCATTCGCATCAATTTACCGTCAAAACCTTCCGAAAGATTAGGTCTAACAATTTGACCGCCGAGTCAATAACCCAAGATTTTGACCATTTCAAAACCCTAATCGCCTAGGTGTCCCGCCGTGGACGAAAATACCCTTTACCCTAACATTAGGTCAAAGAGTCGCCGCACTCTGTTTTAGGGTTTCCCGCCGTGGAACATTTAGTCAATCCTAATTTAACTCTAATTTCAATTCAACATTTCAACATAAAAATAGGAGTTTCAAAACTCCACGTAAGCGTGTCCTTAAGATACATTTACTCCCCTTGAAACCTTGACCACATGGAAACTACGGTTACTCTGATTTCATTCCCTATCCAGGATACGTAGGCACAAGATGTGAATCTTGCCGAGTAAACTTAGGACTAACCCTTAGGTCTTTCTTTCACTCTTAACCCTTAGCAGTATATACTCTTAAGCAAATAATAAAGCAAAATAGTAAATTTAAACAAAAGGTTCTTATAGAGTACTACAGAAGTTTAGGATGATAATACCTTTCCTAAGCTTAACCAAACCCTTACCTAGGTCTCTTCCCGCAGTGCGTTTGCGATGCAAAATTAGGTTTTTCCTTCCTTTGACATTTCTTTCGAATAAATTAAAGACCGGTTGTGAACTAAAGATGTGATTCAAATTAATTAATAATTTGATATCATATTCTAACCGCAACAATATTTTATTCTAAAAATTACCTACATTTTTTTACACAAAGGTTGATTAGAGTCTTTTATTTATTTTTACAAAACCATATAAGCTGATGGTTCAATTTGAAATTTTGGTGTTGTTGAATAGTCCGAAAACATTGGTATAGTAAAAATCATTATAATTTATGTAAAACAGTTGACATGCTGATTATCGAATGTATGCCTGAGTTTTTAGTAAATTTGTTAAAATCACATTAAGATTTTATAGAAATTATATAATATAACTTCAATAAAAGCACTCTAATTCACTATAACTTTGACATACTCATCGTTAAAATCAACCATGCAATGTGAGCTTTTTTGACCTACAAACCTAAAAACCAAAGTCAAATTTGTAATATACACTTGTATATAAATGACACTCACAAGAGTGAAGTATATGATTGAGTAATTAAGCTTCAGCTTCCAATTATGTATTTGTTTGTGCTGTGTTTAGGTAATATTATCCAAATTAACCACACTGTTTTAGCAATAGCTAAAGGAATCCAAATATTCAATCACTGATTTAAAAACTATTTGAAATTAGTGCGTTATACCAAACAAAACACTAAAACAACTATTTGATATTAAAGTGCTATACCAAACAAAACAATGTTATCAGTTTTATCATAATATAATGAGTTTATCGATTATGAATATTATCTTCGAATTTTTTGCAGACTGATACCTTCCATCATTTGCTTACGCTGGTCGCATAATTGTTCTTTTATCTTAAAGCTAAAATTTGTAGCTTTCTTTTTCTGTCATTTGTTCCGAAGAGAAGCAGCAAGTTATTGAAGATCCCATATCAAAGAACCAAAGTTCTGGCGCTGAGTGGTTCTACTGTTCTTTGGGACATTTTCGGGTTCATTGGTTAAGGCTCATGAGCTTTGGCCTTCCCAGAGCATGTGGCTTGACCATCTCTTTATTTGAACTTCGCCAGCACATTGCCGTATCCCAGTCTGTATTGTCATTCAGCATATCTGAATCCTGGTATCTGCACTTCTCCTGCTCCCAATGCATTTCCAGGGTTCACAGCTCCTGCTACCCCAAGGCTTCAGACTGATCAGATCAATGAAGTGCAAGGGTTCGTTCAAAGCTAAGCATCTTTGCAGAAGAAATTTATTATACTTGACCGGTCTGGTAATAAGACGTGGTTGTTTTACAGTCCTTGCTTCTCACTTATTCAGAGTCCATTTGTTACTATTATGGAACTCACTCAAGCTTACGATGTTAATCAGGACAGATGGGCAACCAATTTTGGTCAAAAACGTTTACCAAAATACAGTTTGCCCGATGAGTCAGGTCAGGGTCATGTAGTAAACTTAGAAAGTGAAATGCACAAAAACACAAAAGAAATCAATGTATTGCTTTATTCTGATGATGACGACAACTACAATGAGGTAATAAGTACAGGTCATTTTCGATTGTCTAATGAAAGAAAAGATAACCTTCAATTTAAAACTGAGGTTTGTTCTGAAATTGTTCTCCGTATTTGTATAGAGTTTAAGGAAGGAAAGATAACCTGCAGTAGAAATAGGGCCTATAGAGATTAAGGGTGTCGACACTGTCGAGGAGGATTTATTGGAAGAGAAAACTTTGAGTTATCCCATAACCCTGCTGGATGTGTTGTATGATGGAGCTCATACAACTAAGACAGCGAATCACCAATTAGCAGAGCTAATGTGGAATGGAACGCCCAACAATAACAGGGAGAATATACTATGAAGCAGCTATTTGTTTATACAAAAATAGTTTAGTGATGTTTTACAATATTTATTATGATACTTGTGTACTAAAATTTTTAAGCATTGTTAATGATTAAATCAAGTTTCTAGATTAATGCAGATCCATTATATAGTAACAATGAATAATTTTTCTTTAGCGACTAGAGTACAGGATGGTTATTTCACAAGTTAGAAAAAGTATGAATGCAAAAGAATTTTAGAACTCCGAAGAATTTGATAGATATTATTACAAATTAGCAATATATAATAACAATGTGAACAAGTTCAATTCCTTAGCCATAATAAGATGATAACTAATCAAAAAGAGACTTAAAAGGCTAAGCTATGACTTTTAACTAACAGAAGATTTCAAACCAAACCAACAAAGATTATATCTGACCTGAACTATTGAAATCCTGGCAGTTGAACATGACAACATGACAACTTATGCTAACCAGTTCACAAATATTTGATGAATTGGCCAAAGAAAGGGATTGATTCAGCACTACAAGGGTAGCATTCTCATACACATGTTTTTATTCATCCTAATATTTCAAAGCAGTTGTCCATGTACCTTGCACACTAGGGTGTTTGGTTACATGCCTTGTTCTCAGTTTTATTACTTTTCTTCCGAGAGCATTCCTCAGCCTGGTTGCATGCAGAAGTATCTCTTCCGGATCCATATTCTTCACACACACCACTCGGTCGTTATGGTTCTCTGTTTTCCACAAGAGAATCATTGGTTACAATTACTAAAAAAAAACTTAGTGACAAAGTTATGAGCAAGCCCGGGAATCTTACTGTAAAAAGCCTTTAAATGTGGATGCTGACCACGAATCATTTCAGTGGCCACCTCTAACTGAGGATTCGACTCCTTAAACGCTGGCATGTGCGACTCCATAAATGCCCTATCAAATATTCAAAACTTAAAGTAAGAATCTCTAGTTCAAAGCAAGATAGCATATGAATAAATTAATCATAATCAAAAATGTCAGGGTCAGTTTTGAACACCGACACTGGCACACCTTTTTCCTTGAAGTGTCGGTGCTACATAAGTAGCAGTCTCATTGAAACATCGATACGTGTAAAAGAACATTGTAAACGTGTAATCAATCACAATCGTTAAGTGGAAGAAAACCAAACTTTTTGGCAAAATCAATTTAATCAACATGATTTAGGGTTCATAAGCCACGATTTGAATAAAAGCAAGCAAAACTTATTTTCCGAAAATTTCGCAAACAAAATACGCAAATGAAAAATAGGTTTCCGAAAGCACAAAGCGATGGATTTGAGGTTGAAAATTAAAGAATGTAAGGGGATTGTTATATATATACCTAATACCTCTGCTACTTCCGCCCCAATCGCTATAGCTAACAACGAGCTTCTTGAGTTGCCAAACTCCTCGCAGAGCCATCGGAAGCGGCGGTTGTAGGGCGGATGACGGTGAACGGAGACGGAAGCACTGCTAGGGTTCCAAATTTTCAGGGTGTGTTTACTAGGACGAGTTCAAATATTTGTTTGTTTTTTAAAAGTAAATTCATAATTTATTATATTAAACTAATTTAATTAAATATGTTAGAAAATAAATTAAAGAAGTTGTATTATCAAGAATATTTCTATCTTTTCAAATAGTAACATTTATTATTATTTTTTTATTTCTCTCTTCTCTTCTTTATGTTATACTCATTTCAGACATTATTATAAACAAAAAAAAAAAAAAATCTTAAATCTTGGTTAGTGTAATTAGCATAGCTAGTAAATATAGACAAGGCTAATTTTTTTGAAAAATTTTCAGTTTATTGTAATTCTCTCCCACTCAAGTGATTAATTTATACAGTTGAGCATAGAGAATAATCTATACTTATAAATTAATTTGTATAATTACCTTACTTAAAATTTATTTCGGATATAATATGTAATTGAAAGAGTTGAGTATATTTAGTCCATATATAGTTGTTCCTCCAACGAGTTTGGCATAGAAATACTCAAAAGATGATGGAATATGCAATTTAGCTTGTGCTGATGAGGTCATTAATTCAAAGATACTAGGTTCATCATCTTTTTAAGAAACTTGTCCTTGACAAATGATAGAAGACATCTCATATCAGTTTCAGTTATGATGCAATACCCAAGTGGAACATCACTTTCATGATGTGTTTAGATCATGTTGTAACAAAATCAAGTTTGGTACAAATTATTATGTCCTAGTAACCCATCTCAAATACCATCTCATTCTCACACATTCTTAATCTGAAACAAATAAAACAAATCCATAAACATATTTGTCACTGGATTTAACCGTTAGTTACCATGTCATCTTCATGAACAACAACACAATCTAATTTTTGTTATGTCTTAGCCTTCAAATAACAACCTACCATATTCCTTACTCTATTGTCTATTCTATAAACATATCTCTCTCTACCTATTACTAGCTATATAACTCTGAAGTAGAAGCAAAGAAACCAACAAATAAAACACCAACCTCTCAACTCAAACAAATACTAGTACTCATAAATCATAATCCTCCTATCATTGTATCATTCGACAAACAAAACAAAAATAATGGAACATGATGAACCTATGCCGGAGAGTCCTAGGTTCGATTATAGCTCGACTGTGGACACCTCCCGTCCTTTCACTTCTGTCAAAGAAGCCGTAGCCATCTTCGGCGAACGTATTCTTGTCGGAGAAATATACTCTCCATCTCCGTCTCCGACTCCAAAGCCATTCTCATTCTCAGACACTACTACTGCTGCTGCTGCTACCGCATCTTATTATTCTCCTTCTGTCTCTATTAAGCGAGAATCATCGTCGTGGAGATCAATACCATCGTCGCCATCACCATCACCGATGAGTCCTATCAAATCATCATCATTTAATAATAGTGAAACTCTTTTTGACAGCGTAAAGAAGCTGGAGGCGGAGCTTGAGAAAACAAAGACAGAACTGAAGATTTTAAAGGAGAGAGGAAGTGAAACAGAAGTAGCATTGGCAACACTGAACGCTGAGCTTCACAAGAACATGTCAAAGTTGGCTCAAGCTGAAGCTGAAGCAGCTGGAAAAGCAGCTTCAAAGAGTGTGAGATTTGAGAGCATTGTTGAGAGAGAGAATATTCATAAGAATTCAGAATCACAAACACTGGCTCATATAATAAGTCTTGGAGAAAATGACCATATATTTGGAGGGAAAAAGAGGAATAATAATAATAATAAGATTAGAAAGCAGAAGCCTATAGTTCCACTTGTGGGTGATTTATTTTTGTTTTTCAAGAGAAAGAGTTCTTCTTCTACTAATCACCATAATAATCCTCTTTATGCTTCTCCTTTTTAATTGTTTTTTTAATTGATTCATGTGTGATTGGGATTATGGATTGTTTCAGGTCCAAGCTAATATTTGTATTATTAATTTCTGGGATATGTGTCTTTAATTTTGTGTGTTAAGTTTTCTGTAAAAGTTAATGTATGTACTATAATGGATCCACTAAAAAAAATGTTATTTTTTTATGACATACAAATAAAATCTGTATTACTTTGATCTTGACACGTGGCATTGACCGGTAAAGTAACAGAAAAAACATTGGACCGTAAAGGTTGGGCTTGGGCTTAAAGAGAAAGCCCAAAAGGAAGGAAGCAGAGGTAGAAACGGAAGTTGCTGCGAATTGCGATGGTGTTTGGGTGGTGAGAGAAGAAGAAAACAAACAAACAAAGAAGAACAATTTCAACATTTTGATTGATTAGGTCAAAACAACAACACACCGATGCAAGGTGTGGTGCTCAATACACAATCTTACTGTAGAGCCCTTCAATCTTCTCCTTCTTCTTCCTCCAACACCGAAAAGGTACCTTTTCGTTGCGTTTTTTCTTTTTTTTTTGAAACAATCTCGTGCTAATATAGTTTCATCATCGCAGGGTACAAGCTTTTTCGGTAATCATGTTCCTTTTAGGAGGAAGAACAATAACTCTATGCGTCCTTGCGTTTGGTTTCATTCACCGCACTCTACACGTCAATTTGGTTAGTAAGCCCCTCAATTCTTGGATTAAATTGTTTTGTTGATTCAGATTGAAAGTGGCGATATGTTGAAAACACTGAGATTAATAAGTGAAACTCTCGCCACTTAAATTTGGAGAGGTGGTGGGAAGAGGAGCCAGTTGCAGTTTTTAAATATAATAATTTGGAGATTTTACGAACGGATGTCAATTTTTAGTTTCATGATTATTAGAAAATTTGGGTTGACAGTTTCTACTGTAAATACTTACACAACTTATACATAAGTTGTGTCCAGCTTATTTCCTTATGTTGCTCAAAATGACTTATGAAAACAATTTATTGCTTATTTGAAAGCAGTTTGACTTAGTTTTGCTTTTGTTATATTAATAGTTTATACATAAACACTTAAAAGGGTGTAATTAAACGGTTGTTTATCTAAACAATATCATATCTATAGGATTGTAAATAAGCCTAGTACTAAAGGCCTTAATTCCAAATTCAGGTTTAATATTTCTTTCTTTCAGTTTACATTTATATAGCAATTCGGTTTGGGAAATTGGGAATTGTTGGGATCCCTAATCTGATCTTCATTATTATGTTTATACAGCTATAAAGGCTGTTGCCACTCCAGATCCAGCTGTGGAATTGCCACTAACTGCCGAAAATGTAGAAATTGTGCTCGATGAAATTCGACCGTATCTCATTTCAGATGGTGGAAATGTTGCTCTACATGAAATCGATGGCAATGTTGTTCGGTTGAAGTTACAAGGTGCTTGTGGGTCGTGTCCCAGTTCTGTTACGACAATGAAATTGGGCATTGAACGGAGATTAATGGAAAAGATCCCTGAAATAGTTGCAGTTGAACCGATATCTGACGAAGAGACTGGTCTTGAGCTAAATGATGAAAATATTGAGAAGGTTAGTTATGTGTAGCATTATGATTATGCATTGCATATACTAAACTGCTTAGTCTGCGTGTGCCATATTTCATATTTGAATATTCATTATTTATGTTGTCTTTTGAGAAAATTTATATCATATTCTCCGCTTTCTGAAATGGCTACACGTATGTACACTCATTTATATATGCTTTGGGAGAGAAACAACACATCACAAATTACTTGAAAATTGAAGCATATTGCATAAAGGAATGAAGTCAATCATATTGCAAGCTATTTGTAATAACTTAGCTTAAAATATGCATAAAGAGATGCTCGCTACAACTTAATAAAATAAGATTTCATGTGTCAAATTGGTTCGACTAGTTGCTTACATGTATATCATTTAAGTCTACCCACTGGATTCAGAGGAGGCACCGGGGACACAACGTGGAGTTCTTGCGATCATAGGGAAGCAACAAGTTGATTAGGAAACCAAAATGACAGAAGTACCTAGTATTATGGGTTAGCGTGAGGAGGGAGGATTGTTTTAATTTAGAACTCTTACATTATTTTCAGTTTTGCCATTTATGAGATTAAATTTGTGAAGTTCAACCCCGTTGGGGTAGAGTTACACACTTTTGTCATAAAACTTTCATGGAACTAATTTGTTATCTAAATTAACTAAAAATTTAATACATTTCTCACTCAAAAAATAGTCAGTTTATACAATAGAAAGTAAATTTCTAGCTTAAATCGATACACTGTTTATTTGGTGGTATGGGATTTCAGGTTGAGTATTAACTGTCAATAGAAAGATGTTTTTCCCATTATGTGTTTGAACTTTGAATGTTCTGCATTTTGCTCTACGTACAAGAAATGGGACACAAATAGAGTCTTTCTATTCTATCTTATCATATCATTATTATACAAGATTAATATCATTATCTGTTAGTTTAATTACTATTGCCATTGCGAATTGCAGAACCTGTTCGCTTGTCTTAAAGAGCACATGTTTATGTCAGTTAATCTTATATGTTTGCAGAGTTTATAATGTAGTAACTGTCTCAGGTATTAGAGGAAATAAGGCCATATCTGGTTGGGGCAGCTGGTGGATCTCTTGAATTGGTAGCCATTGAGGAGCCAATAGTAAAGGTACGAATCACAGGTCCAGCTGCCGGTGTCATAACTGTGCGTGTTGCTGTTACACAAAAATTGCGAGAAAAAATACCTGCTATAGCTGCAGTTCAGCTGTTATGATATTTTAGCACGAAACCAATTGAGAAGATAAATTATATGGCATTCTTGTAAACTTTCATGAACACGGAATAAAGTATTACATTACATGTGATGTATAGTAGATTCAATATAATGCTTTCACACAGTGGAAGAAGACTTCCATTACTATTACACAGTCAAACAAACTTCTGTTTATTGTTTGTGTTTGTACCTCAGTAATGTTAAACTTGTGAATTTTTAGAATGGCTACCTGTTTTACATTGAGTTTATGAAAACTGTTATATATTGGGATCCTGATTATAATGTCGCAAATCAACCATGTATCTTGAATACCTTGATATAAGTCATATCTAGGTTCTCTAAACTCCATAATTTTGTCACAAATGAAAAAGAACTTTAATGTTATTGAGTCGTTGGACATCTACAAATTGAATATGAAATCTTTAAGTTGTATTGGAATGAGATTTGGAACTGATGGAGCTTATATGAAATGTCTAAACTCCCATGATAATTAATAAATAGTACCAATTGTATGTTTAAGATTTATCGATAATGCTGTTGATTTGGATGCATGTTTGATATGCCTGTGTCATTGTTGTATGCTCAGCTAGTATATCTATATGTTGTGGAGTGACAACATGCTTGGTTGATAGCATGCTCTATATCATATATGTTGGTTGCTTTTGTTGCTATTATTGAAAATAATAGAAGTGTTGATCATTTTTGAGTTGATGTTGGCTTGTTGCGGAGTATGTCCTATGAATTATTTGTACAAGGGCCAAATTTAGATTTGCTAAATTGATAGAATTGAATTTTTAGTTTATGAAATTAATTACAAAGGTTGTAACTGTTTGTTTTTATATTAGCAAACAGTTGACCTGCTATAGCATGTTTTGGTAGGCATTTTACTATCTTAAGCTAATCTACACTTGGCTATTATTGAGAGAAAAACACAAGTGTTGATCATTTTTTAGTTGATGTTGGCATGTTACAGAGTATATTGTATGAATTATTAGGGTTGTATAAGGTCAAATTTGGGTTTGCCAAATTGATAGAATTGAAAACTACTCTTTCCATTTTCAGTTTTAACTTGCTTTTGATTTATGAAATTAGTTATAAAGACTGCATATGTTTGTTTTTCTATTAGCATGTTTTGGTACACTCAAATTGACTGATAGCAGTCTCGCGACTAGGCATTTTACTATATTAAACAAACTTACACTTTACTCTAATACAGTGTGAGCAACCTTGAGTTTGTGTCTCAGTGTAAGAAATTTAATCGAAGTTAAGGGTTTATTAAGAGCACATAGTGTGAGCAACCTTGAGTTTGTGTCTCAGTGTAAGAAATTTAATCGAAGTTAGGGGTTTATTAAGAGCACATAGAAATTCATCAGTGCCAAGCATGTGTATGATTTGTAGTTGCTTGGCCAAGACCTTCTTTCTGACAATGAAGAGGTCTTTCTCCATGTGCTTTGTTCTTGAATGCATGATAAGATTGTAAGTTAAAAGAACAACAGATTGATTATCATACAAAACTATCGGGACTTTAGTTGACACAATTAACTCTTTAAGAGTTTAAACCCAAAAGAGGTCAGCAGTTGCTCGAGCAAGGCTCTATTATGTCTCAGTTTTGGACATGGCCACATGTTGCTTTTTGGACCACCAGAATATGGAATTTGAGCCAAAGTAGATAGTTGCACCATAGGTGTTTCTTTTATCATTTGGGTCTGAAGCCTAGTCAACATCACAAAAAACCTTAATAGAGGGAGGACGATTTCTTGAAAAAAGGGGGAAGAGGTGGATACCATAGCCAATTGTGCCCTTGAGGTATCTCAGAATTCTCTTGCTCACATAAACTGACATGCTTTGCTCACAGAGAAAGCTATGTTATATATAGTTATGGTAGCATATATGAGGGAACCTACAACTGACCTATACATATAGTAGATTGCATTGATGTATGAATAGGGCTAGCCTTAAGCATGTTAGTTTTTTTACAATAAGTCTTCATATATCTATATTAGGTCAGAAGTAAGGAGTTATGTGTTGCTTGCTTCACTTTAATGCCTAGAAAATAGTCTAGGTCACCAGATGTTTGAGAGAAAATGTCACATTGAGCTTGGTGATTATAAATTGTAAAAGAAAGGGAGAGCTACTTGTGAGAATGATATCATCCACATATACAAGAAAATAATTGTGTGGCCATTTGAGAAATAAGTGAAGATGGATGGATCACGTTTGCTAGCTTTGAATTTAAGTTGAAATATAGCAGTTTAGAGTCTTTCGAACCATTGAATATGGCCCTGCTTGAGGCCATAAAGAGTCTTATTAAGCTTTACACACCAAGGATGGATTTGAACTTTCAAATCTTTTATGTTGTTCCATATACACTTTCTCATCAAGTAGGTCATTAAGGAATGCATTATTGACATCAAGTTGTTGGATTGACCACTTGTAAGTAATTGCAATGGTTTAAATGATTCTGATTGTAATAGGTTTGACCACATGGGAAAGGGATTCATTAAAGTTAAAGTCCGGTTGTAATAGGTTTGACCTCATGGGAAAAGGATTCATTAAATTCAAAGTCATACCTTTGATAAAACCCTTTGGCCATAAGTATGATCGTGTACCTAATCATTGATCCATTCGAGTTTTCCTTATTCGTAAAAATCCATTTACATCCAATGGCTTGTCTATAATAGGGTAAATGAACAAAGGTACAAGTATTGTTGTGAATTAAGGCATCATATTTTGCTTGCATGGTTGCCTTCCATTGCAAGTCGGCAAAGGTTTGTTTGACTATTCTAGGTTCAAGTTTAGGTTAGGAGAAGCCACACTTGGCCCTAGTTTGCATGGTATGAGAGTTGACAGGTTTGTGAGTGACAGGAACAACTTTAGGTGGTATGGACATAATATTGGATGTTAAGGAGGTAGTAGGAGTGTCACTTGACAGAGTGGAAGAAGTATCATTAGAATGAGCAGAATGAGAGGACGGGGCATGACTTGACTTACTAGACTGAGTTGATAGAGAAGATAAATGTTTAGAGAAAGACTCTGACTCATGAAAAGATTCAGTTGAGGTGGCTGACAGTAGAGGGGATTGAACCAGGGGATTAGAGGTAGTTGTGATTGTATCAAAGGAGACAAATAAAGAATTGCATGACCTAGGTCTATAAGAAATAGGTTGACCGTCTAAATTGATTGGAACAAGATATATGGAAGGATTAATATATAAGGATGGAAGAGAAATAAGTGTAAGTGAGGAAGAGATATGAGCAAGTTTGGAAAATAATTCTTCGTAAGAAAATATTAACTCATTGTATAGTATATCTTTAGAGATGTATAACCTCCCACTTGATGATAGACACCTATATCCCTTATGTAAGGTGGAGTAACCAATAAATAGGCATTCTTGTGACCTAAAATCCAACTTGTGAGTATTATAATGTCTTAAGATAAGGAAGCAGGCACACCAAAAAAACTCTTAAGAACTTATAATCAACTTTGATATTGAACAATACAGTATAGGGAACTTGGAATCCAATAGATGATGAGGGAAACCTATTGATGAGATAAATTGTTGTTGAGAAGGCATAATGCCAATATGTGAGAGGTAAGGTGGCTTGATTAGAGTGTGAGGCCCATTTCAACTAAGTGCCTATGTTTCCTTTCAACAACACTATTTTGGTGATGAGTGTTAAGACATATGATCCTATGGCAATACCTAAGTCAATTAAGAATTTGGTAAAAGACCTAAATACCCTTCCCCGATCAGACTGAAGAGCCTTATTGGGGACACCATGTTGGAGTTCCACCATTCTTTTGAACTGTTTAAATGTAAAAATAACTTCAGCTTTAGTTTTAAGAAAATATATTTGTGTAAACATGGAAAATGAATCTACACAGAACATATAGTATTTGAAACCTCAAGTGGAAGCATTGGGAGACGTTCCAATGGATGAGAGTATGTGGTGGAATGTAATTTATGGGCTTTACTCATGCAACAAGCTGAACAAAAAATAGGTATTATCTTTATTATTAAAGAGAATATTACAATCATGTAAGATAAGTTTTAATGCATGAGTATTAGAAGTTCATAACCTCCACATGTTAGTTTTACTAGAACCGATAAAAACATAACTAACTGACACTTATGTGAGGGTGAACAGGTGAGAGAAAAGTGCTAGAACCACTAGAATGAATGTTCCAACCTTGCTTATTTCCTATGTAGATTTGATCATGGCCTTCAAATGGAGTAACTTGCTGGAGATTTTTAACATCATTGTAACATGGAAAAAAGCTCTAGAATCTAGGAACAAGGAAGTGCATGTAAATGGAGAAGGTGTGACATTAGCAGCAAATGCACTTGGAGGATTAGTGAAAAGAGGAGTCTGCCTTGAAGGTGGAGGTGTCATATTCCACACATTGGGAGAAAGGTGCCATAAATACTATTAGAATAAGGTCATGAGTATTGAGTGTACGGGTTACCATAGCTACTATTAGAATAAGGTCATGGGTATCATATTTTTCTTTGTATACTGTATTTTTCAATTGCTCTACCGAATTTTTCGTTCGTTTTTTTTTTGTTTAAATTTTAACAGATATTTTAGCCGTTGCAAAAATATGTGGGGATGACAGGTCAAATTTGAGGTGGAAGAATAAATTATCTTCATTTAAGTTCACCCTATATATTCAAATATGGAGGTTGTTCACTATGTCTTTAATGGTTCTCCCACATTCTTTGAATTTTTCAAAATAACTCTCTCTTATCGTTCAGATAATACAATCAAGACGCATCAACAATACAAAACACCGACTTTACATTAAAACACATCAAAAGTACAAATTGATGTGTCTGAACAGTGTTCTCTGGACATAGTGTCCGGGTAATGTTATCCATACACCTTTTATGATCAAATGAAACCTCATTCCTTCTCCATTCGCTAACTCTTCAATTTAAAATAGTAAATAGCTCAATAATGTCAATAATCACTATTTACGTAAGAACTAGCTAAAATATGTAAATTTTTACTCGTTCTCGTTCAACTTAAGTTCCTTAATCAATTTTAATCATTCATTCCAATGAATTGCTCCATTTGAAGAATATTCGGTAAATTTAACCACATCACTCCTCACAATGTTTCTTGTGATTATGATGTAACAATCTATTTCGTAGTTTTAAATTAAAGCATATTGTCTTATTTAATGTCTTTGTTCTATTCATTTTATTCCTATTTTGTTTGAGGTTTGACTTTGTTAAATTTTGGAGTTAGCATTTTGTCGGATACAAATCTATCAGGATAACATATTCATAAATCTCCTTCCAGATAGTGTTATTCGGACACTAGAAGTGTACATGAATTTTCAATTTGTTTAAATTTATACAATGTATTTCCAATATATTTTTCTATTATGCTAATTAGAGATGTTTGGTTACAAATTACAATTGTATGTAATTTTTTGATATGGGTGGGAGAAAACTTTACTCCATACCCCAACAATTATCTCCTCACCCTTACATTTTTTTAATTTGACTAAAATATCTTTGTAAGGGTGTTTGCGGTGCAAAATATTTTTTAATTACATATCAAACTTCTTTAAATAATATTCTCAAATACATGAGTGTAGGGATACAAAATTTTCCAATTTCAAAAAAAATTAATAATAAATAAAAAATTAAAAAAAAACTTAAAATATTTTTAAAAATATAGAAGCAGAGGAACAATTGTTGAGATGTAGGATAAAGTTTCCTTGGTTGGGATACATACTATATCAGCCATAGTTTGATGTTAATTTGCCAGCACAACAATATAATTTGCATAATTAGTTAATTTTTTTTATAGGTAATAATTTTAGAGAATTTCTTAATTTATCTCTTGATACTCTTAGGTATTTAGTGTAATTTTGTTTATATTTCCTGCTATACATATTCGGACGTTCTTTTTTTTTTTTTAATTTGGATTTTTTTAGAGCTACATCTACGGAATAATTTTAAATTAGTAAACGCCGGAAAAAACTTCAAAATAATTCAGTTCAGGGAAACTTTCGTAGATGCATCTCCGGAACGTCTAAGCGCCAGATTGTTCTGTAGATACAACTACAAAAATTTCCGCTATATTTGAAACTTGCATGATCACTTAGAGATGTGCAAGCGTCCACCGGACTATTGAAATTTAGTATTTAAATTTTTGTCGAAATCATCAATGTAACACCGATTTTATTTTATGAATGTTGATTTTGTCGTTGCAATGTTGATTTTCTAATATTCTGTTTCTGGTTTTCTTCCGTAAATACGCATACGAAAATATTTGTAAATGCATTTACGAAATTAATTAAAAAAAAGATGAAAAAAGATGCGTCCGGAGATACATCTCCAAAATCAGGGAGTATTTTAGCGCATAGATAAGAAATTCTCTAATATTTATTAATAGTGAGTACCCAAACCCAACAAAACCAAGATAAAATGAAGATTATGTACATAATAGCAAATTCGATACCAATATATAACATGAGATTCCCGGTTTTCAGTTTGTTCTTACACATATATAAATCCAAGGAAAATTTTACCCACTCCCACAATTATACCTATACCCTACAATTTTACAAATATTTCAATTTTATCCTGTTAATTTTTACTTTTTATTTTATTTTTTTACTGTCCTGAACGAGTAAAAAACACTATTTGAAAGTACACGACGTGAACCGGATAACCACAAGTCAAGAATTTTGGTTCGTATTATTATCCAACCAGAGAATATGATGATGCTACATTCAGTGTGTTGTTTTACTGAACCGAATAACTTGTATGCTAGTTATCCAATTTGATTTTGAATGACAGAAAAGCTAACTCCGGATAATATTGTCACAAGTGATCCGGTTTTAATTTTTTATAGTTCCAAAAAACTTATGTTGAAGTGTTCCGGTTTAATAAAGAACATCAAGTTTTTCGGAGAAGAATTGAAAAGAACCGAATTACATGAACTCAAATTATCTAGTTGCAACCAAATAACATGACACCAAGTCATCC
The DNA here is from genome assembly GCA_963859935.3 of Lathyrus sativus. Taxonomy (NCBI): domain Eukaryota; kingdom Viridiplantae; phylum Streptophyta; class Magnoliopsida; order Fabales; family Fabaceae; genus Lathyrus; species Lathyrus sativus. Next base: position 3,013,016 of record OZ012735.1, read on the forward strand.
GGAGTGGAAAAAAATAAAATGGATAACACGGTGCCAAGTTATCCGGAGCGAGCAAAATAAAAAAAAATTATAAAAAAACCGGAAAACTCACTTGCAAGTTCTTCGAAGTGAAAATCTGCAAATCGGAAATCTTGTGTGTGGATTTTCTGAGAGTACAATGTGATGTCAAATTTTTTACCGTTTTTACTGAGATGAAATGAGAAAAAAGGTGAAAATTTTAAAATTATTGATATTTATACATGAATATTTTTGTTCAAAAATTTAATCCGTAGAGATACAGGTATAATTGTTGGGTTATGAGGTATAATTTTCAAATCCAAGACAACATAATTAGATCTACCAACCGAGAATCATCACCCGCTGCTTAATTAATTAAGTAATGCTGGGCCTTCCAACAGGTTTCTAATTTCGCATGCATCAAAGACCATTTCAAAGAAGATACCAGCTCCTTTAGGTAGCTGGTAACAGGTAAAATCAACTAAAAGGTTAAAAATTACAATAACATAGTTTAACTAACACAACAATGTCGAACCCACCCCCACTTATAACTCCAAAATTATTACAGAGAGAATTAATTAAAGAAACTACTGGCTTGCTACAAAATTTTAAGCATGCAGAATTCTTTCATTTCAGTTTTCTACAGTTTTCGGCATTTTATATTATCTTTCTGAGGTGGGCAAACAACAAAACAACTCCATAAATGGAGCACATGTATGACTAACGCCCAAGTTTAGAAAGGAGCTGACGGTATCTAGGAGTTTCTTCGTCAAAAATATAGGTCAAAGGTGATACGAGAACTCCGCTGCCTCCAATCTGGCATCATAGGAACACAGTCAACAGAAGAATTGGTATGAGAATCATGATAAACAAGAAAGAATTAGTCTTTTCATATGCAGTTCAAATAGAAGGCATGGTATTTAGCTAAAATGTGATGTCATATGATAAAGCAAGAACTGAGGAGTACAATAACTTTTACAGAGCTGACACTAGCTCAAAAACCTACCTCTCTCAATTGTTGAATAGACTTGTACAATGCCTTCTTGGGCACACATATGGTTATGGCATAGTAGTCTGCTGCTACCTTTCCGTCGCGCTTGCTGAAAACTGGACTTATAGTGGGCCCCTGCATATGAACCATCAAGGATGTCTCTTAAAATCAGGAGTGGTCAAAGAAAGATTATACTACTCATTGTAACAATGCATAGTATAGATCAGATTTTGCTAGTGCGAAAAGCAAATACAGAAAGGTAGAAGATCCTCCCCCGAAACTAATTAGGGTTGGGAAAAATGTTTCATCGCGTATCACACAAAATGTTTCATCCCATATCACACCTGCAGCCCAGATAATGATGGTTGGCTCAGTATTCTCTCAGCTACTTCTTCTGCACTACTTCCTCTCATGTTTGCAATAACCTGCCAAATTTAGCATTAGAAAAATGAACAAAAAGAAAAGAAGAAACTGGAGTTTGGGGAGATGGGGAGTTGTAAATCTATATATGCACCGTGAACTGCCCCATGGCCCTCAGATGTGCCTCCAATCTTTCAAGCATCTCATGAGTTGTTTCAAGTACTCCTGTTCGACTGATCAATGATTTCCTGCTTGCAACAAGAGCAGCCTGAAAAGTGTTCAATTGTTAGAGTGAAATCAAGTCTGACAAGGCACAAGAAGCAGCAGTTTCCTGGTGTGTTTAAAAAAACAGATCATGCTAGTTAAGGTCGTAAAATTTGACAATTGCCAACCTGGCTCTCCAAAACAGTTCCACCTTCAATTTCCTTCAAGTTATTTTCTTTCAACGTAGTTCCACTACTTACAAGGTCCAGGATAGCGTCAGCAATCCCCATCTAAATAGAGCAAAGACAAACAACTATCTAAATGAATCAAAAATATTAGGTCAAGCATATGGTGGCAACAGCATCAATGAGATAGAGATGGTCATGAAGCAATTAATTATTTCTTTCTAGGTGCAAAGACCAAAACAACTGAGAAAATGATAATAGGGAAATATTTTATATGGGAGAATATATTTTCTACAGAAATTTTTTTGTAATTTGCATCGTGAACATGAATTGACTAAAATCATATCTGAAATATACACAACATAGATATTGCCATATATCACTAAGAACAGAGTTCAAATTACAACAGGCCTCGGGATCAGAACCCAATAGTCAAATACATACTCAATATGGGTGGGAAGGATAGCTCAACTGGCTTGAACTAGATGATTTAAGGGTTAAAGGGAGTTGAAGGTTCAGGGTTCAAGTCCAGGCAAGAGTGAGTAACTACTAACAATTTGTCATTCAAAAAAAAATTACAGACTCAACCTCACACCACTCCCCCTCCCCCCCTAGCATAAAAGATAAAAAAGAACTAATTACAATCAAGTTTAACAAATAAACCAGAAATTTGTAATTAGATCAAACTTCTTAATTCAACGGGGTCCTAATTGCTTTTACTTAAACAATGCTATAAAAATCGGGAACTTTAACAAGTGTCGGTCAACATGGAACGTTTACCTTTTCACTGAGAGAATATAGAAGGGAAACGACAAGAGCACATAAAGCTTATTATCTCTTGCAGAATAAAAAACACATATATAAGGAACATTCAAGAAATCTATAATTTATAATTTGACAGTTGACAGCATATCTGTTGTCCTTGAATACAGAATATTGACTACTCTATGTATATCTAATCTAACCACAAACTAATCAACCGGAGAGAATACATCTTCAGTTTTACAGTTTTTCATCCTATGAAATTTGAACACAATCTGTTTCAGCAATTAGACATAAAAAATTGATCCTTGATCTTTGGGATCACAGAAAACATTTAACAATGATTAGTGTATTAAGCTATACAACAAAAACAAAAACAAAAATTGCCATAAGAAAAACAGACAAAAAAACTTATCAACAACTATATCAGCCAAACTCCTTACAAACCCCAGTAAATATCATTTGATAGTATAAATCAAACTCATACCAGAACAATCAAATAAATGCTTTATAATAAGAAAACATAAAGGAAAAACTTCTAATAAAACAAACACTGTCTCTCACCGCAGGAGCAGCCTCTAGTGCTCCATCAGCAGTTGAAAATGCAACATGCTTAATGCCATTATCTTTCATAAATTTAGGACCCAGCTGAACAGTAAGAAGAAAATTCAGATCAGACATTCTCTTTTAGAAGGAAAACTGTAGAAATTGTAGCACAGATAACACTAAGAAACATTAGTTGAATGTGAATCACGTACATAAGTGAATCCAGTTGCAACTCGCAGAGGCTTTTCTTCTGTCCATTGAGGCATTTTTGCTAGTTCCTCTAGTGAGTTTACATTTTCAAATATTCCATACTGCGGAATCTGAAACAACAGAGGTTACCTAAGAGAGTTAGTTGAACAAAACAATGATATTGGTTGGAGTAGGATCTAGCAGTTTCACAAGCATGTAATTTTTAACTTACTGCAATTGATAAACGGCAATCACCATAATCCAATGCCTCATGGACAATGATAAGATCTTCACTACCCTGAAAAGGATATTCGTTAAAAGACTTAAAAAAAATTGATCCTCATGGATATATTATGATAGAAGCTAGTATCTATGTTAATAAATTCAGATGTCAACAAGTTTATTACACAAACACTGGAATTCTGTATAAGAAACAGAGGACCCACAATGTTACAAGATATCACACCACAAACTAAATTAAAGTTAAGAAAAGGATGGGGTTGCGGTTACAAAGTGGTCCCCTTCCAAGAATTAGAGAGTTTGGTCTCTCCCTCCCAAAAACCAGTCCCAGAAAATCTGCCAAACCTCCATGCCCTATTTATTTGAATTAGACAGTTACACCCAACATAATTAAAATTACAAACTGACAACATTAACTCAGCCCATTGGCCTATGTCGTCTTCTTATATTGTTTATTGATATGAGAGGATTGATCTGCAATTGCAGTTAAGCTTAGGGGAAAAGCAACGTTCCAAGCTGGAAAATTGTGGATATAAGTTAGACAGACAACGTACAAAAAAGAAACACAAGTAGAACTGTCAATCAGGGCTAAAGCGCACCAAGTCATATGAAATTTTAACTGCAGAGACATTTTCCATGATCCTAGAGATGGATGCTTTAAAGAAGTATGTTGATCTTGAAACGTTTCTAATATTAGGGTATAAGACTAGCATCTCCAATTTTGGACTCATCAGAACTGTGGCAAAATAATTTTTTGCACAGATTATAAAAAGTCACTACTTACTGCTCTCAATAGGAATTGTCAGGGAAGTCTAATTCATGTTAGTCATACTAAATATAGGATAAGAATTTTTAGTTTATAAGTTGGCAAATATGGGATATGCTATTCTTATTTCTGATAGGACTTTGGATATGGGCCTAAGCCCAACAACTAAGGTGAGCAGGGTAGTAACTGACATGGCATTAAAGCCCGCTCAATTTTGTTAGTGAATGGGAGTATGTGGGCAGCAAGGGGAGTGAGAGAATCATTCAAGTTGATTGTTGATGGTCTGTTAGGAGAGTACTCTCTCTCTGATTGGAGCTTAGCTCTGGGTAGGAATCTTAGGCCCCCGTTTATTTTGAAAATATTTGTTCATTTCATGAATTTTATGTTTATTTTAACTTGTTAATAAGGAGATTTAGACTCTTAAAAGAAACAACTGTGATGGAGAGAAGATGAAATGCTAGCTTGAGATGATGCATTTTCGGAAATAATGAAAACAAGTTTTTGGCATTTTCATTGTTTCGGAAAAATGAACACAATGGTTTGCTCCAATAGTCTAGTATCTCCTCATTACCAAGTTAAAGTAAACATATATTTTAAGAAATGAAAATAGAAAATGTTTTCACAAAGTAAAAGGGGCCTTAGATTCTGGCTATCATTTATGAGCTGGCTATCATTTATGAGCTCAACTCTTTCATAAATAATATACACTTTAGTTTCATCATTTTAAATTTACTGGTTGCATTGAAAGTGAGAATCACGCAGCGAGAACTCCCAGCAAAAAACTGCGGAGGAGTTCTGTCAAATCAGGATGACAGAGTATGCAAGACTGCAATATTATCTATCATCTGCGGGTGCTCATTCTTTCTCTTACTTTTGAATGTTCAGTTCCAAATCTAAGATGGTGAGGAAGATGAACGAAGTAAATCCAGAGGGCTCAAACTCTCGGAACAAGTATCTTAACAAAAAAAATGGTAGTGTTTGGTGTGTGTCGCATCACAGTGTAAGAGAAGAATGAAGGGAAAACCACGGGTCGAGTGGATGACACCTTTTTCTTAGCAAGTGAAGCAGAGTGAGTAGATGCAGAAACAACCACAATCGATGGTGGCAGCGGCAACCCTCCATACGGGTATAGCAAGAAGCAAGACTAAAAGAATTTGAGGCCTGCATTGAATTGGGAAAGTCAGAAAAGATGGAAGTATTTGGCATGGCGGTGGAGAGAGAATGTGCATAGATTTGGCTTGCGACTTTCATTGAAACCTCTGGACGTCAGTCAACCTGCGACTTCAATACAGCGGTGATTCCTGCCGTCCAAACCGCCAGATCTAGGCGATTCCATCAGCACCAGGACATACTCTTTGAATGTAGAATTTCCTTGAGAAGAGGCTCAGTTAGTTAGTCTTTAATTCGGTGGCACATGGGTGTGGTGAAGGAAGCGCAACGTTTCTCAAGCTCAGGCTTGAGGTCAGGTCTGTTTTTCTAGCGGCGAGTGGTGATAGGATTCTGGGTTTGGGCCTAAGCCAAACAACTAAGCGGAAGAGGGTAGCTACTGACGTGGCATTAGAGGCCACTCAGTTCTGTTGGTATGAATATGAGGGCAGTAAGGAGCGAGAAAAATATTCAGGTTTCTTGTTGATGGTTAGTTAGGAGAGTAGTCTCTCTCTGGGAGGAGCTTAGCTCTGGGATAGGAGTCTTTCACTCTGGTTATCATTTTCCTTCATTGTAGAGCCCATGAGCTCAAATATTTCACAAATATTATACAGTTTCATTATCTTAAATTTACTGGTTCTATCAATTTCTTACAAATAAAAAATCTGATATCATCAATTATGAAAACCATGGTGAGCTTCAAGTGGAGTTTTAGCCTTAAAATTTTTGGAAGATTCATGTTTGCAGTTGGGTCCAGGGGTCTCCCAATGTAGAGGTGGTTTATTCTTCATGTGGTTTCTACATAGCTAAGATTTGTTATGCTTGCGGTGGGAGTAAATGGAAACAATATGCCATAAATTCTTTCAGATATAGGAAAGGGTTAAATTTCAAAACCAAAAGTTGTGGAATCAATTAGCTTTTACTGCAGAAAAGTGCTTCACTGCCCGTAATCTGTCACTAAGAGAGGCAATAGTAGCCAACATTGCTGTGCCAAGTGAGCATTCCCAAACAATGCAAGGCTCACGTTACATCTAATAGGAAAAAGTAGAGGTGGCAAAAAGGCTGGTCAGCACGTTTTGCCCGCCATTTTTTGCAAAACGAGCTGGGCCTGCAAAAGCCCATCACATCCAGTTTTTTGGGTGGGCATATGCCTAAACAGGTGGCATGGCTTTTTGCCACTTTTAGGCTTTAGGAATGGCAGGGCCGGCCATGCCCACCCCAGTCCCATTTTTTAGCGGGCCTAGCCAAGCTTTCCGGCCTGCCCATCTACTTTGCCCGGCCTGCACTGCCCTGTTTTTTGGCGGGCTTTGGTGGGTCAGGCATGTCCGTTTACCACCCCTAGGAAAAAGAGCCGAACAGATAAGAGGTTGAAAGAGGATGTGATATTGCTGCTAATGTGGCAGCAAAGATGACTGAAGAAACGGAAAAGAGAAGGTGATCTAAGTCATCTCCAAAGAAATTGAAGGGATCAGATGCAAGGTTGTCAAAATCGTGATCTTGCATAAGATCGAGGGGAGATAGTAAGATCGTAAAAATAAAATCCTAACTAAGATCGTAAAAACAAAATCCTAACTAAGATAGAAAGATCATACTCAATTATTTTTGAAAGATCGAGAGGGGAAGCAATATCGTAAAACATAAGATCGTAACAAAAATCTTAAGATACTACTAAAACGAAAAATTATGCTATATATTTGAAGTATTTTTACATATATTTTGGTAGGCAAGTGTATTAGTGGGAAAATGGACGCCGCCAAAACGTAAATTTTGCGCCTTTGTCATTTGTCATCATTCTCGGCATGTAATGGTGGTGACTGGAAAACATGATTGTGGTTGGAACTAGCCGAGATCGCACATAACCAATGGTTTCACAATTATTTTCACAATTTTGCTACAACACACGATTCTACTTAAGATCTAGATTGTTTGGGGTGAGTGAGATTGCAAAATCGTAAAATTATAAGATCTAGATCGTGATTTTGACAACCATGATCAGATGAGTAGAGTAGAAGGCGTGTTTTTCAAATTTTAACTTTAAGATAATGATAGTATTAAGCATTGTCAATGATTTCCCTTTGCTAGTAATTTTGTATCATTTGCCACATATAGTATAGACAATGTAACCGGAAAAAACAATCACATCAATTGAGAAGGGTAGTTGCTGCAAAACTGTAAAACAGAATGTAAATTGTTGTACATATAGTCATTGACATTTGGTCAATGGAAGGTGAGATGCCTTACTTGCATAACTAAAAGAAATAAATTAATAGAAATTTCCCCAAAAGATAATAAACAAATTTCACAGATATGCTCACCTGGCCAAACTCACTGACTATATCGAGTCCCACAATACCAAGGTCAAGATCACCGGATAACAATTTTCTTACAACGTCTTTTGGCCTCTGGAACCAGACTTCCAAGTTGGAAAGCTGCAATGTATGAAAAATCACTTGTTATCCTTTAGAAGAGCTAGGAGGAGATGTCACCTCACTCAAGATGAACAGTATTCACTTTAAAGTGTTCAGTGAGTAATATCAACAGTTGATGAACAAATTAGTGGTTGATAATTTTGTATCATGTGCATGTGCCTAACAAATCATGGGTGTGTTGAAAGATTAATGTTTGATTTTCTCACATTACTAAGGACTTTAAAGGAGTCAAAACGAATAAACAGGTATAAATAATAACATAACAGGTTTCTTCTACCAAAACGGATTTAAATAGCAAGACAAGAAGTGGCATTGTGGGCATCAAAAGCAAATGCCAAACTCAGTAACTTAAACTAGCAACTACAAAAATGTGAGTAGCAACATACACATAGGGTTGATTTTATATCATAGGTGGGGTTGAACAGTGTAACACAGTGTTAATTAATGTTGGTGAAACGTGAAGTAATGGAGTTCAAAACTAGATTTGCTCATGGATCGATTGTCCACATAACCAATCCATAACCATTTATAATCCACTTGTCATAACCGGATACTATAACCAATCAACACAATTGGTTTTATTTTCACAAAATCCGTCATAAAACTGGTTATATGCATAATCAGTTCTATAACAAGTTTTAAGTTCTTAAAACCGGTTTTAGACATAAAGATTCATTTTTAAAAAATGGTTTTTAACCTTTTAAAATCGATTAAACCAGATTCATAATTTTTTAAATCAATTTTGGATATGGTATTCTTGGATAACTGGCTGTGTATGCTTGCTCCAACATTTGGAAACCATTGGTGAGCCATTAGTGTTGTTGTTTAGTTAAGCAACATAATAAAGAAAGCAATTAATTTAGTACCTAGAGTAATTAGTAAGTAATCATAACATGACAACTTATCTAACCAACTCTACTAACTATATATCTATTATTCTACTAACTATGACGTGAAACTAACTAAATGACAATAGAACCAATTAACAGAAAGCTAAGCAACTTTAATAAGTATTGCAAAGTGAAGATAAAAAAGAAAAGGCATCTTACCTGAGGAATCTGTGCAACGTACTGGCGCGGATTAACCTGCTTCACTGACAATTGACAATCCTTCAAGAGCAAAGGAGCTGATGTTAGTAACATAGAGATAGGGTGCTTTTAGTAAGCACTAAAAAATTTAGCTTATAGCTGATACCTCACAGCGTTTTTTTATAAGCTATTTCAAGTAGTTTATACTTATCATTCTTTCTCTCAATGTTACTCTATTAATTAAAAAATTAAATATTAATCGATCATATTTTTTCTATATCATTTCATATATATAACCAAGGTTTTAAAAATCAGTTTTCCACCACCGCCAAAATGGCCTTGCCAAAACGGAATCGGCAGGTTATTCACAGTTTTCATGTTAAACAACAAATTGTAGTTAATTCACACCACCACCGCGACGAACACAATCAGTGTCACAACACCTTACCGACTGAAATCATGAAAGCCTTTACGCGACCACAACCCAATTGATATTTAAAACCTTGTATATAACTAGCTTAATAGATAATTTCAACAAACAATTCATATTCAATCTGTTAGCTTATTCAAGTTAACATCGATAAGTTCAGCGACAATTGACAATCCTTCAAGAAAAAAGGAGTTAGGTTAGTTAGAGTTAGTTACAAAGAGAGATAGAGTGAAATTACACTGTTTGTGAAAGTGAATGTGAAATTACAGATGCTGAATCAGTAACTGAATTTTAGAGGCCTTAGGAAAGAAATTGAAACCTTGAGAAGTTCGAGTGTGTCGGAAGCCATTCGACCTTTGCTCGGCAAACCGAGACGGATCTCTTGCCGGGAGGAGACTGTGCCGCCAGGGTTGCCGTTAAGGACTTGAGGTTCGGAAATTGAGGCGGAGGCGTAGCAGCAATGAGTTCCGGATTTGACGTAAAGCGGAAAACGAATCTGGCTCATCATCGTCAACATTGCTACTTCACCGGTCACCGCCGATTTCCTTGACCGTTTCTGTGAACAATACTGCTTGTATACTATCTGAACTCTGAAGTGGTGATGAGAGCAAAAATGATGACACGTGATAAATGGGGGTTATTTTATCTCTTAGTCCTTTGAAGAAAGCGCTTTAACAATAGTAGATTTACTAATAGCACCGTAGGAGATGTTCTCAACTTCAAAACTTATATCCGCTCTTTCTCAAATTACTATAGTATTGTGGGAAGGCCAAGGTAAGATTCTCTAATAAAGAGGTGCTCACACATCACACATCATTTTTTTTTTTTTCGAGGTGAGGATCTCTTTGATATAAAACTTAAATATTCATATAAGTGTTTTTTTACTTAGATATATTGTGATTTTAATCTCGAAATTTAATTCACCTAAACTTTTTTGATAAAAAAAATTATGGGAAGATAAAGTCTTGAACTCATGTGGTTAGTTTATTGTTTACGGGTAAAAATGGTAAACAACCATTAGTCTTTTAAAGTTATTAAATTTTTGGTCGCTTACAGGATCAATTAGATTGATCTTATGACATGTGTTCTTAAGTTAGTTTTGATTTCAATGAACATGAACATTTATACAATGCATTTATACAATGCTCTTTGAGTATTTTCTAATGTTATCAAAAGAACATTGTGAAATTCTCTTAAGTAAAAGAAAAGCGTAAATTGCAGAGAGATAAAATGATAAATTGCTTGAAGGTAAATAGCAATGAAGTAAAATTGCAATGAAGAAAACTGACTGAAATTTAAATGACTTTAATTGTAAAAGAAGGTATTCAAACGTACATTCTCTCAAAGGAACTATTTTCTCACACACACAGATACTGGAAGTAAAATGTAGAGTTTGTATAATGGTTGAACACCTTATTCTAAATGCTATAATGTTCTATTTATACTAAATTAGAAATAACTGCCCCTTGCAGTTATTTCTCCAGAATGTGCCACGTTCCACTACATGCACTTCGTCGCCTGAAAGTCTTCCATGTGTCCCACGAAACGGATAAAGCCAAAAAGCGGTTACCAGCTTCATCTGAACTTCCTATATCGAACGCCCCCTCTGAAAGGCTTCGTTGAATCCCAATTTATGCAAAGTCTTTCTAAGTCCTATACCACAGGGTCTCCTATGCATAATCTCTTTCGAATAGATCTTCTCATGGCGAACCATATTGCTTCTTCTTACGCATGAGTCTTCAAATTTCGAAAATCCCCTTCCAGCCTTCACTGTCGTTGAAATACCTTTTGTTGTCGAATTCATCATGCCTTTCCTCAGAATATGACCTCAAACTTCTCAACTCACCTCTAGCATTAATGAGTGTCGAAATTCTGGCCAACAAATTGCCCTCCAAATATGTCATTTTCGATTGCAAAGAGAGAAAGACTTTTTTTAAGCTTTTCGACGTTATTGTATCGTTATTATTGTGACGTCATGGTCATCATGACCACGCCATTTCAGTAGTTTCATCAAGACGTGCAGAAGACATGTAGAGCTCTAGAAAGTAACCATTACACCCTACTAACTAGGAAATAGTGGGCTATCACCTGCAACCATCTCACCTCACCGCAATGAACTAACACATGCCCCACTACCTTAACCACTACCCCTAGTGGCTGAAATGAAGTGTTTTACTTTTCACTATAAATACTCTTCTTTATTTCTTTTTCCACTTTTCCACCTTTCTGAATCTTCCTCTCTCTTTCAAGCACAAAAGCAATTATTCATCTTCTCTTAAGCAGATCTTTAATAAACCCAAAATTACTTCAGCTTTTACTCAACAATGGTGTCCAAGCAAACAACCGTTCTTCCCAAGGAGGTCAAGAGGCAACCAGTTATTTGCCATGTTCATACGATCTACGACTCTAGCGTGGTGGGCAACCAACAATATGTATCGGAACCTCCTCAGGAAGAGGAAAAGAGGCAAATCTACCAATCTCAGTTACTCATTCCTATTTCTATTGGTGGAAGAGTACACTACTATGGAAACCCATTTAACAATGGTTGGAAAATACATATAATCACGTAGATCAAGACGTTGTTATGTAGAGTGTTATCGTAAATGTGTTACTTATAATCACGATCCAGGGACCATTGTTTTATTCTGGAAAGCGTGTGGTATATCACGAGGTTATGCTTAAAAATCGTTGTGATATATACAATACTTGGTTCAAAATCCAGCAGCAGCAAATAAATTACATTAGATCACGGTTAATCTAGAAAACATTTGTGGAACGTACCCATAGTTTATTATATACTAATGTATATTGCTTGTTTTACCATACACCTCATTAAAGAAATACAACCATTAAAATTGGCAAAGAACTATATAATCTGAAAATTAAATTATTCTTGAAAACCAACTTAAACACACCATTGTATTCGGAATTGCATGTGTCTCATCATGTACATTTTATGTTCTTTAACACATATGCGGTTCAATGGTTGGATTCCTTCGATGCATCAATATCTTTTATTATAGTTTACCTCATCATCGTTGCTTATCATCGCGATTGTTATGATGACTTATCATCATAACAATCATGATCTCATAATCACGGTGATAAGCGACGACAACGAGGTAAAGTAGAATTGTAGATATCGATGTATTGAAGCAAACAAACCATTAAACCATATATTATATGTTAAAGAACATAAAATATGCAGAATGAGATGCATGCAATTCGGAAAACATTGATTGATATAGGTTGGTTTTCAAATACATCTGAATTTTCAGATTATAAGTTTCTATGTCAATTTAAATGATTGCATTTCATTAAAAGGTTAGTGAAACAAACAATATATATAGTATATAATAAACAAAACTTCATCTACTGTCAACCTGTATAAGAATTTAAAGAACAAAACATTGCTAAGTCACAAGAAGCCTATTTCTTGTGACTTAGCAATATTTTGTTCTTGTTTTGAGAACATTTGTCAACAACAACACAACAAATCCATGCAACACAATAAAAAAAACATACATTATTTTAGCAACAAAACACTAACAGCATACAATATCACAATGACTTCATACTTCTTGTATTTTTTTCCATTGCTACACAAGTCATATGTACCTTATCAACTCATACTATATGCTTGCTACCACCATCATCATCATCATGTATCATCTTTACTATACAACTTCAGCTACTTCAAATTAAATAAAATAGTTAGTATTCAAAACAAATTCATCTATAGTTGAAACAAAACCCTAAGTGGGACTGTAACAAATCAAGATACATTGAGTCAATAACGCACCTCTTATTGAAAATATCGTGGAACTGTAACAAATCAAGATATACTAAGTTCATCTAGTTTGTGATACTATGAAGAAAAAATATAAGGTGGATGAAGTTTATACGAGAACTTCATACTTCTCATATTTTTCCATAGCAACAAAAACCATATGTACCATCACCATATTATACGCTTGCTACCACCATCATCACCATGTATCTACAAGGAAAAACAACAAACTTCAAACTTAACCCTAAAACATCAACAACATAATGTTTTCCACAGCATCCTAAAACTAAACCCTAAATTAATAATCTTAAATTCTAAACATCAACAACATCCAGAAGAAGAGTAGAAAGAAGAAAGCAGGAGAATGTAACGCCCATTTTAATTATTTTTGGTTTCTGAGTTATTTTATTCGCGGATGTGTTTTAAGAAATTATTTGGAGGATCAAGAACTCATAATATTAGTATAAGTGATAAAAAGTGATAATTAATGGTAATGTAATATTATTATTAATTATTATTATTGTTATTACTAATACTAATATATGAGAAAATATGATTACATGAATTTTTGTAAATTAAAAGAAATAAGAGGATTATTATTATTATTATGAGAATTATAATATTGAGAATAAAAGAGAATTATTGGGATTAAGGGCAAACTTGTCATTTGTGGAAATTAGAATTGGAAGGAAAGAAAGGAACGCGTACGAAGAACACGGAAGGGGAAAGAGAAGCTCGACCGTGAAAGCAAGCTAGAGCAAGCAGAATTCGTGAAGATTTTGGTGCTTCATCAACATCAGAACTTCAATTGAGGTAGGGGGATTTAACGGTTAAATTGGTATTGCATGAATATAGGTAGAGAAGGGGGAAAATCCCTAACCCCAATGATTATTGATGATCTGATAATTGATTGCATGTTATTGAAGCTGTTATTATTGTGTTGAAATGTGTTAATTCGTTGCATGTGGTTGGGTTCGATTGTTTGAGTGAATTTTGGGGTTCCGGTTGAGTTCGGAGTAGAGCCAGAAGTTGGTTGTTAGAGTTTAATTAATTAATTGTCGGATAGAATCGGGAACAGACCCCGTAACCAAGTTGTAGTATGTTGTTGGTTGTGAATTTCGATTTAATCGGGTGGAATCGGTGTGGGTGATGATTCTGCTACGCAGAATTTTTCTGATTCTGCAGGTGTTCGCCAGCCTTCGCTGGGCGAATGGGGGAGCGAGCCTTCGCCAGGCGAACTGGCTAGCGAGTGCTGGCAGAAGCTACTGTCTGGCTTCGCTAGAAGTTTCGCCAGGCGAGTTCCAGCGAGTATTCGCTGCGGGGCTTTGCCAGGCGAATGGCAGCGAGTGTTCGCTGCGGGGCTTCGCCGGGCGAATGTGCCAGCGAGCCCGACATCAGTTTGTGTTTTTGCTACTGTTTTATTTTGTTTCCTTTGTGGACTTGGACCCTTGTTGGGCATGTTTGATGATGAGCTTGTTGGAGAGCTGAGGCGAGTGTATGTTGAAGGTTGTAGGGCTGTGTGGCCGGCGTTTATCGCCTTTGACATAATCAGGGGATTATGTGTTAAGTCTCAATAAGTGTGGATGTGTTTTGTGAGATGTGTGCACGATGTGCTAAGTGTGTGGGATATGTGGACCAGTAGAATTGACACGCCTGGAGTGCGTTGTGGTGATGTGTTGTGATGAGTGGATCCGTAGGATCGATACGCTGATTATGCGTTGCATTTAAATGCTGTTATGTGATATATTTGGGTCAGTATGCCCGATATGCCTTGTGCGCATTGTATGTGATATGTTGTGTGATGAGTTGATCAGTAGGATCGATGCATTTTGTGTGCTTGTGTATGTATGCATATTATGATGTGATGGACCAGTGGGGTCGTGTGCACTGTGTGGTTATGCATAGTGTCTTGCATAGCGAGTGGACGTGAGGTGTGATACACTCACGTGCTCCAGTGGGGAGCGTGGACGGGATTTGGATCATTGCTCAGATGGAGTGTATGTGACCACCCGTGTCCCAAGTGGGGGACGTTGATGATGTGCTCCCTGTGAGGAGGGTGATGGCCCAGTGACCATCGGTGTGATGCTCCCTATAAGGAGGGTGATGACCCAGTGACCATCGGAGATGTGCTCCCTGTGAGGAGGGTGATGGCCCAGTGACCATCGGAGATGTGCTCCCTGTGAGGAGGGTGATGGCCCAGTGACCATCGGAGATGTGCTCCCTATGAGGAGGGTGATGGTCAGGTGTCCATCGATATTATTGTTGTGCTCCCTGTGAGGAGGGTGATGGCCAAGTGTCCATCGATATTATTATTGTGCTCCCTATGAGGAGGGTTGATGGCCAAGTGTCCATCGTTGATGTATGCTCCTGTGTGGAGGGTTGATGGCCCGGTGCCCATCGTTGTTGTGAGTCGGTACCGCATATTCATGGGTTGTATGGGTGTGCATGTGTTGCATGATTTTATGTTGAGATTGATGATGGGACAGTAGGTCCAGATGTGTTGTATATGAAATGATATTTATATGATTTTCTGCCTTTTATTTCATGTACAACTATACCATTATTATTTGATCGTGAATCTCACCCCTTTGTTGTTGTTGTGGTCTGTGCTTCTTCGGAAGTACAGATAATCCAGGTGTTTAGCTAGCTTGGATTGTGGTGTCTCCGTAAGACTGCTCTGATACGTAACACCGGGGCCTTTTGGGAGTTTTATTGGTTACTGTTGATTTTGTGTGCCCTTGTGGCGTATCCTATTTAGTGATGATTGTTGATGATACTATATATATATATATATATATATATATATATATATATATATATATATATATATATATATATATATATATATATATATATATATATATATATATATATATATATATATATATATATATATATATATATATATATATTAGACAGTTGGCCGATTGTTGTACATATGATGATGTTGATGACATGGATGATGTATGTATGTTGTTTTGTGTTACGACAGACTATATTCACTTTCCGCTGCAACTTTATTGAAAATTAGTTTGGAAAAATGTTTTGTGAAATTTTTTGATGAGAATGGTGACATCCCGTTGTGGGGGAACTCTGATGTGTGATTATTTATTTGTGTTATTTTTATTTTGGGAAACGGGAAAGGCCATATTAGCACTCATTGTGAGAAGCCAAGGAGGCCTCAGGCGCCTCAGGTTGCTGGTAAAGTGTTTGCGGTGGTGGGAACTCAAGCGGCAGACGGGGAGCGTTCGATCAAAGGTACTTGTTTTATCAATAACATTTCTTTGACTGCTATGATTGACACGGGTGCAACCCACTCGTTTATCTCTGTTGATTGTGTGAAGAGGTTAGGTTTGGTGCCGACTACTCTTGAGCGGAGAATGACTATTGAAACTCCCTCGATTGGTTCAGTTACTACTTCGTTAGTATGTTTGAAGTGTCCACTGACTATTTTTGGCCGAGACTTCGGTGTGGATTTGATTTGTTTGCCACTTGGTGGTTTGGATGTTATACTGGGCATGAACTGGTTGAAGTTCAACCGAGTTTACATCGATTGTTTTCGGAAAGTGTTATTGTTTTTTACTCCAGAAGAGGAAGCGTTGGCAGATTCCTTGTCCAGTAAGGAATTGAGAACCTTGTTGGAAGATGAAGCACATGTGTTTGCTTTATTTGCATCACTGTCTGTTGACAACAAGGCATTGTTGGATGAGTTAGCGGTTGTGAATGAGTTTCCGAAGGTGTTCCCAGATGATATTACAGAGTTGCCTCCGAAGAGAGAGGTTGAGTTTAGTATTGATCTTGTTCCTGGTACGAGACCTATTTCTATGGCGTTGTACAGGATGTCGGCAGTGGAGCTAGCTGAGTTGAAGACTCAGATTGGAGAGTTACTAGATAGAAATTTTATCAGACCAAGTGTGTCGCCGTGGGGAGCTCCAGTATTGTTAGTGAAGAAGAAAGACGGTAGCATGCGGTTGTGCATCAATTACCGTCAGTTGAACAGGGTGACCATCAAGAACAAATATCCTCTTCCAAGGATTGATGATTTGATGGATCAGTTAGTAGGAGCTCGTGTGTTCAGTAAGATTGACTTGAGGTCGAGTTATCATCATATAAGAGTGAAGGAAGGTGATATCCAGAAGACGGTGTTTAGGACTCGATATGGACATTACGAGTATGCAGTAATGCCTTTCGGAGTGTCTAATGCACCGGGTGTGTTTATGGAATATATGAACCGTATCTTCCATTCTTACTTGGATTAGTTTATTGTCGTGTTCATTGATGATATTCTGATTTATTCTAAGACTGAGGAAGAGCATGCGGAACATTTGAGGATTACTTTGCAAGTGTTGAAAGATAACAAGTTGTTTGCTAAGTTATCAAAGTGTGAGTTCTGGTTGAAAATGGTAAGTTTTCTGGGCCATGTTATTTCTAGTGATGGTGTTTCTGTAAACCCATCTAAGGTGAGTGCAGTGTTACAGTGGGAACCGCCAAAGACGGTAACAGAGGTTAGAAGCTTTTTGGGTTTGGCTGGTTATTACCGAAGATTTATTAAAGGCTTTTCTAGATTGGCTTTGCCGTTAACTCAGTTGACGAGGAAAGATCACGTGTTTGTGTGGGATGCTGCTTGTGAAGAGAGTTTTGAGGGGCTGAAAAAGAGATTGACCTCAGCGCCGGTTTTGGTGTTACCGAATCCAAGTGAGCCTTTTGTGGTATATTGTGATGTGTCTAAGATGGGATTAGGAGAAGTTCTTATGCAGGATGGAAAAGTGGTAGCTTATGTTTCACGGCAATTGAGGGTGCATGAGCGGAACTATCCTACTCATGACCTTGAATTGGCTGCGGTGGTTTTTGTTTTGAAGATCTGGAGACACTATTTGTATGGTTCGAGGTTTGAAGTGTTCAGTGATCACAAGAGTCTAAAGTATCTGTTTGATCAGAAATAGTTGAATATGCGACAAAGAAGATGGTTAGAATTTCTGAAAGATTATGATTTCAGTTTGAGTTATCACCCGGGGAAAGCGAATATTGTTGCGGATGCGTTGAGCAAGAAGACAATTCATATGTCGACTTTGATGGTAAAAGAGATGGAGCTTGTTGAGCATTTTCGGGATTTGAGTATGGTTTGTGAGTTTACTACAGATGGTGTGTTGTTGGGTAAATTGCAAGTGAAGAATGATTTCTTGGACATGATTAGAGAACATCAGAAGTTGGATGTGAAACTTGTGGATTTGATGCGAGAGGCCGGAAGTGACTCCGGTAATGACTTCAAATTGGATAGTGCAGGTGTGTTGAGGTTTCAGGGCAGAATTTGTGTGCCAGATAATGATGATCTGAAGAGGTCGATTTTGGACGAGGGACATCGTAGTAGCCTGAGTGTTCATCCAGGAGCTACGAAGATGTATCAGGACTTGAGAAAGTTGTTTTGGTGGTCGGGCATGAAGAAGGACATTGCTCGTTGTGTTTATGCTTGTTTGATTTGTCAGAAAGCGAAGGTGGAGCATCAGCGACCTTCTGGGATGATGCAACCGTTAGAGGTTCCGGTTTGGAAGTGGGATTGCATTGCTATGGATTTTGTTACAGGTTTGTCGAATACGGCAAGAGGGTTTGATGCCATTTGGGTGATCGTGGATCGGCTTACGAAGTCTGCATACTTTGTACCGATCAGTATTAGCTCTCCGTTGGAGAAGCTTGCAGAGATTTACATTCGGGTGATTGTAAAGTTGCATGGTATGCCGTTGAGTATTGTGTCGGATAGAGATCTGAGGTTCACTTCTGTGTTTTGGAAGAGTTTGCAAGAGGCTTTGGGTACTGAGTTGAAGCTGCGTTCAACTTATCATTCGCAGACGGATGGTCAGTTGGAGAGGACTATTCAGACTTTAGAGGATTTGTTGCGGGCTTGTGTGTTGGAGAAAAGTGGTACGTGGGATACTCATTTGCCCTTGGTTGAGTTCACGTACAACAACAGTTACCATTCCAGTATCGGGATGGCACCGTTCGAGGGTCTTTATGGTTGGAGGTGCAAGACTCATTTATGTTGGTATGAGTCGGGTGAGCGTGTTGTGTTGGGACCAGAGTTGGTACAACAGACTACTGAGACAGTGCAGATGATCCGTGAAAAGATGAAAGCATCTCAGGATCGACAAAAGAGTTATTATGATAACCGCATGAAAGAGTTGGAATTCAGTGAGGGTGACCATGTATTTATGAGGGTTAACCCAGTGACTGGTGTTGGACGTGCATTGAAGTCCAAGAAGTTGGATCCGAAGTTTATCGGACCGTATCAGATCATGCAGAGGATTGGTGCTGTGGCGTATAGGGTGGCGTTGCCGCCGGAGCTTTCGAACTTGCACGACGTGTTTCATGTGTCGCAACTTCGAAAGTATGTACCCGATCCGTCTCATGTGATTCAGAGGGATGAAATCCAAGTTAGAGAGAATCTAACTGTGGAGATGTTACCGTTGAGGATCGAAGATCGCAAGATGAAGCGACTCAGAGGGAAAGAGATGTCGTTGGTGAGAGTGGCTTGGGGAGGTGCTGTAGGTGGCAGTGTGACCTGGGAATTGGAAAGCAGGATGCAAGAAGCGTATCCAGAGTTGTTTCCATCAGGTATTTTCGAGGACGAAAATAATTAAAATGGTGGAGAGTTGTAACACCCATTTTAATTATTTTTGGTTTCTGAGTTATTTTATTCGCGGATGTATTTTGAGAAATTATTTGGAGGATCAAGAACTCATAATATTAGTATACAGTGATAAAAAGTGATAATTAATGGTAATGTAATATTATTATTAATTATTATTATTGTTATTACTAATACTAATATATGAGAAAATATGATTACATGGATTTTTGTGAATTAAAAGAAATAAGAGGATTATTATTATTATTATGAGAATTATAATATTGAGAATAAAAGAGAATTATTGGGATTAAGGGCAAGCTTGTCATTTGTGGAAATTAGAATTGGAAGGAAATAAAGGAACGCGTACGAAGAACACGGAAGGGGAAAGAGAAGTTCGATCGTGAAAGCAAGCTAGAGCAAGCAGAATTCGTGAAGATTTTGGTGCTTCATCAACATCAGAACTTCAATTAAGGTAAGGAGGGGGGATTTAACGGTTAAATTGGTATTGCATGAATATAGGTAGAGAAGGGGGAAAATCCCTAACCCCAATGATTGTTGATGATCTGATGATTGATTGCATGTTATTGAAGTTGTTATTATTGTGTTGAAATGTGTTAATTCGTTGCATGTGGTTGGGTTCGATTGTTTGAGTGAGTTTTGGGGCTTCCGGATGAGTTCGGAGTAGAGCCGAAAGTTGGTTGTTAGAGTTGAGTTGATTAATTGTCGGATAGAATCAGGAACATACCCCGTAACCAAGTTGTAGTATGTTGTTGGTTGTGAGTTTTGATTTAATCGGGTGGAATCGGTGTGGGTGATGATTCTGCCGCGCAAAATTTTTCTGATTCTGCAGGTGTTCGCAAGCCTTCGCTGGGCGAATGGGGGAGCGAGCCTTCGCTAGGCTTCGCCAGGCGAACTGGCTAGCGAGTGCTAGCAGAAGCTACTGTCTGGCTTTGCCAGAAGTTTCGCCAGGCGAGTTCCAGCGAGTATTCGCTGCGGGGCTTCGCCAGGCGAATGGCAGCGAATGTTCGCTGCGGGGCTTCACCGGGCGAATGTGCCAGCGAGCCCGACATCAGTTTGTGTTTTTGCTACTGTTTTGTTTTGTTTCCTTTGTGGACTTGGACCCTTGTTGGGCATGTTTGATGATGAGCTTGTTGGAGAGCTGAGGCGAGTGTATGTTGAAGGTTGTAGGGTTGTGTGGTCGGCGTTTTATCGCCTTTGACATAATTAGGGGATTATGTGTTAAGTCTTGATAAGTGTGGATGTGTTTTGTGAGATGTGTGCACGATGTGCTAAGTGTGTGGGATATGTGGACCAGTAGAATCGACACGCCTGGAGTGCGTTGTGGTGATGTGTTGTGATGAGTGGATCCGTAGGGTTGATACACTGATTATGCGTTGCATTTATATGTTGTTATGTGATATATTTGTGTCAGTAGGACCGATATGCCTTGTGTGCATTGTATGTGATATGTTGTGTGATGAGTCGATCGGTAGGATCGATGCACTATGTGTGCTTGTGTATGTATGCATATTATGATGCGATGGACCAGTGGGGTCGTGTGCACTGTGTGGTTATGCATAGTGTCTTGCATAGCGAGTGGACGTGAGGTATGATACACTCACGTGCTCCAGTGGGGAGCGTGGACGGGATTTGGATCGTTGCTCAGATGGCGTGTATGCGACCACCCGTGTCCCAAGTGGGGGACGTTGATGATGTGCTCCCTGTGAGGAGGGTAATGGCCCAGTGACCATCGGTGTGATGCTCCCTGTGAGGAGGGTGATGACCCAGTGACCATCGGAGATGTGCTCCCTGTGAGGAGGGTGATGGCCCAGTGACCATCAGAGATGTGCTCCCTGTGAGGAGGGTGATGGCCAGGTGTCCATCGATATTATTGTTGTGCTCCCTGTGAGGAGGGTGATGGCCAGGTGTCCATCGATATTATTGTTGTGCTCCCTGTGAGGAGGGTTGATGGCCAAGTGCCCATCGTTGATGTGTGCTCCTGTGTGGAGGGTTGATGGCCCGGTGCCCATCGTTGTTGTGAGTCGGTACCGCATATTCATAGGTTGTATAGGTGTGCATGTGTTGCATGATTTTATGTTGAGATTGATGATGGGACAGTAGGTCCAGATGTGTTGTATATGAAATGATATTTATATGATTTTCTGCCTTTTATTTCATGTACAACTATACCATTATTATTTGATCATGAATCTCACCCCTTTGTTGTTGTTGTGGTTTGTGCTTCTTCGGAAGTACAGATAATCCAGGTGTTTAGCTAGCTTGGATTGTGGTGTCTCCATAGGACTGATCTGATACGTAACACCGGGGCCTTTTGGGAGTTTTATTGGTTACTGTTGATTTTGTGTGCCCCTGTGGCGTATCCTATTTAGTGATGATTGCTGATGATACTATATATATTTTGGGCAGTTGGCCGATTGTTGTACATATGATGATGTTGATGACATGGATGATGTATGTATGTTGTTTTGTGTTACGACAGACTATATTCATTTTCCGCTGCAACTTTATTGAAAATTAGTTTGGAAAAATGTTTTGTGAATTTTTTTTATGAGAATGGTGACATCCCGTTGTGGGGGAACTCTGATGTGTGGTTATTTATTTGTGTTATTTTTATTTTGAAAAACGGGGTGTTACATAGAACATACCATTTTCGCCGTCGTAGGAGTTTGCGCCTGACGTTGCTCCCGTCAGATATCCTTTAAGCTTTTTTCGCTATTCACTTGTTACAGTATTGGTTAAGATTCATGAGAGGAGAGGATTGTGTTAGGGTTTTCTTTAGAGAGAAACAGTTGTTATGAATCGGGCAACAAATACTTTCATTTATATATCAAAAAATATCACTTTTCGTCACGGTTTACAAGAATAATCGTAATTATATTTTAAATAATAGCAAATTATATCACAACAGTTACTCATAATAACCGTAGTGACATCCCTTTTATTATTTATTTATAAATAAATAAAAAAGAAATGAGCACTTTAACGTTAAATGAATAAACTTTTTGAGAGCGCTGAGGTTCAAACCCATGAAAGATTGATTGTATCATATCGGTTATAACGTCAACCGTTATTATACCCTAAAAATTTATAATTAAAAAATAAAATAAAACGTTAGTGCCTGAGTTTAGAGATGTCACCACGGTGTTTGAAAGAACCGTGTTGACTTGAGAGTTGTTGTTTGCGCGTTTTGTAGTAGTGGTACATGCTCTTCCTGCCCCTTTACCAGAACTTGATATTGCTTATGTGAAGCTTAGGGCCTTCTTCCCAAATTATCATAAGTACAGACCCCTAGAAAGTAGGGGGAAACCAAATCCACTACTGAAACAAAACTTCCAAACAAAAAGGAATTGAAATCCAGGCCATGTTTTCGACTGAAGAAAACACCATTAGATTATATTACATGAGCACTTCTCTTAGGAAATTATGCTCTTGTCCCTTATCAAAAGACCATGGGAACTATCTGACCTTGCTAGCAAAAATAGAGAAGAAGAAAGTTGATTTTTGGAAAGAAATGGAGATCTTCGACATGATCCAATTGTCAAAGTACGGACCTGGATATTTCCAAGCTATGTTGCTCACCTCTCTATACTTCTGGGACAACACTCATAACAACTTCCACTTCCCTTGTGGAATGCTCACTCTTACTTTATTTGATATAGTCATTATCACTAGTCTTCGACCTATAGGAAATGCCTTCGATCCCAACCTGATGATGGAATACAACATTGGCTTCGATGAGAATCGAGCCACATTCACCAACTACATTGATGACCATCACCAACAAGACACTGGAGAAGTGTCTGACGAAGAGCATATTGCTTTTCTAGCTCTTTGGTTATCCTGCTGCATCTTCTGTTCGAGGTCTCTATAGATGGCTAGGAAATTTCTATCCATGGCTAACTAACTTTATTCTGGTTGAAAACTCTGCCTCAACCAGATTATCCTTGAATGTTGTATGAATCTTTGGGAGAGATTGTGGCACTTCTCAAGAGTATTTAGACTGGATCCAATTCAGACTTAAATCTAGCTGGTCCCTTTTGGTTACTGCAGTTGTGGCTTAATGCCACTTTCAAACCTTCCTTGTCGACCCGCAATACTATCAACAAAGAAAGTGAGGAGATCAAGAATCGACGAGTCGAAGGGACACGTCTTGTCTTTGTGACTCCAAATGATGAAGGCATAAATCTTCAGAAGGCATATACTGAGTATTTGATGATGTATACCAAGCGCCACAACTTTACTTCTTACATGGCTCCCTTCGTGAAAATAACCCATGGGCCATAATGATTTACTCGACCCTTCCCTCCTAAGTCGAAAGACCAAAAGGAAGAATCCACAACCGTATGGGATACCTTCCTCACACCCAAGCTAATTGCCACCAGACTTCGACCCTCAAGGAACCAGATAGTCCTTAGCTACCAGCCAAATCTTGTCTCTCGACAATTTGGTATTAGCCAGATTTTACCTAAAACTCTCTTTCAAGGAAAAGAAGAGTCATCCTTTATAATATGCATCGCATAAAGGCTGAATGCATCGAAGATATGACTTGCTACTCTGGCCTCACTCAACTCACTCCCATTCCTTTTACACCATATTTTTATTGTTCTAAAGAATACGATACTTGGTGGAGGCAATATTGTATTACATAAATGTTTGATGTTAAAGCTTTCGATCAACATCTTACATTTGCTCATATACAGGATAAATCCAAGAAAGGTACTTCATCTCATATCAAGGATATTCAAAAACTCCAAAAGTACTTTGAAATTGTCTATCGACTTGATGATCTTAGTCGAACCATCTGTGAAGCAGCAGTCACTTTAAAAGAAAAGTTTATGGAAAAACTCCCAAATTTAAAAATACCTTCTTACGTTAAACCTGATAAAAGGTATGAGTTTGCTTTTAAATTATATCCTCTGAGGTTCCCTCGACTGCCAACAACTGATTTCGACGTGGCTTTTAGCCCTTTGTTTCCTGACTGCTTTGTCTGTAGGAACTTTGTTAAAATTCTTCGATAAAAGTCTCAAAAGATGGCAAAACGGGTGGTTCTGACTAAACATACTTTGGACAGTTTCAAATGACATCTTCATATTGGCATAGAGGATGTTCAAATACTCTATCCCATTCTTGAAGGTGTGGAATATAAAAATTTCTTTTTAACTTACCTCTTTCTCTAACAGTTTTCTTGACACTTCTTCTTTTTTTTTTGGCAATTTCCTTTTTCTTTTTACTTATATTTTCTAGTTGTCGAACGCAAATAACCAGTCAAATCTCGAACAAAGAAAGTTGCTAGTCTAGCCAAGGATGAAGGTGATGACGAAAACATTGTCAAGGCAGCTGCAACCATGGTACGCTTTGTGTTCCTCTTCTTTTTAGTTAATATATATTATCCCCACATGTTAACATCCGCATTATCTCTCACACTAATCGAAAGCCACCTCCCACTCTAAAAAAGCATAAGGTTAAATAACCCCAAGTTCAAACGATCGAATTAGATGATGATCACTCCTTAGATACTTCCAAGATTCCCAAAAAGAAGAAAGAAAATGTTTCTGATGCTACTTCCCAATCAAAATCTACTATCACCAAACATAAATTGTCGATCATTCCTAAAATGATCCATACCAACTCTAACCCTAAAACCACTCTTTAGCCATATGAGGATCATAACTCCAACCCTGGTGTCGAAGTTCTTAAGGTAACGAAACTTCCCTCTGAATCTTTAGCTAAATCCCACTTTCTCTTTACTTTAACTTATTACCATCCATTATCATTTGCAAGGTGGCGCAAGTGCTATAGCATAATCGAGTGTCCAACCCACTAACTCTGCGAGTACCAACGCCCTTTTGACCCAGCCTACCTCCAACGAAGAACAAAATAAAGGTCTGGTAATCAAGGCAAATGATCCAATCGAAGAACAACAGGAAACCTTTCCTCCAAAGGGCATTATCCAACTAAGTCGAACTGTTGACCCCAATAATAAAGAGGATGAGGAAGAAGGGATTCCCGTCATTGAAGTCCAAGATACCATGGACGTTAATGACTCAAAAAAGGAAGCAGATGACGCTTCGCCACGTGTTTCTAATCACAATGAAGACGAAGGTGAAAATGATGATGATGAAGAACAAGAAGAACATTATGAAGTCCATTCTATGTTTGATTATGACACTAATCCTCTAGAGGATGAAGTCGAAGAGGAAGACGAAGAAGAAAAAGAACAAAAAGAAACCACAGAGCATGAGTCAAGACTATTCCACCTCTTGCAACTATCAAGGACACTAAAGCTTCATCTTCTGGAACAACCACTGCTCTCTCCCCAGCAGAACTATCCAATATGAAAAAGACCAATCCCATTGAGTATTTGAAGGCTATCCTTTGTACAAGGGGAAGTTCAACTAGAAAAGGTTTCGGTTCTTCGACAACTTCTGGAGATCAATCTAGCAATCAATCTGTTAACCATCTGCTTTAAAAGATAAAAGAAAAAGTCTTTCAAGTTGACTTGCTTCAACTCTTTGAAGTCAATCCTACTGTTTCCTTCAACATCAAGGGCCTCTTGAAGAAAGTTACTGTCTTGACCACTTCTCCTGAAGTTGCTGATATCCTCATAGGTCTTTGACTGTTAGTTGATCAGGTTACTACAGATCTAAGTTGTCGAAGATACGTTATGGAAAAAATTCAAAACAAAGTGAGCACCAAAATGAATGAATGAAAGGCTGCAACTGAATCCACCAACAAGGTTGCTGCATTGGATCAAAACTTCAACCAGAATCAAGAAAAACTTACAAATTACTCCAACAACATTGCTTCCTGGAAGAAACAAATAAAATAGTTACAAGCAAAAATTAAGAAGGAAAGAGATCTCAAAAAATATATTTGAAAGCTCATATGCCAAGAAATCAACCAAGAGATTCAAGTTGGAGTACACTATGTCAAACGAGCCCAAACTTTGGGAGAAGAGATTGACACTCTTGCATCGAACAAACCTTTGATTGGTTGTTGTCTACATCTCTCCAAAACTAAATATGAACGTATGAATGCCTTTCTACCCTTTTAATTATCTATCTTGCTTTTATTTGTAATGTAATTTGTCGAATGTTATTTTGGGTTTGAACTTTGTAGTTTGTAATGACTTAGCCATTTTGGCATTTTAATTCAAATTACCATTTTGGATACACATTTTGCATACGATTTATTCCGATAATATTTTAACTTCCTGAAGCATATATCTTTTCAGATATTTTCCATTTACTCTCAAAAGTCTTCAATCATCAACTAATTCTTCGATTTCATACGCGTTATTAGAAAATAAATGCATAACTTGGAATGGGCCTTCCCATTTTGGGGACCACTTACCTAATGCTCTATCTTTCTTATCCATAGGCAAAATTACTTTCCAAACTAAATCTCCAGTTGAAAAAGACTTGAACTTTACTTTCTTGTTGTACGCCTTTTCTACTCTATTCTTCTGCCTCTTCAACAACTCCAAAGCGTTTAACCTTTCTTCATATAAATCGACAAACTCGTCTAACATCATACTCCAATATACCTCATATGGGAGCTCACTTTGTCTTTGGACCCTAGTTGATTGAAGATAAATCTCAACTGGTAGCACTGCATCATGCCTATAAGTGAGTCGAAAAGGTGTAGTATTGGTAGCTTCTTTAGGGGATGTTCGACAAGCCCATAAAAATTGGTCCAAATTCTTATGCCAATTTCTTGGCTTCTTCCCAACATGCTTCTTTATTAATCCAATGACCATTTTATTAGTTGCTTCTACCTGACCATTAGCCTAAGCATAATATGGTGTTGATGTCAATAACTTGATCCCTACCTCTTTGGCAAACTCTTGAACCTTTCGACCAGTAAACACTGATCCTTGGTCAGTTGTGTTGTCTCTGGAATCTCAAACCTATATATTATATGTTTTTGTATAAATTCGATTATTGCTTCCTAATCAACATTCGCCAAAGGAATAACTTCAATCCATTTAGTGAAATAATCAATACCCACTAAAATATACTTATGGCTCTTTGAAGATGTTGGTTGAATTTCACCAACTAAATCCAGTGCCTAACCTCTGAAAGGCCAAGGCTTTACAATAAAGTGTAACTCGCTTGCAGGAACATGTTGTGTACCAGCATGCTTTTGACATTCTTGGCATCCCTTAGCGAACTCAATGCAGTCTTTCAGCATAGTAGGCCAATATATTCCTTGTCGAAACAAGAGCCATTTCATTTTATGGCCTACTTGGTGAGCGCCACATGCCTGACTATGGACATTTGACAAAGCTAGGTAGGCTTCAGCCTCACTAAGACACTTATGTAAGATTCCTTCAGGTGTCTTCTTAAGAAGTTCATTACCTATTAGAGTGTGAAGCTAGCGGGATTATACTTGAGTGAATCGCACACTCAAAGATATAACAGAATCACCATCGGACTTTATTTAGTCCCGAAGGACAAGGAAAATATTGATAAAACCCAAAGGGAAGAGAAACGGGTAAGGGGGTCGGTTATTCGAAAGGAAGGTACTAGAACCTTACGCATCTTTCGTACTCGACGAGAACCATTTTGCTTACTTCTAGGTTTGGATGGGTTTATCTATCTAAAGGCTTCTAGCTAAAAAAGAAAGAAAAGAAGAGAAATAAAAAGAAAGAAAGGAAGGAGAGTGCTCGTGGAGGATTGTGGCCCTCGTGCCTATGTATCCTCATAGTGCAATGAAGAATTCAGAGCTCCATAGTTCATGGAACCAGGAAAGAAAAGAAGGATATGGAAGAAGGTGGAAGAAAGTGGAAGAAGGTGGAAGAAGGTGGCTCGCCAAGATTTTGCAATCTTGTGCCTATGTACCCTCATAGTGCAATGAGGAAGTCAGAGCCTACGTAGTTCAGGGAACTAGGACAGAGAAAGAAAAAGAAATGGAGAAGGTGTCAGAGCCAAGAGCGAAAGGAAGAAAGCAAGACCCTACGGGGGATGCAAAAGAAATGGTGTAAAAACCAAGAAAGAAAGGCTCTGCTGAGGAACATAGAAGAGAAGTGATAACTCCACTGGGGATAAAGCAAAAGAATGATGTCGAAACTGAAAGAAAAATGCAAAGGATAAGAATCGAGTTAAAGGTAAGCTCCACAGGGGAATCAGTGTGTTAACCGGAAGGCAGTGATTAACTGAAGAAACGTAAGAATAAGACTTTGCGGAGAGAGCAAAAAGTTGTTGTCAACAGTCAGACTGTGATGAAATAGAATGAAAGTATTAAACCAAGATAAGGTGTTTGACTCTCTGGATGGTGTATTAACTGATAAATAATTGTTAACTGAAAGAATAAAGGAGTTAGTTTTAACCGATAGACGATGATCAAACAAAAGGACGGTGTGGAGCCAAACGAAGGTTGTGACCCAAACGACGGATGTGAAACCAAACGAAGATTGTGACCCAAAGGACAATACACTGACTGAACAAGAAGTACTTGACTGAAAGAAAGGGTATTTGAACCAAAAGAAGGTTACTAACCCAAAGGTATGAGTATTTGAACCAATGAAAGGTTGTTAACTGTAGGGAATTCGACGTTTAACAGATGGACTGTGATTAACCAAAAGAAGGTGATTAACTCAAAAGAAGCTTAATATGTTAACAGACGGATTGTGGTTAGCTGAGGAAAAGGGTGATGCACCAAGAGAGAGTGATTAACCCAAAGAAAAACTAGTTTTAACGGGCGGACCGTGATTGATCAAAGGGTGGATGATTAATTGGGAGAAGGTGATTAACCTAAAGAAAACTCAGTATGTTAATAGACGGGTTGTGATTAACTGAGAAACGTTGGTGTTTTAACTGATGGGTAGTGATTAACCAAACAAGAAGGAGAGAGAACCAAGAGAAGGTTACAAACTTCTATTCGGAATAGGTTTTTAACAGAAAGACTGTGTTTAACCCAAGAGAAAGAACTGACTTCGCTAGGGAAGAAGAGAAATCAGCTTTAACCAAAGAATGGTAGACCAGCCAAAGAAAGAACTGATTACAAATCTATGGGGAAACCAAGGATGGGATGATTAAAAATCTCTACGGAATCAAAGAATAAGATTGGCCACAAGAGAAAAGAGTGTTGAATTGAAAGGAGGAAGTTAATCCTAGAGACGAGATCAAGAGTACAAATGATCAAGGATCGACTCAGTTGGGGAAAAATAGGAGATACCACAGTAAGGAGATATAGATGTCTATTTCAGGCACAAGATCATTCGTCCCCTACCCAAAATAATCAGAATGAGTGTAGGAATTCTCCAATCTCATTCCTTTTCTAACACCAAAGTGTAGTGCGAGAAATGAAACCGATAGCGTAATGACGCAAAATTCGTACAGTGCTCCAACACATTGCAAATCTTCAAATCTGCGGGGGAAATAGAGAACAAAGCTCTAGAAGATATAAAGTAGAAGAAAGAGGGAAGATCAACTAATCGAAACAAAGTTTCGATCAATTAATCAAAAGGGAATGACATGCTAATGATTTTCCAAAGAGATGAAAAATCATTAAAGCCAAAGGGTTAATTATTGATTATAGAAGATTAAGCTTATTCCAATGAGGAACAATCTTAATGTAAACATGAATGAAAGTGAAAAACAGTATCAAATGCCATCTAGTATGCATCACAAATCAAGTAGCATGTGTTCAAAGAATGTGCAAGAATGAACATGATCATACAATTCCAAAAATGTGAACAAATGCGTAATCGATAAAATCGAGCATTGGAGTGTTTACAAGCATACTTCAAATAGAAGTTAAATGACTCATAAAACATCCATAAAAATCAATCATAACAATCTAAGGGAGTTGAATGAGAAAAGAATATCAAACAAGCTTCAAAAATAGGTAAAAATGGCATTTCTGGAGCAGTGTTAATCGATTAACACTTTGTCAGTGCAAAAGTGTTAATCGATTAACCCTTGAAAAAAGACAATTTTTTCTAAAAACACAGTGTTAATCAATTAACACTTTGCCAGTGCAAAAGTGTTAATCGATTAACACTGAAGCAGTGGCTGATAATTTATTTTTCAAAAGCACTTTTGGCCACTTATGATTTGTGCAATCACTCACATGATAGGGAAAATATTTATGCACGAAAATCAAGTCCAAAAACAAAAAATAATCATCAATATAATTAATTAACTCATCAAGATCAATGATCAAACAATGTCATAATCAATTTGCACACAAAAATTATCGCAACTACAAGGCGGAGATTTGCCTTGGATGTTGTTACAAATGAATTGTGATGAAGATAATGTAAGAAAACCAGAGAAATCAGAATTTGCAATCGAATCATAGCGAAACCAAGCAAAATGCGACAAAATTTCCAAATATGAACTTGCATCGAAGAAGCTTAGAGTAATCACTTGAGATGAATCAAAAGCCAATAAAACTCCAGAAAATCAAGTAAAATTGCAAGATGATGATGGTTAAGCTCAAGACAAAAGCACTTCCAATATAGAAGTTGCTATTCTTTAATGGTGAATTTGGGCTCTAGTGTGGTTTAGGAAGAAAGTGAAGATGGATGTGAGAAAAAGTTGCAGAAAATTCAGAGAGAATATGAGAGAATTGAGAGTGATGAATGTAGAAATTGAGAAAATGATTGAGGGGTCATGTAAATGGTGGAGCTTTGTTTATATAGAAAAGAGGTTTGGAGTTTCTAGGTTTGGAATGAGCTTTGGAACTAGCCTTGGAGTCAGTTAAACTCAACTTACTGAGTTGGAAGTTAACTCAGTTAGTTACGTAATTGACTTGATAGCAATCCCAATGCAAGTTCAAATCAAAAGGGTTTTGATGCTTGCAAATGAAGTTACATGGCGATCTCAATTCAAATGATTGTATTGGAGTAAATGTCTGGAAGTGTTTAGAAAGGTCTTGAAATGTCTAGAGATGTCTAGAATGTTCCACACAATGTTAGAACCAAGTAGACCCCAAAATGTAGAGAGAAAAGTTGTTGTCATGAAAATGTAGCAGAATCTGCATTTTTACAAGGGTTAATCGATTAACCCATTTGCACTAGCAAATGGTTAATCGAATAACCAGGCCAAAATTTGCCCAATTTTCCTGAAAAATAATGATGTGATCACGACTCCGATTTTCGACCTTTTGCTTTAATGAATAGGCATAGAAACCCTGATTTTGTGCTTGGAAAACCTGAATATTCCTTCAATAAAAACCACAAAGAAAAAATGTGAATGTGTATGCAAGTGATGCGAATGCACATGCTTATGCAAAAGGTAAAAAGGGAGGTGAAATTTCAGGTTACAACAGAGGATAACTTAAAGACCTATACTTGACTCTTCTATCCACAGACACAGTTGGATTTTTCAAGTAATCCACAATAGGTTTGCTCCAATATGAGTCTGTCAAGTTGTCAATTGCCAAGATTTCAAAATTCTCGTCATCTGCATAGCCCAATTTCGCCGCTTCCAAGCTCGTTGGAAACAACCTCGTTGCTATTACTCTTACTCAAACTTCAATATCATCTTCTAATTTTTCTTTTGAAAGCTTATATCCAGAAGTAATCTGAGCTAAGTCATCGGCCATCTGATTCTTCAGTTGAGGAATATGCCTAACGTTCACCAATTCGAACTTTCGTAACAGTCTATTGGCTATTACAAACTACATTATTAAAGTTTCTTTAACACATTTATACTCTCTTGTTATCTGTCTCACCACCAACTCAGAGTCGGTAATAATTTCGAATCTGGTTGCCCCCAACTCTAACAAAATTTCAAGGCCAACTATTAAAGCTTCATATTCAACCTCATTATTCGAACAAAGCCCTTCGATTCTGTATTTGAATCTTGTTGGAATATTTTCAGGAGAGATAATCAATATCCTAATTCCTGATCCATCTTTGTGACTTGAACCATCGAAGATAATTTCCAAGGCTTTAGATCAAGATAATTTTGGGGATTTTCGACCACAAAGTGGTCAGCTATAAAGTCAGCAACTGCTTGGCCCTTCATGGCCTTTAGAGGCACATAAGTCAATGAGTACTTCGTTAAAGCGGATGCCCATTTCCCAATTTGACTATGAAGAATTGGTTTAGAAATCATGTGTTTAATAATATCATAATGGGATGAAACATAAACATCAACTGGCTTTATATAATATTTTGATTTCGTTCATGAGAAAATACCAACAAAGACATAACTTTTCAATCAGGCTATACCTAGTTTCTACATCATTAAGGACTCTACTAAGATAATAAATGGCATTTTTGACGCCATTTTCATCCTCTTGAGCCAACATGCTCCCTATGGTTACATCTGTCACAACTATGAAAAACACCCGGCGGAAAAATAGAAGAGTCGTCACCGAACGTTATTTATCCCAAAGAGAGGGAAGGGAAACGATCGAAGAAAAACTAAAGAACGGGAAAAGACAAGGTCATCACAACCAAATCTTAGGTTCGGGAGCCGGTTATGCAAGGGGTATGTATTAGCACCCCTCACGTCCGTTGTACTCAACAAGATCCACGCTTGTTGTCTAATAAATGGGTGTGTTTATCTATAAGCTACTGCTAAATAAAAGCGAGAAAAAAAGAAAAAGAAAGATACTCGATAGGACATTGTCGCCCTATGCCTACGTATTTCCTCGTGCAATGGGAAAGTCAGAGTCAACGTAATTGGGGAAACTACGGGTGATGGAGGGAAGGTTGCTCGCTAAGACATCATCGTCTTGTGCCTACGTATCCTCATCTAGTATGAGAAATCAGAGAAAACGTAGTCCGGGTAACGAAACCAAAGGTAGGTTAAGTGTTTTTTATGAGTGACATTAAACTCTCATTCCAGCAGTTAGGGTCAATGCCTGTTTACAGTAGAACAGAAAAGTAACATACTCTTTTCTGAAAATGAAGTTTGAAACACAAATCCCGAAGGATAAAAGGTTTGAGTTTTCTTTGTGAGTTTTAGTGAAGTGAATTAGTTTGCTTTGTGATTCACGTTGCACTAAAGACTATGATATAGGAGCGAATGTGTCGCATATCACCCAAAGGGCATACACTAAACACTCTAGACAAGTGAGGAGAAACCTCCACTCATCACTTCCCATGTGCTTAAGGCTCGTGGCGCATAACGTTCATCGTATTTATTAAATGAGTTAGAATGTGTTTTGAGATGAGAAGAGAGACGCACAGAAAGTCTAAGGGAAAACTTGGCCCTAACGTTGAATGCAATTAATCAAATGCAAACAAAAATCATGGATAGACATCACACAAGTATGAACATGCTTCAACCATCAAACATAATCGATAAACAATAATGCATCAACAAGAATCATCAAGATCAACATGTTCTTTCAAATAAAATTGGACGATCACCTGATCAAACAAACAGCAACGAAGTGGAAACGGAAACAAATGCAATCATGCATCACAATGTTCAGCAACATAATCATCAATAATCGTCAATTACCATGCTATAAACAAACAAGTGAAATGATCATCACCAAACAAATCACATGAACATGTTAAACATTCAAAATGGAAACCAAAAGTTGCGCGTCGAAGAATCGAGATCGAACATTCAAGAATGATGAAATATGTTCAAAACAAATCGCATAAATGCATCGTATCAATTCATGAAGTTTACATGTGAAAAAGAACTCAAACAAGCAAAAAAATAGGCAAAAAATGCAATCTGCCTAGAGTAACGGGTTACCCTATATAAGGTAACAGGTTGCCTGATGGGATAAGGTAACCGGTTACTTGATGAAAAACAGCCTAGAAACGTGAAATTTGATAGGGTAACCGATTACCCTATATAAGGTAACCGGTTACCACTGAACCAGAAGCAGAAAATCAATTTTTAAAAGCAGTTTTCAGCATCGAACAACTTTTCCAATCATCCATAGGAACATGATATCAATCAAGCACCAAATTATCATCAAGAAACAGTGATCAAACATCATGTAAACACAATCAAATACTGAAATCACAAATCATCAAGATCCAAATCAACAAAACGGATCAAAAAGCAGCAAAAACCATGGATCTACATTATGATTATTCAAATAAGCTCAAAATTGGATTAGATCTAGAATTCACCAACCTTCAAAGCTGAGATTTGATTTGGTGAGTGTTGATTCACTTGAAATTAGAAGATCCAAGCAAGAAACCCAGAGATTCTTCAAGATCCAAGAATTTCCTTGTGGTAGAAATGAAGAACAAGCAAGATCAAGCAAAGTAATCCACAAAAAGCACTTCCAATCTAGCTTCCAAATTCAGATCCAAAACCAAACGAAAATTGAATGGTGAATTGAAGATAATGGAGATGAATTAAGGAGGTTTAACTCTAGAATTCAAGGATTCCAATGAAGAATCAAAGAGCTCAAGTGAGAGAGCTTTAATGGAGGTTTTGGGAGTGAAAAGTGGAGAGAAAGTTTAGAGCAATTCTCAAGAATGAGTGTGAAATCTGAAAATGAAGGGTAATTGTGTGAGGTTTGGAGCAAATTCACTTAAATAAGCTCTAGGTTTGGAATCAAAATATGGTTTGGAATGAGGATTAGCATTTGGAATGGAAATTAGGAGTGGAATTAGGAATTGAGTGTTTGAAATTTGAAGGGAAATGGTAAAAGTTGAAACAATTCCAGATCCTTCCAAATATGATCAAGTGAAATCAATGGTTTAGAATGGTTGGAAATTGCACATGCTGAAAATTCAAATATTTTGGCAAACTGCGCTTGAAGTAACTGATTACCCTATATGCAGTAACCAGTTACCCTGTTCAAAATTTGCCACTTTTGGCGCCAAATGGAGGGAATCATGTACAATTGCCCGTTGCCACTTGTTCTGAACCTTGTTATGCCTCTGAAACCTGCTCTTGAATATGGTAACTGTGAGAACGCCTGAGATACCCTGTGTATTGTCTCCTGAGCTGAAAATTAACCTGTTGAATAAAATGAAATTGACCGCTCGATCGTTGGACAAAATAAATGTCGGGGCCTCTTATGCTCGTTGTTTAGACTCTTGTAATAAAAGGAAACCTTGAGCCACATAAATACCTTGATTCCATGTCTCGAGAACCAATGCTATGATATGAGGAAATGAAAAAATGCATAGAAACATAAGCCAGTTATGGTCAAAATGAAAGGGCAAATTTTGGGATGCTACAGCTGCCCCTATTCAATCGACTTGAACCTGAAGGGATGATAGCAATCGCTTTCTGACATTCAAGGTAAAAGGTGATTGAATACCAAAAGAACCTGGAAATTTGCAACCTGCGGGGATGAAAAATAGTGAATACCAAACAAAAGTTGGGATGCGACACGCTGAGGATAACAATCCAAGATGAATAAAATATCAACCAAAAGTTGGAACGAAACAAAGGACATCAACCAAGAGTTGGGATAAACAACCAGAGGATACCAACCAAGAGTTGGGATAAAGCAAAGGATACCAACCAAAAGTTGGGATAACAACCAGAGGATACCAACCAAGAGTTAGGATAAACGAGAATGTTGACCAAAGGTAACCTTCTGGGGACAAAACTCAAATCAAGAACCTGCAGGACGTACAATCAACAAACTTACAACCTGAGGAAAAGACAAACTCCGCTGGGGAAAATAAAAGAGAAGCTTAACCAGTCAACCCTGTGGGGAACAAGCGTCTACTAGAAGATAATAATCAAAGGGTACCATCCAAAAGATGGGATGATCAGCAAATGGGTACCAACCAAGTGTTGGGATAAAGGTCAAAGAATACCCACCAAACTGTGCAAGAAGTAAACTCAATGACTTTATGACCTAGAGATGACTCCACTAGGGAATATACTGACCAAAAGCTAGAATGCAACAAAAGGTAATAAACACAAGCCACCAACCAAAAGTTGGGATCACTGCAATATCAAACAGAGTTGAACCCAAGCTATCAACCAAAAGTTGAAATCACCAGATGAGAAAAAACCGAACACAAGCTACCAACAAAAAGTCGGAATTACTTCCAACCCACAAGGGATAACCTCCAGCCCAAAAGCTGAAGAATAAGGTTACTAACCAAAAGTTAGAATCACCAGAACACCGACCAAAGGCGAACTCTCCGGGAGAACAGTATCAACCCCAATAATTGAACCATCAAAAGATGAATACCAATCAAAAATTAGAATCATCCACCCCAAACAAAGACTACCAACCAAAAGTCGGAATCATCAACCCAAAACAAAGACTATCAACCAAAAGTCAGAATCGTCAACCCAAAACACAGACTACCAACCAAAAGTCGGAATCGTCAACCAGGAAACAAAGATTACCAACCAAGAGTTGGAATAACATCAACAAGATGACCAGGATGGGTACTACCAATCAAAAAGTTAGGATCAGACTCCGCAAGAGAAACCAATGACTACCGACCAAAATTTTGGATCACATCCAAAGGACGAAGACTACCAACCAAAAGTTGGAATAACAATTCTACCTGGAAAAAAGACATTACCGATGGATTACCAACCAAAATTTGGGATCGAGACAAAGGTTACCAACCAAAAGTTGGAATAACTCCCACAAACTGAAGATTATCAACCAAAAGTTGAAATAACATCAACAAAACCTTACCAACCAAAAGTTGGGATAACAAATTTGGCAAGCCACAAATTACCAACCAAAAGTTGGGATAACGACTCCGCCGGAGACTAGAGGAGGACTACCAACCAAAAGTTGGGATAAGCATACCACCACCAAAGGGTTACCAACCAAGAGTTGGAATGACAAATCCAGGAAAGGCAGACTACCAACCAAAATTCGGAATAACATCAACAAAGCTTAGGATCCAACTGAGAATTACCAACCAAAAGTTGGGATAACATCCAACAAGCGACGGGCTACCAACCAAAAGTTGAGATAACGACTTTACAGGGGATAAAATCCAACCAAAAGTTGGGAAACGAGGTTACTAACCAAAAGTTAGGACCGTCGGGGAACCAAACAAAGCTGACTCCACCAAAGATCTACCAACTAAAAGTTGGGATGATCATCCAGAAATACAAACCAAAAGTTGGAATACAAGGCTACTAACCCAAAAGTTAGGATCGCCGGAAATGCTGAATAAAGGCGAATTGACTACAATGAAGACTACCAACCAAAAGTTAAAATGGAGTAAGGATTACCAAACAAAAGTTGGAATAAAGACTATCAACTTGCAAAGAATGATCCGATAGGAAAAGAGAGGTTTAAACAAACGACTCAGCCGAGGAAAAGAAGTTCACCAAACAACTCTGTTGGGGAAAATACGTTTAAACAAACGACTTGGCCAGGAAAGAAAACATTTATACAAGCGACTCACATGGGGATGATGAAGATGTTTGTATAAACGTCTTTTCCTCAACAGAGTTGTTTGTTTAACTCCTAAGACCCCACAAACAAGATTGCAAGCTTTGGTTCTCTTTCCTTTCTCTGCAGGTTTGTTCTTGAGAGATCATCGAGCTCCTTTGTTTTCTTGTTTGTTTAATATTTATTTATGTTTATGTACTAACCATTGATTAAAATCCAAAAAAAATGTTTGTTTTTCCTTTACTAATTTCTTCAAGAAGATTTTGGAGCAAAGATATTAAATATCAGTCCCTTAGCTCGAATGAATTTCATCTAAACAAAGTTGAAGTTGATCTACAACCATTTCAAAATCATTTGATCAAGAGTTTCCCAAGATTTAATTGGCTTTTATTAAAGAGACTCCAAGGTTCATGTGTTTATTTACATGCCTTCTTTGACAAGCAAAAGAATCAAGCCAGAGCCAAGACGACACATTAAAATGGCATTTTTTCCACCATTTTTGCTTGTGGTAATCAATTACCAGTATTGGGTAATCGATTATCTTATGCGAATTTTGTGAAAATTGGGCAAATTCAAATTTTGCAGCTTTTTGGAACCAAATTCAAATGTTGCAACATGAGAATATTCTAGATCACTTCATTTTAATTCCTCTACCTCGTAATAATTAATTCCCACCATAGACCTCCACTAATCACCATTTGATCATTAATTTCTCTCCAAATTCAAATTCCAAGCCTAATTTTGATTCCATACCAAATTCCAATCCGCCAAATTTTCCAAGCCTAAATCCTATAAATAGAGGCCTAATTTCTCTCATTTCATAAGTTTTTGATAGCCAAATTCACCTTGTCAAATTCTTTCTTGATTCTAAATTTTTCTCCAATTACCAAATTCACCAAAGATCTTTCTTCCTTTGAAAGTGAGTAAGCTCATCATCATAACTTACTAATCTTTGAGCTAAACCTTCATCCATTCACTTTATCATCAATTATAGTAGATCAAGGCTTTGAAGTGTGGTTTGTGGAGCTGATTTGAAGAATTTCCAGATTTGGAGTGGTAATTTCTTGATCCACCATTGTTGTTCTTGATACATCTTCCACAATGTGATCTATTGTTGATTTTTGTTGCTTGATATTTGGATCTTGTAAATTGTGTTATATTAGTGTTAATTATTGTTATTTACTTGAATTTTCATGCTCAATTTCATCCTTGATCATAAGGTGTTTGAAGAAACGATTGATCGAGTTTCCGCACATTTTCAGACTATTTTGTTGTTGCTTTAGCAGTGGTAATTGATTAACAGCTTAGGCTAATCGATTACCCAATGTTGATTTTGCATTTTGGCTCTACTTTGGGACTGTTTTTGTTCTTTCTTTCTTCTTCTTCTTCTTCTTCTTCCATTTCCTTTTGGTTTTTTTCCTTAGAATGCACTTTTAAAGGTCTTTTTCCTCTTTAAATTCATTAGACTTAGAGTGTAGATGAAGTTGGATAAACATTCACTAATTCAAATCTATGTTTAAAGTGAATTGTTTAATTCATTTTAGGTGCTTTGAGTTAATGATATGTTTAGTTTTTTAATCCACCAAGATGAGTGGATGAACTTAAAGACGGAATGACCTTGAACTTGTAATCTAATTTGGCATTCCCTTTCCTCTTCTCTTTTTTCTTTTGATCGATGAAAATCTTTGATATCGTTTGAACTTATTTCAAGTTCTTGATGAAGACGATATCGTTACCTATTTTATTTTCGTGCGATATTTCTTTTGGAGAGTGATCTACATATCACTTCTCTAGCATGCATTATCACTGATATTGTTATTGACAAGTCTCAGATAGTCGTGGTTCAAACATTAACCCGATTATGATTGCTTAACATAGCGCTAAATTGTCCCATAATTGGAAAGTGATCATTCGTGGCTCAAACTTATGTTTGAAAGTCCAAGTATGGTTGATTATTTGTCTTAAGTTCATCACCTATGAAACTTGTTGTTATGAGGCTTTGATTTTATCAATCCTCTAATAAGTTTTCATCAACTTTGACTTAAGTGCATGAGTTAACCATCATTGATCATTTGCTCTAACAACTAATCACTAACTCACTAACGATATCATTGTATTAATTTTGTTTATGTTTCCTTATTTCTCCTTATCTCTCTTTTATCTTTATGCTCCATTATTATCATATCATATCATATTAATATTTATGCTTCAGTTATTTTTCCTTTGTCCGTTGGACACGTGTTTATATTTACGCTCTATTCTTTTGTCCAATTGGACCATATCTTGTTTAAAACACTAACAAAGGATTAAACCTCTAAAAAATTTGGCGCTCTTAACTTTGTGGTTATGCTCTTAGACTATTCTTGGACCCTTAGACTTAGAATTAGGACTTTTTCCCTATGCTTGGAGTACTGTGGATCTTTGCCTTTAGTTGTCTTGCTCACTTGCTTATGCTTCAAGATGAGTGGAATTCTTATTTGTCTTGCTATGGGGTGTACTACAAGTTGGTTAGATCCTTCTTATCTCTAACTTTTATTTTGCTTTCTAGGGTAGTCACATCATCTTCTCCCCTTCTTAAATTTTCAAAATCTCCTCCCTTTTTCAAAAAACTTTCTTTCTTTCAAACTTAAAATCGATTTCATAATAAAACTTTGACTTTTGTCAAGTGATTTTCAAACTTTGTTTTCTTTAATAAATTTCAATCAATGTTAATCATATTTTGACAAATTTCAAAAAGACTTTAAAAAATATCAACCTCATTTAAACTTTTTGTGCCTTTGCGAACTTTTTATTTTAAAACTTTTTATAAAGTTTAGACGTGAGTCATTTCCATAGTTGAGATATAATTCTCCTATTTCTCATAGTATTAAGATGTTTATATTTTCCACTTAGTTGTTGAGTGATGGACTTGTTGATTTTAATCCAAA
The DNA here is from genome assembly GCA_963859935.3 of Lathyrus sativus. Lineage (NCBI taxonomy): Eukaryota > Viridiplantae > Streptophyta > Magnoliopsida > Fabales > Fabaceae > Lathyrus > Lathyrus sativus. Next base: position 3,053,925 of record OZ012735.1, read on the forward strand.
CAAAATCATCCATCTTTAGGTGATGCAAATGTTGTCTTATACTTGTGGGCGACTAGTCGTAGTTTTCTCCTTAAAATGATGACTTGTCTTTACATTTAAAATCAGTCAAAACCAACAAATTTTTGTTATTTGTACCACGAACTATGGAGTTTTGATCCTATATTGCACTTTGTGGGTACGTAGGCATGAGGCGATAAGTCTCTCCAAACACAAAAATATTTAAAAAATAATTCTCGTTTCATCTCCCTAATCTCATTTCAAGCAAAACTTTTTCAAACCAAAAAAGAATATATATTTCAAAGGGCTCCTATATAGTACTATAGACTTTTTGGGTGCTAACACCTTCCCATTGCGTAACCAACCCCCTTTACCCAGATCTCTGTTTTTGTTCTTGTTTTAGAACTCTTAGGTTTTGTTCGCTCTTTTTCCTTTCCTTTTTGGATAAAATAAAAGTGTGGTGGCGACTCTTGTATTTTTGAGTTAAGTTAATCAATTGCTTACAGTCACAAATTTCCCCACTACAGAAAAGCGGTGACTCTGTTGGGGATACTCCGATTCCTAGTGGGTTTCGCCTACTTTGATTTATTTATCGCTTTTTATTTGATTTGTTTATTATTGTTTGTTCTATTTGGTCCCTGATGATTTGTTTGATGAGATAAATCTTATACCCGGACTTGAGTGCACTTATGATAGGAGGGTGGTATAGTCTTGTTGGCTTACATGGAGTAGTCCTTACTAAGCTGACTTGAGATCCCCCACTCAGTGGAGGCCTCTTTGGGATTACTGATATCTTACAAGTAGTTGTAATTGGCATTACTTTTTCTGACCTGGGAGCCTAAGAAGCCGAGGACCTTAAAACCATTTAACCCACCATGGCCTCACTAGAACGTGGTGCGGTGGCTATTCAGGTGGAGACTTGAATTAGTTGTTACGCGATATCATACTCAGACGAGTTTCTCTTGAGAATATTGTTGACCGACGAGTAGTCGTTTAAGCTGATAATATCCAAAAGATGGAATTATGACTCATAGAACTTTTTTAGAACCTTGTTCTACATGTGATGATATAACCTTAGTACATACCATTGTGGGTTGGTTCTTACCTTTGGCTCTATGCTCGTGCCGAACCTTGAACCCGTGTACCTTGTGTGATCTTATTTGTGGTTGTTGCATACTTACATTCATGCATTCATGAGCATTTTTTCTCAGTCTTCAAGGAACTTAGAGATTTCTTTTTGCAAATATCGCAAATTTTCTATAATCATGGATATTGAAAGAATTAACACTAATAAGTACACTTTCATGAGTCTTCACTTAGAAGAGTTGAGAAAGCTTGAATATTTGGTATCTAGTCCTGTGGATTTCAAAGGGTTTTTTGGGAAACTCTTATTTATTTTGAGGACTGATGTTGAAGAGGGGATTCTTAATACCTTGGTCCAGTTCTACGATCAGTTGCACCATTGATTTGCTTTCCCAGATTATCAGCTATTGCCAACTTTAGAGGAGTATGCATGTCTTATGGGTGTGCCAGTCTTCATTGAGTTTCTTGAGTGATATGTCATGAAGAGATCAAGGGATCCAGAGGATTTATTTTTCTCTAGCACATCATCATCTGCTCATATTCCTACCTTCGATTCTTTATCGACTCATGAAAGAGAAAGACACGGCTCCTTAGAACTAGATTTCAGACACGGTTCCTTAGAACTAGATTTCATTTTCTCTTGTGTTGTAAGATTGATGAAACTATACTTCAAAGCTGTAATTCTTTCAATATTAATGAAATGAGAATTTTGGTATATCTAGTGTGTTATCTTAATGTAATGTTTGTAAACTGCTTTATAGTCCCTTGAAAACTTGCATTTGCATTTGCACATCAAGCATCATTCTGCATTGGATCTTGTCTTTCTTGGTTGTCTTATTCGCTTCCTTTTCTTGGTCTTTGCTCAGACAAGTTGTATCACCGGTATAATACTCGGGCTAATCAGAGAAAGAAGATAAATTACTTGATTTGTCGGCATTCATACTGAATTCGAAGTAGTTATTAAAGGACAATGGAGAGAACAAAGGATGTGGATCCCATGTTAGGCTTTAGAGTGATGACCAATCCGATGTACAGTTTTCCTCTGGACAAAAATGCTCCACAAGTGGATGTTCCTATTGAATCTCAACCTATGCAAAATAACCTGGATATTCAAGTCAATGAAAGAGATTCCCGGTTTCTGAGGTATATGCCAAATCCTCAGAATATCCACTATGTGACAAAAATGAATAATCCTAGAGTTATGGAAATCGAGGAAGGAGTTCGTGATCTCAAGGAACAATTGAAGATGATGAAAGGATGCAATGCATCTTGTCTTAAGGCTCATGACTTGTGTCTGGTTCCGGGCGTGGTTATTCCCCCAAAGTTCAAAATGTCTGTCTTTGAAATATATAAGGGTGTTAGTTATCCAAGGCACCATTTGACGATGTTCTATTGAAAGATAACCGCTCATGTCGACAATGATAAGCTGATGATTCACTACTTTCAAGAAAGTTTATATGGGGGATCCTTGATGTGGTATATTAAGCTATAAAGGAACTATATTTAGTCTTGGGAAGACCTAGTTGACGCTTTTGTGAAACAGTACAATTACAATTTGGACATGGCTCCAGACAACAATCAATTGATGAGTATAAGGCAGAAAGATAGCGGATCCTTCAGAGAGTATGCACAACGGTGGAAAGAATTGGCAGGCCAAGTTCATCCACCATTCTTAGAGAAGGAACTGTCCAAAATGTTTCTAAGAACACTGTTAGACTCTTATTATGTCAGGATGGTAGGCGTTGTGCCTCTAGAGTTCTCCAAATTTGTGGAAGTCGGAGTAAACATCAAGAATACATTCAAAAGTGGAAGAATCTGAGATGGTTCAAATGACCAAGCTACTGAAGAAAAATGGGTTAGTGATTCCCAAGTAGAAGAAAATGTTGAAGTTGATGTAATTCAGGGTTCTCCTCAAATTCTGCTAAATCCAGTTCTAGTGCCTTATCACCAGTATTAAAATCAGTTCCAGAATCAGCATAAACCTCTGAATAATCTAAAAGGAGAGACTCTCTAGTTTGATCCAAACCCGGCGACTTACAGTTAATTGTGGTCTTATTTTGCCTAAAACTCGACAATAACACCTAGAAAGACCAGAGTCATGAAATCTCGTCCTCACTGGTACAATCTAAATTCCATTTGTGAGTTTCATGATGGAGTAATAGGGCACCCGATTGAGGAGTGAAAGGTTTTCCAGAAAAAAGGTTCAAGAGATGATCGACGATGAGATGTTGACCTTCAAGGGAGGAAGCCCATTTGTGAATGGAACATCTTTATGCTGATAAATATAAAAACTCGAGGAAATTCATATTGTTGATGTTAGTGGAGTGACCCGTAGCGGTCATGCATTTGCTTCTGTGTCTCCAAAGAAAGTTGAGGATGTTCTTTCAAGCTCAGATTGAGATAGTCTCCTCAGATCATTAGTTTATTACTCCAATTTTATTTGTAATCTTTTATGACTGTTAATGCTTTGTTTTCATGTAGAAACTTGTTTGATTTTGAATATTAATCATAATGCAATTAGTAAGTTTGTCTTGAAGTAATCCATTCACATTCGCTCATAAACTGTTTTCCTGCATCTGCAATACCAACTTCTTGTTTAAACTCTTAGAGGGAGGATGATAAAATAAAAACGCAAAATTTATGGTTGTATACTTTTGAATAAAACTCTGTTGATGATGTAAGGCATTGTTTCAAATTCCCAAACACCGGAGATATAAGGAAGATAATCCCCTGTTAACCCATTTGAGTCTTTAAGTAGGAGTGTCTTTTCTAAATAAAAAAACCTTACATTTAACTTGGGGCAGGGTAGTCTTCAGTTAATTTGACCAAGTGTTCAAATTTCCAAAAGGAGTGTGTATCTAAGGACCAACCACAATGGTCATCTTTTAATAAGTCAGATAAGCCAATGTCACATGATTTGTTAAAAAAAACCAAAAGAAAAATAAAAAGTCTGCTAAGTCGTAAAACTTGAAAACAAGTGACATAGGCAAAAATTAGTGCATCCTGTTGGACATAAAAAATTCAAAAGAATCGGTCCAGGAAAAAATTAGGGAAAGACAAAAAAAATGAAAAGCGCAAAAAGATAAAAGAAAGGATTACAAAGAAAAATCCTGAACAAATCTATGTGATTACAAAGTAAAAAGACAAAAAGGGTGACTGTTATTCCCCGAAAAGCCTCATTGGTTCGTAAATCATCAGTTTCCTTGGTTCCTCAACCGTCACAAAATCCTTTGAGAGATGAGCATTTGTGTCAAATTAGCTGAATGTAGGAATGAAGAACATCACGGAGAATGGGCGGGTACAAATAAACTTTGAGCCTAAAAAATATTTTTTTAAAACCGTGAACCAGACCACATTATAACCCTTGAAAAACCTAATTGAAGCAGTGTTTATTTTGAAAGCATACTTTAACGAGATAGTGTTCCTGACTCCCATGAGTTGTGCTAAAAGATCTTTGTTGGTATTGCATGTCCATTCAAAAATTAATTTCACATCTTAACTAGTGATTCGTTCACAAGTTTTTGTGACATCTTTTCAGTAAAAAAAACTTCAAGACTAGCATATGTAATTGCATTAGAATTACCATTCTCAGAATTATCATTTTCTGCTTGCATACATTTGTTGACATTATAGAAGCTTACATATGAGCATCAGTGATGAGTTTAATCTTTTGAAGCCTGAAACTTTGATGAGTAATTGACAAATCATTTCAAAGAATGACCATATCCAGGGGAATGTTGCCTGAAGATTTTGTTAAGCATGAGCAAGATTGTTTTCCCAGTTGATGCGTTCATAGGGGAAAAGCTTAAATACTCCATTGATTAATGAATGTGTCGAGTACAGTCAATCTGGGACAGTTACGTCGAGATTTGACGAACCTCTCAGAGTTTGAAGATATTGGGGCAGACTATCTCAAGTCCTGTACTCGACATTCTCCCAAATTTAGTTTTTCACTGTTGATGTTCTCCCTCAATAAAGTTTGTTAATATTTCCTCAGCAGAGTTTTTTCCTATGGATAACTAGATGGATGTTGTTTGATTTTCCCTAGCTAAGTCTTGATTCAAACTTTCTCTAGCTGAGTATGTTTCCTTCATCCAGTCAGGTTATAGTAAGGAAGTTTAGCAGTTTAAGGGTCACCTCTCCTTGATGATGATACCCATGTAGAGATTTGTCCTTGTTGGTTCCCAGTGGAGGTTATGCATATTTATTTCAGATGTTTCCCAAGCAAAGAGTAATGTTACTTTCTTCTAAGAAGTGTTGATATAGCAATCACCTGTCGGGTTTTTGCTCGCCTTGTTTTAGGTGTTGATGTAAAATCCCCCACAGATTGACTTTTTGATATGATGTTAACTTCTTATTCCCCGACAAGTCCAGGATGCTTCTCTCAGAGTTGGATAGTCCTCGGAGAACTTTTTTCTGATATCCCCAGAAAAGTTGTGTTATTCCCTAGTGGAGTTTGTGTAACTGTCTACATAGTTACAATCCTCCAGCGGATCCATTATTTTTCTGCAATAGATCTCTTCATCCCTTTTAAAGCGGATTTCAATTGATTTTTATTCTTATTGCAAGTGCTCTTGATTGGCTGCATTTTGTGGCAAAGCTTTAGAGTGTGCATGTATGTCATACTAAATGTTAGGACATACTTAATGATGTGTGTGCAGGGTAAGTTAACTATAAGTTAACTTAGTTAAGTTGAATGTCATACAAAATGTCATAACACTGAACGTATGACATCCAGCGGGCAAGGTTGTTTTTCTGGTATCTATATACCAGGAAACATAATAGGAGCTCAAGATGGATATCAGGATATTTTTCTAGAAGCCCTAGGTGAACTAAAAGATCCCTGAATTAAGTGGCAAGTGTGCAGATCATTGAAATTAGGTTTGTGATGGATAAAACCTATTTTATGCACCAAGGCCCACAAGGACTGACAGCTGCTATAAAGATCAGAAGATGCAATCCTGAACAGCAACTCTTGATAGAAGAAGGATAGAGAGTGCAGATTACAGAGTCCGTGTAAGTGAAGAAGGCTAGTCTTCACGTGTGAATTCTGTCTAGGAATACTTGTAATCCAACCAATTGTTTGGTTGATGATTGCATTGGTTAGGTAGATTCTAGGTTGTGTCTCACTCAAAGTCGTGAAGCAAAAGTGTGTGATTTCCTTGATCAAAGCTGTGAAGCAAGATCAAGGTGTGTATGAAGGGTCTCTTCATATTGTCTTATGTAATTGTTTGATATCACTGTTGTGTGATTGATGGGGAGTGAGTGGGTATACTCAGGTCTAGAGTGTCTCTAGGCAGAATTGTCATTGGGTAGGTTTTAAGTGAGGAGTGCAAACTATGTTGTTTGACTCTGAATTAATTCTGCTAATAGTGAAGTTCCTCCCTGGCTTGGTAGCCCCCAGATGTAAGTGTTGTTGACACTGAAATGAGTAAACAATTGTTGTGTTAGTTACTACTTTTATTAGTAGCAGATGTCACAGTGGATGTTATAACTTTGGGAATAACATCCATCGTGTGCTTGCCAGAATTTTCAATTGGCATCAGAGCAGGCACTCAGCCTATTTAAATCTGGGTGAGATCTAGGGAAAACAAATTCTGGTACTATGGATAAAGATATAGGTTTCACTAATAGGCCTTCAATTCTGGATGGATCTAATTATGATTATTGGAAGCCTAAGATGATTGCATTCCTTAAATCCTTAGACAACAAGGCTTGGAGAGCTGCAAACTCTGCCTGGATTCATCCTATGAAGACTGACAAGGAGGGAACATCTATGCAAATTCCTGAAGAGGAATGGAATAAGGAGCAAGAGGCATTAGCTCTTGGGAACTCTAAAGCCTTGAATGCACTCTTCAATGGTATAGACAAAAACATCTTCAGACTGGTACACCATTGTGAACTGGCAAAGGATGTTTGGGACACTCTCAAAATAGCTCATAAGGGAACCTCCAAGGTCAAAATGTCAAGACTCCAAATGCTGACCACCAAATTTGAAGGTTTGAGAATGAAGGAAGATGAGACCATTCATGAGTTTTACATGAACATTCTTGAACTTGCAAACACCTCAGGAGCCTTAGGAGAAAAGATGGCTGAAGAGAAGCTTGTAAGGAAGATTCTCAGGTCCTTACCTAAAAGGTTTGCTATGAAAGTAACAACCATTGAAGAAGCCCAATACATATGCAACATGAAGGTGGATGAACTTATAGGTTCTCTCCAAACATTTGAGATGGGCATGTGTGATCAGTCTGTGGAGAAAAAGAGCAAAAGTATAGCTCTGGTCTCAAACACTGCTGATTTAGATGAAGAAGATTATGAAAAAGAAGAAAATTTGTCAGAAGCAATAGCACTGCTTGCAAGAAAATTTAGTAAACTGATCAAAAGAATAGATCAGAAGTCAAAGCCCTATGTCAAAAAAAGCTCCTCTGACATCAGCAAAGCTGAAGACAAAGTTGGCCAAAGCAAAAGATTCCAATGTCATGAGTGTGAGGGATATGGACATGTTAGGAGGGAATGTCCCACATACCTCAAAAAGAAGGGAAAGGCCTAACTGTCACTTGGTCTGATGAAGACTCAGGAAGTGAATCAGAAGGAGAGTCAGTTAAACATGTCACTGCTCTTAACAGTGTGTGTATCTCTGATGGTGACTCAAGTGAAGAAGAGTTGACCTATGAGGAGCATGCAGCCTCATATCAAAAGCTTCACATCAAAATTACATAACTGTATCAGCAAGGAGAGCTTCAGAAGAAAATCATCAAGGAGTTAGAAGCTGAAAAGAGAGAGCATCTAGCCACGATAGACACACTCAGAGGTGAGGTAAATGATTTGAAAGGTAATAAAGATCAAATGGTTAAATCCATAAGGATGCTCAATTCTGGGACTGACACCTTAGAAGAAATTCTTCAGAGTGGTCAGACTTCAGGAAATAGGTCTGGTCTAGGATTTGTTGAGAAACAAAATCCTGCCTTGAAACTCAAGAGGTTGCAGCCTGAGACTCAAAAGTTAAAAAGGATGTCACGACCAAAGTCACAACATCCTCCACACAGAAATTGGAATCAAGTCAAGAGACAATTCCAAGGGTATAGATTCTACCACTGTGGAAAACTTGGGCATATTAAAGCTGTGTGCTTCTGGCTGCATGGATTCCCTAGCCAAAGAAAAACCAAACGGGGTACGCATGGAAAAAGGCAACATCATGGAAAATGGCAGCATCAAGTCAAGAAACAGTATCATGCTAAACCCAAGAATGATGTTTCCTACAAGAAAAGATAATGGGTTACAAAGACTGTCGCATTAATAGCTCACACTTCTCCATGGATGCCTACCAATAAAGATTGGTATTTTGACAGTGGATTCTCCAAACATATGACTGGAATTAAGGATCACTTGATTAAACTCAAACCTCATTCATCTAGTCATGTAACCTTTGGTGATGGAGCTAGAGGAGAAATCACAGGTGCTGGACAACTTGACAGTCCTAAAGTTCCAAAATTGAAGGATGTATTGTTGGTTAAAGGATTGACTGTCAATCTAATAAGCATAAGTCAGCTATGTGATTAAGGTTTAAATGTCCACTTTTCCAAAGACATATGTGTGGTTATTAATGAAGAAGGTAAGGAGGAAATGAGGGGTACTAGATCCAAGAATAATTGTTATCTATGTGTCGCACCCTAATTTTTGACCATAAGATCCCACCTCCTCGTGCTTTCTTTCTTCCTTGTTTTCCATCTTTATGTTTCTATGCGCGTACTTATTATGTCTAACGAGCTCATGCAGGTACACTATTTTCAAGTAGAACTGGAGTGCCTCCTCTCAATTTAATGCTTCAGACTATAACTAAGGGATCCAGATTCGAGAGTCTTAAGGCTTCCACAGGTCGAGGAACTCTGGTTATTCTTGAAATCGAGATACATTCATCTCAAGTGCGAGACTTATTAATCTTTAGTGTACTAGATCTCGGTTTTGCATATTTTTGGTTACAACATGATTGCCTGTCTCGGATTCTTCTATTAAATTAAAGGGTGTTTCCAAACTCGTGACCTCTTTGCAAGCGTGTTTCTGATCCAAAGATTGAGGTTGTGGAGTTATAGAAAATAAAATAACTGGATAAGGGAAATCTCAATTTATGTTCTACTAGTTCAATGAAACTTTTTAGAGAGCTTCGCTTGTTGGAAATAGAGTTCGTGTGTTGTTACAGCTAATACAAAGCTCTCATCCAATTGGGATGATTTCGTAAAGGGTTATGATTTCAAAAAAGTTGTTTGACACAATAGTAATCTGTCCAAGAAGACTTGTTCATACTCGCTCATGCGCCGTACTCATGATCATTATCAAACAATTAACTCCCAAAGGAACCATGCTAGAACAATAACATTCTCCATTTATAAAAAAAAACCAAGATTCATTTGGAAGAGGGCGTTCACTGTTGTTTGTTTATTTTTTTATGCGTATATTGTTTGAAGTATAAAGGGAGCATTACAGTGTTAAACATACAACATTCAGTATTACGGTATTCATTATAAAGAGTGTCATAAAATAGAACCATCCTAGTTCATTAAATTCTCTACAAGACCAAAGCAAATGACAGGGTACAAGAGAAAACAAGAACAGAATTCTGCAGATACACAAAGGTGCCATTACAGGATTCGGTTGACATGTCGCGAGCTCGGCTTTATCTGTTAGCAAAACTCTTGAAGCATCAAGTTTTTGAGAGCATAAACCTATTAATAAAGGCACCGGTACTCTTCAATCGTTGTCGTCTGGACTTGATCCCTTCACGGTTGACTTTGTGTTCCTTTAACCTCTAAGTGTCGCCATTGTTGTGAGGAGTTGAAGAAGATACAGGATATTGACAGGATATTTTCACGCGAAAAGGCGGCAAGGGATTTCTCCTCGTTTTATTTTGGGGTCCTACTTCTACTTTATAAACTGGTTGATCCCAGGTAATTGTACACCTCTCTCCTTCAGAACCTACAAAAAATAACCGGAGGAATTACATCAAGCTTTGTTCCTGATATGATGAAAGGAGTACCAATAAGAATCTATTGATAATACTTTAATACAACATTAGTTCAGAATTTCCTTGAGTGAGTAAGTTTGGGGGGCTTACTCTATAAGAGATGAAGACCACAGTGTCGTTGAGGCCAGCCTCGTTAAACATGAGTCTAATGTCGAATTGGCAACCAACAGCCGAAAAATTCCTGCGGAATTTAGTATTTGTAGTTACTGCACCGGTGGGGCCACTGTCGACAGCCTGCAAACCAAGCCAACATACATAATTAATTATTATGAATAAGAGAAAGCAAGTAGCAGACATCACAACCAACTCATGTATGGGATAGATTTCTTGCTATCATGATCACATAACTATGCTGCTACAGGATGAGGATTAATCTTCAAAGTGCCTGCTCCAATCAGATTCCCACAACAAGCCCCAAAAGACTATGCTAATAAGAAGTACTCAGCCCTGCTGATACGTTGTGGAATCTGTGACATTAAGTTCGGAAAGAACGGCTTATGCTGAAGTGCTCAATGAACATAGTACCTCTAAATGGAGTAACCGAGTGCTTATGTTGAACGCAGAGAACGACTTCATGACCAATTCACTTCATCATGCCAATCACCATCAAAAGCAATTAACCACGGTTTCTGGCGAACTCCGCAGTGGTGATGCGGTTAACCTGTCAACACAAATCAAAACAAGCAATAAGATCATCATTTTCAGTTCTGAAAACCCCCCGGATAATGTTATGGATAAACTAGCATATCTCTAACCAATTGTGTTCTGTTAAAGCATCCAAACTCAGGAAAAGTACGAGACGCAAGTGGGCCGTTACCAGTTCATTACCTTCTTCATATATAGCTACAACTTGTGACTTTGGGCCTAAACCAACTGTTATCATAAAAAAGGAACTCAGAAAACAGACATGATGGATTACGCCATGGACGTTCACAAAACACTCCATCAAATTGAAGATATACCTCAAAATACGGTTAAACGCAAGCCCGACGTTGTCGCTCGACTCAAATCTCGTGAAGACGCTGCTGCTTCTCTCGTTGCTCTCTTTCAAAATGCTGCTGCCGCTCATGATTTGAAATGCGATAAACACTGTAATCTTCAAATGATTAATACCAAATCGGTCCTGCATAAATAGAGGCAATTATACCAGTATGACAAGGTTCGGTTTGAATATGGAAACTACTCTGGCGCTGCTGACTACCTTTATCAGTACAGAGCTTGGTGCACTAATAGTGAAAGGAGTTTGAGTGCATTGTGGGGGATTTATGTCCGAGCTTAAAGCATTTATTGATAAGCAAAGTGCTCTTTTGACAACCGCACCAAGTCCTGAACAGTTTGAGCTGCTACAAAGAGAAGAATCAAACTCAACAAGTCTTTTAATTCTTGGAATTGTTATTTCAAAATTGACCGAAGCTAAAGATAGTCACATACCATGTAGGAGCTCCAAGTCGACTAGAGGGCTTCAGTTTTCTCTCATGGGTCATCCCTTATTCGCATAGTAACCCCTCCATCATCTTAGCACAAAAGGAGCGGAGACAAATTCACAACTTTGGGCTCACCAGTTCCGAGACCCTATTCGCTCTGGGCTGACTTTTTCTCTTGGCCCAATTCCTTTGTTATCCGCCCCTGCCAAATCCCAAATCCGGAGTTAGTAAGGGAATATACCGTTTAAAGAAAAGATCCATTCTTTAGAGCATTGAACCTGGACAGACAATATTAAACAAAATTGAAGCACAAAATCAGAGATTTAAGATTTCAATTAACATGCATATTACCACAATCAGATATAAGCAGGAAAAAATTCAAGCAATTGCCAAAATAACCATAAACAAGAATCACCGAGTTTGGAAAGCCTTTTATTGCGCATCAATTCAGAAATTGAGTGATAAGAAGGGCAAATCCTCTATAAATAAAAGAGAATACACAACAGAGAGGGACAATCCACAATATTCACAAAAAACCCACACCAAAATCACACAACAAATCCTCCATAGAGAATACACAAACTCAGAAATCCCCAAACTGAGACCCTAACGGAAACAACCTAAATCGAAAATTGAGAACTTATCTTTTTGCTTCACCACCGCGAAAGCCTCACTAGAGTTCCTCAAATCGCCATTTCCTTTCGACCACCACCGGGGAAACCGTGAGCGATCCACCCTTCACACTCCCATCGCCGGAAAACCGCTCACTATCATCGCCTTGGGACCTGCGGAAACAACCATCAAACCGTGAGGATTCTCCCCTAACTAGGGCTGGAAATGAGTCGAGTCGAGTCGAACTCACCTCAGCTCGGCTCGACTCGTTAAGAATTGTTCGAATTCGAGTTCGAGTTCGAGTTCGACACGAACTTTTTTTTAAGCTCAAACTCGACTCGTTATAAGTTCACGAACAGTTCGGTTCGACTCGTTAGGTTCATCTCATTAGTTTCAGCTCACATGGTTCACGAACTTAAAAACTATTTTTTTAAATATATATATTTTTTAGTATATTTGACATTTTAAATAAATATATATATTTTTAAATAAAATATTAAAATAAAATAAAAGTTATCATATTGAAATTTAACTTTATCTTCGAAATCTACTAATTCAAAACCTACACAACTTTCAAGAGATACATTTGAGAGTCTAATTCAAAAACTAATAAATTGAAGATTAAATTTGTCTAAGATTTGAAGTAAATATTTAAACCTAATCTTAAGGACAGTATAATTCTTTTCATATGTAATCGAGTTGACTCATGAACCTAACGAGTCGAACTATGTATAGTTCAAGTTCAGCTCATTTAGTTAACGAACTTAATTTTTCGCTCATACTCAACTCATTTGCTTCATGAACCTAGTTCAACGATTTAATTGTCGAGTCGAATTCCGAACTATCTTCGAGTTGGTTTGGTTCATTGCCAGCCCTACCCCTAACATTTTATCTTTTTGTTTGTTTTAATTTGTGTAGAAAAGCAGAGAAGAGGAAAGAGATGTAAATCGAAGCAGTTGAGAAAGCAAAGCAAAAGAAGGAGAACGAAGATGGAGAACACATAGAAGGAATGGCAGACGAAAATTGCGAGAGGAGAGAAGTGAGAGGAAAGGGCGGAACGGCGGAAAGAAGGGGAAAGAACTTGGGGCTTAGGGTTTTAATTTCCTTTTTGTTTATGTTGTAATCCTGTACCAGTGAATGCACTACACCGCCATACACCCTGCTCTCACTAACACTCATCACACACCTGATCTTCATCACACACCTTACACCCGCATCCCCATCGTGCACCTCCTAATCATGCGCCTCATCGAATCCTGCGCCCTATCCTAATCCTCTAATTATCCCTTAATCCCCTGCTAAACCAATTTACCACCTTAATTAATTCCAATTAAAACCATTTAATCTGCCCCTTAATTTAGTCATTAACTTAATCATTCACTTAAGTCATTTAATTAATTAACATATTTACCCCTTTCTCTAAACAGCTTTTTTTTAAAATTAAACTAATAACCATTTTTATTAACTTTTTTAATTAACCCATTTATCTAATCATTTTCTTATTATTTAACCTTTTTTAATTTATTATAATAACCCAATTTTATTTTAATCATTCTATCAACTAATTTATTTCATTACTCTAATGCCATTTTCTTTATAATAAATTTATTCATATTCTTAATAAATAAATAAAAACACCATTTCATATAATTCAATTTAAATAACTTTCATCTATTTATAATAACAAAAAACTATTTCTATTTAATAAGAAAACCTTTTTAATAAATCATCATTTAAAATTATTCCTATCAATTTACTTAATCGTCTAAACCTTTTTACTAGAAACTAATAAATTTAATACAACACTTCTTAAAAACCAATTCAACCATTTTCTTAAATAATCTCACCAAAAAAATATAATATAACTCCTAAATAATGTAAACTCTTTTCTTCAAAATCAATTCAACTAAAATAAGATCATATCCTATAATTAATCATGCACGCTTACGTTCCCACTCCAACCCACTCACATATCCACTTCCACATACACTTGTGCACCTTAGCGCTTTCATGCATGTGTATGGATTTACATTTTCCGCATTTATATTATCGCAATTTATCATTCTCACAATTGCATCCGTCCAAAGGAAAAACCTACACATGATTCAACAATCGTGTGTAGTGCATCTCATTTGCATCATTTTCCCACATGATCCTTGATCCCATTCAAGTTGATCTCTAAGTTAGGTCCTACCCCATAGGAAGGACTCTTTTACAACTTAGAACAAACAAAACAATACAACTCAAAACAACAAATATTCAAACACATTAGAGAAAGATGCCAAATCATCTTAAGCGAGATAGAATCTCCACCCCACATCAATATAATCAATACCGTAGGAACTTTGCCTTAAGAGAGATAAAGGTGTACTTCGTCGATCCCTATCCGAGTACTTGAGCCCTTCTCTTAGGATGATGCAAAGACTACATTCCTACAACTTGTGGCGGTTAAATCTCCCTTAAAATGATAACGCAACTCTTCTTCTAAACTCAATCAATCAACTACCCTAAACCCGTAGGAACTTTGACCACAGTCAAAGAACTCCTCAAACCCTTTAAGGGAACTACAAATACTCTGATTCCACTCCCGTAATTTCTATTCGGCTTGGTTATTAGTCGTCGGGAAGGCCAGCGTGAGGGAGACTTCGATGAGGGTGCCCTCGTCGTTGTCGAGGACGATGCCGGCGCCGCTTGATAACACGAAATCGTATATATATTTTGATGCATAATTCAACTGAAGTTTAACTGTTTTCGATCCGATTTCGGGTTATTTCCGTGTTATTTGTCTGATGTTTTGCAGGTATTTGATGATCACATCTAAACAAGGCAATATGAAGAAAAGAAGCAATCTCAGATGAAATATGGACAAAAACCGGATGAAAACAACATGAAAAACGCAGAATGCTGATTTTGCTGTTGTGACGACCGTCACAACTCCATGACGACCGTCACACGGGTGACGACCGTCACACATTGTGACGACCGTCATGCAGGCAAAAACGCCCCACTTCAAATGCACATGAAAGAAGCAGTTCCAAGTCCCAAATAGTGGACCACTACTCCCTGATAATTCTGCCTCAAAGTCCACCTTCTTCAAGTTATAACCGTTAGAATTCCATTTCTATAAAAGGGGAAGAAGGGGAACTCAGAAGGGGAGCCGCATTCATACAACGAAGTGCTGCCCAATTCCATTTCCAGAGCAAAAGTTCAGTTTTATTTTCTTTCCTATTTTTTGTTGCCTTTCATTCCTTCTGTAATTTTTATTTCTGTTGTACGATCAAATTGGCACAAAGACCAGAATCCTGCCAACATCTGTGGAGGATCTGCCCAAAGGTCAATTGGAATATTTACAGGTTTCTCATTTCAATCTTAATTCCAGTTTTTATTATGATGCATGCTATTATTTATTGTTTTTTATTTATGTTTTACCTTTCCCAAATTCATGTCTAGCTAAATTTAAGTAATCGATATGTAGTAATAATTCGAAAGGGATTTGATAATAACCGGTTGAAAACTGTCTTTCAAAAGTTGTTTATGGTCTGAGTGTTTAAAATTAATTTACTGAATAAACTTCGTCGCGAAAGCGAGAACTTATTTAAAAGTAGTTTTGCCACGAAAGTGGGAAATTAATTAAGGTATGAACCAACAAGCGAAAGTTGCGGCAAAACCAGATAGTAAACACTAGTCATTCATTTTAATAACAGTGAAAGCACTTTAAAATGAATTAGAACTTAGAGATTTCCAAAAAACAATTTTAACCCCGAATGGGACACGAAAGCGTACGTTTGGCCCTTAGAATTATGATTAGCGTCAATAACCATCGTGAGGCGAGAGTCTTCAGATCACCATTTTCTGCTTAAATAAACTCTGAAAAATATTTCGTAGGCTGGTAACTTGTCAAATCCCTGAAGAACATAAATACTGCATATCGATTCAATTAATTATACTTTAATTAACATTCTTAGTTCCCTTTAGTGACAATCTTATTCCCTCAAACATTATCTACCTAGCTAAACATAGTAACTCCCGAGAACACTAGTTTGATTACGAGTCCCTGTGGGATCGATATCTATTATTACTACGCGATAGACTGTGCACTTGCAGTTAGGTTGTATTAGACATAGAAAGTCGCGATCAAGTTTTTGGCGCCGTTGTCGGGGACCCGTTTAGTCAATAGTGTAACCTTCTGTTACGCCGTATAGACTAGATTAATTATTTTCATTTTTCCTTTACTAGTGCTGTCGATTGTATGCCAAGTAATCGCCCACAAGGCGATATCTTGAAACCTTCAGTCGCAGAACTAGAACGCTTCTTACATCTAAGAAGCCGAATCATTGAGTACCAACTCAAACATAACATTCCCGATCCTCTCACTCCCATTCCCAAATCCGAAGAAGAATCAAACATGGCTGAAGGACCTCCAAACAAACCGCTGAAGGCATACGCTACGCCCTCTCAAATGGAGCCTAGAAGTAGCATTGCCGCCCCAGCTATTACCCGAAACGATTTTGAGCTGAAACCATCATTGCTGTCAGCTGTACAACAAAACCAATTCTCAGGAAATGCAACTGAGGATCCGAACGAACATCTAGCGAAGTTTGTACAATACGCAGACACGGTGAAAGCAAATGGAGTAACTCCAGACGCGATAAGACTTCGTCTTTTCCCATTCTCTCTTAGAGACAGAGCGTGGACATGGTTGCAATCTTTACCATCCAACTCCGTTACAACATGGGAACAATTGAAGAACGTCTTCTTAGCGAGATATTTTCCGCCAAGCAAAACTGCTATGCTTAGAGCTCAAATCAACGGATTTCGACAAAAAGATATTGAATCTCTTTACGAAGCATGGGAACGATTCAAAGATATGATGAGAACATGTCCTCACCACGGTCTAGAAGACTGGGTGACAATCCATACTTTTTATAATGGGCTTTTATACAATACCAGGTTGACAATAGACGCCGCCGCGGGCGGTGCACTTATGGATAAGCCATACGACGAAGCCTATCAATTAATCGAAAACATGTCTCAGAACCATTGCCAATGGGGAGGTGAACGCACTCCAACAGAGAAAACCACAGCGAAAGGTGGGATGTACGAGATCAGCAGTCTTGAAAAGTTCAACGCTAAAGTAGATGCTCTAGCACAGAAGATTGATAGTCTGACCGTTAACCCCACTGCAACCGTCGCTGCCGTAACTCCAAATTGCAAGTTATGCGGAAGCACCACTCATAATGCACCCGAATGCCCATTGCTAGCCGGAATCCCACCAGACCAAGTAAATTATGCTCAAGGAAATCCTTACGCAAATACCTACAACCCAGGTTGGCGAAATCATCCAAACTTTTCTTACAAAAGCGAAAATGCATTGCAAATGCCTACTACTCCACCAGGATATCGGAAACCAGCTGCTGCTCAGGCTGCACCTAGGAAATCAAACCTCAAATTGATGATGGAAAAATTCATAGCTACTCAAGCTCAAACAAACAAAGAATTCCTGAATCAAAACATACACACTAGCGAGCAAATTAAACAGTTGACCGGAAAAGTAGATGCTTTAGCCATCCACAACAAAATGTTAGAAACACAGATATCACAAGTGGCTCAACAACAAGCCTCTGCTGCCGCACCCGCTGGCACATTTCCTGAACAACCCGAACAGAATCCAAAAGGCCAAGCAAATGCTGTAATACTAAGAAGTGGAAAAGAATTGGACGAACCGATCGATTCGAGGACCGAAAACTCAGCCATGCAACAAAAACCAACTGAACAAGCAGAAAAGGAACCCGAGTTAGAGAAGAAGGAAGACAACGAGAAGGAGGATACCGCAAGTGAAAAAACTCAAGCACCTCCAGCGCCATATAAACCACCTATCCCTTATCCGCAAAGATTAATAAACTCCAAAACTTCAGGACAGTTTAAGAAATTTGTAGAGCTCCTTAAACAGCTGAATATTACTATTCCTTTTACAGAAGCGATAACTCAAATGCCGTCATACGCTAAATTTCTCAAAGAAATCCTGTCGAATAAGAGAAAGATCGAGGATAACGAAACAATTACACTTACTGCAGAGTGTAGCGCCATTATTCAAAACCGTATGCCTCCTAAATTAAAAGACCCAGGTAGTTTCTCCATACCCTGCGTCATAGGAAAGTTCGTGATAGACAAAGCTCTATGCGATTTAGGAGCCAGTATCAATGTTATGCCTTTATCTATATGCAAAAAGCTGAATATGGGAGACCTCAGACCAACCAAAATGTCCGTACAATTAGCTGACCGATCAGTAAAATACCTCGTCGGAATACTGGAAAACGTTCCAGTACGCATAGGACAATTCTACATCCCAACCGACTTCATAATCATGGACATCAAGGAGGACACTGTTACCCCAATTATCCTAGGAAGACCATTCCTAGCTATAGCCGGAGCTATCATAGACGTGAAGAAAGGAAGGCTAACATTCGAAGTAGGAGAAGAAAAGATAGAGTTCATTCTCACCAAGTTCTTACAAGCACCAGCCATAGACGATACCTGCTATTTAGTAGACGAAATTGACGAATGCATAAGAGAACTTGAAAATGAAGAGACCACGTATTCAGAAATAATAAAGATTCAAATACCCGATATTTCTGAAGACGATGATTGGCGTAAACCGTATAAAGACGACAGCCTAAGCGAAAACTTAGCACTGACCCCAAACCATATGCCAGGTCCGAAGAACCCATCTTTAGAACTTAAAACATTACCCAAAAACCTTAGATATGAATTTCTAGACGATGAACTAAAAAGACCAGTGATAGTCAACGCCGACTTAGGACAACCAGAAACCGAAAAGCTATTAGAAGTCCTAAAGAAGTGCCCCACCGCGTTAGGCTATAACATAAGCGATCTAAAAGGTATAAGCCCTTCAATCTGTATGCATCGAATTACAATAGAGGAAGACTCTAAAACCTCTAGAGAGCATCAGAGGAGACTGAACCCCATCCTGAGCACTGTAGTCAGAGATGAAGTAAAGAAATTGCTGGATGCATGAATCATCTATCCAATCTCCGATAGTGAGTGGGTTAGCCCAGTTCATGTCGTACCGAAGAAAGGAGGAGTCACAGTAGTTAAAAACGAAAAAGGCGAATCAATAACAAAAAGAGTCGTGACTGGAAGCAGGATGTGTATTGATTATAGAAAGCTTAACAAGGCCACACGAAAAGATCATTTCCCGTTACCCTTCATAGACCAAATGTTGGAAAGATTAGCCAAACATTCATATTTCTGCTATCTAGATGGTTATTCAGGATTTTTCCAAATTCCCATTCATCCTGATGACCAAGAAAAGACTACATTCACCTGTCCTTATGGTACTTTTGCTTACCGCCGAATGCCGTTCGGACTCTGTAATGCTCCAGCAACCTTCCAAAGATGCATGATGGCAATCTTCGCAGATTTCATAGACGACATCATGGAAGTATTTATGGACGATTTCTCAGTATGCGGACAAAGTTTCGAAGGATGCCTACAAAACTTAGAAATGGTATTAGAACGTTGTGTAAAAGTGAACCTCGTCCTAAATTGGGAAAAATGTCATTTTATGGTCCGACAAGGAATAGTTCTAGGACATGTCATATCAAATAAAGGAATTAAGGTCGACAAAGCTAAAATAGAGATTATAAAAGATCTCCAACCTCCAAAATCTGTACGAGAAATACGGAGTTTTCTAGGACATGCCGGTTTCTACAGAAGATTTATAAAAGATATTTCAAAAATCACAAAACCTTTGACCGGCCTGTTGATGAAAGATGCTGAGTTCGTCTTCGACGACGACTGTCTAAAAGCATTCGAAACATTAAAATCAGCCCTTATCACCGCACCAATTATGCAACCACCCGATTGGCGACTACCGTTCGAAATCATGTGCGATGCGAGTGATTATGCCGTAGGCGCAGTTCTAGGACAAAGGAAGGACAAGAAACTCCATGCCATCTACTATGCCAGTAGAACCTTAGATCCTGCCCAAATGAACTACGCTACCACAGAAAAGGAACTTCTAGCAGTTATATTTGCGCTTGACAAATTCCGTTCTTACTTAGTAGGAGCAAAAATTATCATATACACAGACCACGCTGCCATAAGGTACCTAATAAGCAAAAAGGATGCCAAACCAAGACTATTGAGATGGATCCTGTTATTACAAGAGTTTGACTTAGAAATCAAAGATAAGAAAGGAATCGAGAACGTTGTTGCAGATCACTTATCCCGAATAGAAGGCATCAGACACGAACCAGTACCGATAAACGACGATTTCTCGTACGAACGTCTGATAGCCAAATTAGAAAGTGACATACCCAACTCAATCTCAGAAGATCCAGAATTCGAAAAAGCCGTAGAAGCCGTCTATGCCCAAGTCACATTACCTTGGTATGCTGACATCGTTAATTACCTCGCTGCAGGCGTGCTTCCACCGGATCTCACTTATCAGCAAAAGAAGAAATTCTTCCATGATCTGAAACACTATTATTGGGACGAACCTCTACTCTTCAAGAGAGGGGCCGACAACATATACCGTCGTTGTGTCCAAGAGGAAGAAGTAGAAAATATCATTTCCCAATGCCATTCAGCACCATATGGTGTTCATGCTAGTACATCCAAGACGTGCGCTAAGATTCTCCAAGCCGGCTTATTCTGGCCTAACCTCTGGAAAGACGTTCACATCGTTGTGCTAAAATGTGATCGATGCCAACAAACTGGCAACATCTCACGACGCGATGAAATGCCTTAGAAAGGAATCTTAGAGGTAGAAATCTTTGACGTATGGGGAATAGATTTCATGGGACCATTCCCACCTTCTTTTGGTAATAACTACATACTCGTCGCTGTAGACTATGTGTCTAAATGGATAGAAGCCATTGCTGCTCCAACAAACGACGCACGAGTAGTAATCAAACTCTTCAAAAACACAATCTTTCCTAGATTCGGTGTACCCAGACTCGTCATTAGTGACGGCGGATCTCACTTCATATCGCGAATATTTGATAAACTTCTTTCTAAATATGGAACCAGAAACCGAGTAGCTACACCTTATCATCCGCAAACTAGCGGACAAGTAGAGGTCTCGAACAGGGAAATAAAACAGATATTGGAAAAGACTGTCGCTACCTCAAGGAAAGATTGGTCATCAAAGCTACAAGAAGCTTTATGGGCTTATAGGACCGCTTTTAAGACACCAATAGGTACTACACCCTACAAATTAGTTTACGGTAAATCCTGCCATCTCCCTGTAGAATTAGAGCATAAGGCCTTCTAGGCCATTAAGACACTCAATTTCAACTACACCGAGGCAGGAGAAAAGCGAATCTTGAACTTACACGAATTGGAAGAACTTCGATTAGACGCTTACGAAAATGCCCGTATTTACAAAGAACGAACTAAAAAGTGGCATGATAAATGTTCAGTCAAGAAACAATTCACTGTGGGAGACATCGTATTGCTATTTAATTCAAGATTAAAACTCTTCCCAGGTAAACTAAAATCTAGGTGGTCTGGACCTTATGAAGTGACTAAAGTACTTCAGAGTCGAGCTGTTGAAATTACCGATAAGACGAATGCACTGTTTATCGTAAACGGGCAACGTCTAAAATATTATAATAAGAACGAAAACAATCCTCAAGTCTGCAGTATAACATTGTTTGAGCTTCCAGCTCAAACACCCGAATAGCTTGTCACCAAGCTATCGTCAGGCTTTAGACGTTAAAAACAGCGCTTACTGGGAGGCAACCCAACTTTTCCCGCATTTTTCCTCGTTACTGTATTTCATTTTTTTTTATTTAAAATTTTACTTTGAAACCTTAACAAAAATTCTAAACTTAAAATTACTACTATTTTCTACTTTCGTTTGTTTTCATATTTTTATTTTTTATTTTATTTTTCTCTTTTGGTCTTTTGTTTTTACCGCTTTTTGTTTTTAAAAATCCTGAGTTCAAACTTCTGTTTTAAACTTTTCAGGATTTTAAAAGTCTTCAAAACATTCCTCCTGTTTTCTCCGACTTACCGGCGAGTATGGCCGAGTACGACTTCACAAAGGTTCATTTTCGAGGACTAGCTCAAAAGGCAAGATTTGCAGCACTAACTGAAAGAGAAATCGCCTTAACGTTGTATTATGATAAGTCTACCATGGATAAACTAGGAATCACGGATAGCATTCAATACCTGTTCAATCAACTGGGTTGGGAGAACACTGCTTTGAAAACACGTTTTGCTACCTATAAGGATCTCACCTATGAATTCCTTAGTTCCTTCAGATACCTATCCAACTATGGTTTTGGATCCAACACAGAGTTGATTACCTTTCGAATGTTTGGAATGGACCAAACCCATAGCCGGATGTCACTAGCTAACCTCCTAGGATTTCCTAGCGGACCGCATGTGTTCATCAGTGCAGAAGATGACGATATTGATTTTGAACTCGACCAATTCTGGGGTAGAATCACAGGCGACTATCACCCTGAACCAGACAGAATGTATAATGATGATATTCATAACCCAGCTTTCAGATACTTCCATAAGATACTAGCTCACACCCTTTTCGGGAAAGAAGAAAATATTACCACAGTATCTAAAGAGGAGTTATTCATCATGTTCTGTGCTTCCCAGGGACGTACAGTAAATGCAGTGCCTTTCATGATGAGATCTTTCAGACGCCTCACTCAGGAACCATAGTCACCTATTCTTATAGGAGGCCTCGTGACAATGATTGCCCACGAGCTTGGCCTTAGATTCCACTTAAATGCAAGCACTCGTTTTGGCACCATCCGACCCATGAATATACAGTTCTGCTTTAACAGACGCATTTTAGGAACTATGGGACCTGGACCTTATGAGTACCTCATCAACGAAAAACTTGTCCAGCTCTTCACACTGCCTAATCATCAGATGACAAGTATCCACAACAAGGACAACTGGCTTTATGAATTGGATGAGCCCATGGGACCTCCTTCACCTCAGTCAACACCATAGAACTATATTTACGACAGTGACCACATCTCTGAGGCACACGACTATATGTACTATGAGGATGCTGTATCAGAAGCTGAAGTAGACCCTACGACTCCTCCGCACTACAACACCTATCCTGAGCCTATTCCTGAGGAAACCTCTGACAAAATGGATACTGTTCTACTCCGATTGGACAACGTTGATGCAGCTCTGACTACAGTAAAAGATGACATTGCAGGCATACACAACGAACTGGTAGTCTTCATGGACTTAGTCTGTGACCAGCTCGACTACTACGCACGGAAGTTCGATGAGTTAAAGGCACGAAAAGACTAGATACTAGTTTTAGCATTATATTTAGTTTAGTTTAGTTTTTCTACTTTCTGTCCGTTTTCAATTGTTTTAATTTTTGCATTGTTAATTTCTTTATGTACTACATACAATCATTCCAATTTCTTGTTATTTCAATTATAGTCTTTATTCAATTATTATGTTTTTACGTTATTCTTTGTTTATTGGCTGCTATAATACATTGCCATATCAATACTAGACCTAAAAGTCACTGCAAGAACACCCTCAGAGCAAAATTCTGCGTTCTGCAGATTTTGCTGCTGTGACGACCGTCACAGGATCCTGACGAGCGTCACGCGGGTGACGACCGTCACATATACGTGACGACCGTCACGAACCCAAAACTGCTATCTGATATAACAGGGGTTGCGTTTTCTCTCCCACTCACCTCCTTTCAACTTCCAATCATCAGAACTCCCTCCCCACTCCAATTTTTCGTTTCCCCCACATTGCACCATATATTTCAACTCCCATCTCAACTTCCTACCACACTTCTGTTACTTTTTTCCCACTTCGCAGAATCACCCCAATCCTCATAACCATCTCGATCTTCCAACAATGGCGAGAAATACCGAAACCCCAGACATCAGCAACATTGTGTTCAGCGACGGCGACTCCGGCGAGAGACAGCGGGCCAACTACATCGCATTCCATCAACAGTCGCTCCAGCCGACTCACTATCCACATATTCCATCGCTCACGGAGCTCGGACTCCTTGAAGGCGTCACTTGGATGCTTCAAAGAGCCGGCATCTGGAACCTATGCACCAATCCACTGCCGACGTACGAACAACTCACTCTCGAGTTCCTGAGTTCGTTTACCTACGTCACTTCTGTCGCTACTGCGAAAATCGGCGCCGGCTGAACAGAAGAGTCGCCACCGTGCGTTATTTATCCCAACGGAGGGAAAGGAAACGCTCAGAGTAAACCTACCACAAAACGGGGAAAGGAATGGTCATCGCAACCAAATCCCGGATTCGGGAGTCGGTTACGCAAGGGGAAGGTATTAGCACCCCTCACGTCCGTCGTACTCGACGGGATCCACGCTTGTTTTCGGTCGAAAAGATTGTTATTCTATCTACTCTAAAGGTCTGGGGTTAAAGGAAAATAAAATGACTCGGCAAAGTATCACACTTTATGCCTACGTATTCCCGTCTGGAACGAGAAATCAGAGTCAACGTAGTTCGCCTACCTACGGGAAAGGAGGGGAAGGTTGCTCGCTAGGACATCGCATCCTATGCCTACATACTTTCATACAGCATGGAAGATCAGAGCAAACGTAGTTCGGGCCACGTACGACACAAATCTGTTTTGATTGCTTTTATCTCCTTCTGAAAAAGGGTTTTCTGATTACTGGTCCAAGCGGACAAAAATGACGTTTTGATGAGTTCACATTCTTTTACGGAAGAAATGTCTTTTATTGGATTTGAAATCTTATTGTGTTTTTCTGTTTGTTTTGAGAAAGAAGAGACAGAACTCTACCTACGGTTGACAAGGGAATCAAACTAACCTAATGTTATCATGCATGGGTTAAGACCTAATGTCTATCATGCTCCTCTCTTGCGCAGAGAGAAACAGAGATCCTAAGGGACAAACGGAAACAGAAACAATAGCATATATACAATAAAGCGGTAAAATGCATGGATGCAGCAATACAAGTGAGGCAAGGGAGTCCCACTCGACCTCGAACCTAGAAAACAACAGGCAAAAGCGAACAAAATTCGCTTTCAACCTAACAGGTTAATGGCAAACAATACAGTCAGGGAAATTCAAACAATACATCAAAAGTTATAAACAACAAAAATAAACAGCAAAAAGCAATCTTCATCAACATCTGTCTTCAAGTCATCTTCAAACATCTACAAGCTTCAAGCAAGCATCAGTCTTCATCTTCACAGTCTTCAAGCAAGGTCTCTATCTTCAATCTTCAGGGCTTTTCTTCAAGTCTCACTCTCCACGATGAGCAGTAGTCAACAAGATGCATTGGATGTTAAGCAGTCAGTTGCCTACCAAGGGTGGCTCACTGACTGTTAACATGATACAGACAATTTTCTCTCAAAAGTTCTATCTTTTAAATACATTCACTAATCCTTCCAAAGGAAGGAGGTGGGTATTTAAAAGAGACTTTGAATCATAGAGAAAGAATGGAGGCAAATAAGACCTTCCATGTTTGTGAATCAAGTTTCTATTCTAGAGCTCTACCTAGCTCCTAGATCCTAGAACCTTCAACAGCTGCCAGAAAGATATACTCTTCATCCACTCTTGAAATTGGTCTTCATTCTTTTTGTCTTCAATGGGCTTCATCAACAAAGTCTTCAACTCAAACCCAAACCCCAAGCAGGCCCAATACCCCACACAGTCAAACAATAACCCTAGAAAGGGCACACCACACAATCAATCAAATACAGGAAATATACTAGTAGTAATAATAGAATAGGGGAAGTCTAACATTTTCTAAGGGATCTATTACTTACCCTCAATACCCCTATAGTCCCCTCATTTAATTTGTCCTAAAGACAACCCAAAAGAAATTGCTTTGTTAGACTTATAATATATTCACAACCCTAAATGATTAGCCTAATGGTTTCTAACTAAACTACCTAAAATAAATCCTAAAAAATTTGTATAAAAATCAAGGGGGCACCTAATATATGTATCTAGTTATACTAAAAAAATTGGCTTAAAAAGATCATGAGAACCACCTAAAAGAAATTCTACAAATACTATATACAAACTAAAAGCATTTAAAAAGGCATTAAAAGAAAAAATGTGCAAAAAATATTAAATGAAAATAAAATGGAAATTTTATTACATGATATTTTTCTACATAGAAATATGAAAATGGTAAAAAAACAACCAATCAAAAATATGGAATTTTCAATTTATTATGAATTTTCAAACAATTAAGAAAAATAAAGGAAATTAGAATGAAATAAAATGGGCTAGGGATGCAGTTAGTAAGAGAATGCATTGGAAAATGGCTGATGGGCCCAGACTGGGGGTGCGCGTAGCAAGGCGCGCCTGGGCCCAGTGCATATTTAGAAAATGCAAAAGAAAATAAAAACAAAACGGTGCAAAAAGTAATAAATGCAGTTCAATTGGGAATGGGCCTGGCAAGTGGGGGTGCGAATATGAATTTTCTTAAGCCCATAACTTGCCTTTTAATGAAACAACTGAGTTTTGGGATTAACTCAGAATTCTTCACAAGCGAAGTTAAAATAGGGACCGTTGGATCTTAATCCTAGTCAAAAGTCTCACACGGATCTAACGGCAGCGAAACCATCTTCTCCATTCAAATGAACGATGGAGCCAAAACTCCATGGATAAGCACTCAAGGATTCCTCATCTGCAGCCACTCGGATTCCTTCATTTCTCGACCAAAATCGAAAACCAAAATCCCAGACTTACTCCATTTTTCACCCTGGTTCGGATCATAATCTCAAAATCCTCTGATACAAACCCTAGCTCTAAACCCGATGGTAATCCCCAAAATATGATCAAGAACCAAAGTTAACAATCCATGAAATTAATGGTACTAACTTGTTCATCACCTATCACTGATCTAATCTTGCTAAAGAACCAACATTATCTCTCACTATATCTCAAGTTATCGCCCTTAACAGAATTTAGGTCACCATAAAAATCATCACCAAATGGACTCAAAGTTTCCAGAAAGCTTCATCTAATGATCTCCTAACATTCTAACCTATCAATTTCGATCAATTGTGCATGAATTAAGGAGTAGAGATCAAGATACATACCTGAGAAAATGTGTGAACCAGATGGTGAAAAGCTCCAATTCAGGGCTTGTCTTGCTCCAGATTCGCTCAAGATGTTGAATTCTTGATTCTGTATGCACTGAATCTTGCTCCAACAGCTTGTATTCTTGAAACAAAAATTCTGTTGCAGATGAAACTTTGAAACTGCAAGAACACGATCTAGCTAGTAATCTACACCAATTCTGATGGTTACACACTCAGTGAGGATTACAGAGTTGATTTGGATTGAAAGTTTGAAGGAATGATGGAGAATTATGAGAATTCGAGGCAATTTGCAAGAGAGAAGTGAGAAAGTGATTCTGAGATTTTCTACCAAATGAAGCACCAAAACTTGCTTTGGATCAGTTAGAATGGTTATATAGATGATGATGAAATGTTTTGGAAGCTACTGGAAGGATCTAATGAGAAACTTGATATCTCATGGCATGAGATTTTGAAAATGGTGAGTTGAAAAACCAGCTGGTGAATGCCTTGTTACAGCTCCAAAATGAGGCTTGAATTTCTCTTCAAATGAGAAATAAGAAGTGTTTGAATGATCCCTTGCATTGTACCTTGACCATAGCTTGGTTTGGCAAGTGTTACTTCATACATAAGCAACCAATGATAAATCCCCAATTTTGAACTAAACTCAAAAATCCACTATTTCCAATGGTCTCAAAACATTGTTTCCAATCAAAATGACCTATAATTTCATCCCATTTGGACATGTTATGAAATATTCCCAAAAAATGGCTATTTAATGACTTAAATCATGCCTTAATTAGGTCATTTTTGCAAATATGAGCTACACCCATTTTCAAACCTCCATGACCACTTTTCTAGACTCAAAACATCATTTGGAACAACTTTTATGTTGTGAAGTTTTTCATTTGAAGCTTCCTTGTATGAGTTTTAGGCATATACTTGAAATGACCCATAATTCTCAAATGACCAAAATACCCTTTGCTTGCCAAGGTCATAAGTAGAGTTCCACAAATCCGATGAAGGCATACCATACCTTTCTAGAAAGCTAAGATAATGAGGAACAACTTTCATGTTTACCAGAAATCCATTTGAAAGCTCCTTGAGGGGTAAAAGTTGCTTGGAAGACAAGTAACTTTCACAGACAAAATTTCAGATGCCTCAGATGACCTGTAACTTGCAAGAACCATAACTTGAGTTCTATAAATCTCCTTGATGCCTTCCACCACTCAAATTAAAGGTATTGAGATCCTATACAAGTTTCATGTTGGCCAAGGATCCATTTGAAGCTTGCATTTTGAATTATCTTGCTTGGAAGTTTGACCTAAATCAGGGGATTTTACACAGAAACCCTAATTTAGAAACCTCTCCTCTTCTTGATTTCTCTTGATTCCTCCTTGGCACAACACCACATCCATATCTACATGTCAAATGAGGCATCCCACATCTTTCAAACAGGCCTTGATGCCCTTCAATCAAGCATTTGACCTAGGGTTGACCCAGGGTTGACCCAGATGAAACCCTTGTTGACTGTCTTCAACTGCAACTCTTGTGATCACACCAATGACTTGTCTCCCTTTCAAAATGACCTTATAGGTCCTCCATGATGTCTATATACCCTCCATTCTCAATTCACAGCTCACAACTCCTTTGATGATCTTCAAATATACTCAAGATAGGAGAGAGATCCACTGCTTGATCCCCTGACTTCTTAGATTTCAATTTCTTTCTGATGACTTGAATAGGCTTGAATTTGAATAAGAACCTCTTGATAGGCTCATAGAGATAAGAATAGTACTTGGTCCCTTGTTGGATGACTTGCTATGCTATGCTATGCAAATGATTAGACTATGTACATGACTCTTTATGCAAATGACAATGCAATTGAAACATAAACCAAGTGAAGTAGGTTGAGCAAATTTTAGGGTGCAACAGCTGCCCCTATTCAAGCGACTTGGACCCGACTGTGTGAAGCGCAAACGGCCTTAAAACATTCTAGGTACGAGACGGTTGAATACTAAGAACCCGGAAATTTGCCAACCGCAGAAATAAACTGCACAATTGCTTGGGGAACGTTATCTACAAATCTGATTTCATCATTATCTTGTCAATACTGGAATGAACTCATTGACTTCACTGGGAGAAGTACTTCTGTCAACACAACATGATCCTGCCAACGATACAGGAAAATCACTCTGTCACCATTACAGAAAAATAACACCGTCATCACTCCGCCACCACTGCGGGAAGATAATCTGGAAAAAATAACAACACCGCCATCGCTACGGGTACTACTTTATCATTACTACAGGAAATGACTCCGCCATTGCTACGGGTACTGACTCCATTACCATTACAGAAAAATAACACCGCCATCGCTACGGGTACTGACTCCATTACCATTACAGGAAATAACTCCGTCACCAATACGGGAAATAACTCCGCCACCAATACGGGAAAATAACTCCGTCACCAATACGGGAAAATGACTCCGCCACCACTACGGGAAATAGCTCCGTCACCACTACGGGAAAATGACTCTGTCACCACTACGGGAAATAGTTCCGTCACCACTACGGGAAAATGACTCCGTCACCACTACGGGAAATAGCTCCGTCACCACTACGGGAAAATGACTCCGTCACCACTACGGGAAATAGCTCTGTCACCACTACGGGAAAATGACTCCGTCACCACTACGGGAAATAGCTCCGTCACCACTACGGGAAAATAACTCCGCCACCACTACGGGAAATAGCTCCGTCACCACTACGGAAAAATGACTCCGCCACCACTACGGGAAATAACTCCGTCACCACTACGGGAAAATAACTGATACAACTTTTCTACCTACCTTGGCAGCAGCTAGCTCCATCAATCACATGGGTAACCCAATATGAGTCTAGTCTTCCAATTTTCAGTGCTGACATGGCAGCAAATCTGAGAAGGACTCTACTGGAAATTTTCTGAATCCACACTGCCAGGCAACTTCCAAAATTCGATTCACGAAATACTCCGCTGGAGGGGTAAGAGAAACTTTAAACAAGCAACTCCGTGGGGAATAATGCCAAAACTGACATTATCATTGAATGTCTCCCGCCGATATCTTGAATGTTTGGTAATTACTTTGAGCAAGAGCTCTCTCCACCTGCATGGGAAACAATGCTTGAAAACACAAACGGTCAACCAATCTAGTTTATGTTTCAACATGCATATGTTTGACAATGGCATAATGCTCCATTCGACATGGAAATGCTACGCGTTTTTATTTGGTAGATGCAAATATGACACTATATGCCAATGCAAATGCAGACTTGAACTGCTGGGATACAGAAACCGCTTCAGCAAGATAAATGCTGAAGATAATGCCAACTCCGCTGGGGGTAACCGGGCGTTACAGAATTGTTCCAGCAAAATAAATGCTGGAAGAGTGAAGCCAACTTCGCTGAGGAATAACTGAATGCGCCCATCATGATTGGACTTCTGCTGGAGAGTGAACGGGTATCACACGGTATTCCGACAAAATAAATTCCAGGATACACCACCAACTCTGCCGGGGAGAGTCTTAATCTTCGAGTTCCACTGGGAAGAAAGAAAACACTTGCTGAAAATAGAGAACTCCGCTGTGAATGAAACGATTCTCTTGGGGACAATCAACTGACTCCGCTGGGGAGAGTAAATGACCCTACTGGGAAGGGTAAACCGCTTGAGTGCAGCTCACAAGTTGGAAATATTAATCTTCTGAGGCTAAACCACTCTGCTCGGGATGGGGAATCCTGTTGGGGGACACCGCACTGTCTGAATACTGCCTTTGATCTCGGAATCGCCAATTCCGCTGAGGGTGGACGACCCTGCTGGAGAGTGTCCTTCGGATAAGCTGCGACTAGTTGGGGAATTTGATCCTTCTTTAGTAAGGAACATTGTCATCTCAGAAGCGCGACCTGCGTGGGGATCGGGTCTTTCGTTACGAGCTTCTGGTCAATACTGCAATCTTTTGATCGTCCACTTCATACGGCTACGAACCCTGCAACACCACAAACAAGACAAGGCAAGTCTATGCAACCAAATCTATTCAGGTTAGTGTTAGTGACATTATTTTCAGTTAATTCAAAGTTTTAGCAATTATTGGCAAGGGCCAGCGACGTTATACACTTGCTAGTTTTATTAAACCTCGGCGTTGTCATGTACAAAACAGTAAAGAACCAGCATCAAATACTTAATAACATGTTTTATTGCTTGGGCCCCTAAATGGGCGGAGTTTTGTACACGGGATGTAACTCCTGAAAAGAGGAAGCTACGCACAACAAATATACAAGTATGCACAAGAAGCATAGATATAATGACAAATTAAATTTGTACACATGTCGACAACAGGATGCAGACGAACATCACGAGCTGATCCTCCTATGACTCGCCCGACTCTAATGCTTTCCCGGTATTCACACTTCCGAAGAGATTGTATCTGATAATCGACCCCTCAGGTATATTCTCCCGCACCAATGCGCGATGCAGTATCAAATTCGGACCGCAGTCATTTGCTTTTCAAATCCCTAACTTTTGCGTGAACCGCCCTTTACGGGTTTTCTGTTCACCGGGATACCCTTTTTTGCCGAAGCCGCCCAGTGTAGGTTTTCAACTTCGCGGGTGTACATTTTTTCAATTTTATCCCTAATTTTGCCCGAACCTTTTGTTCTGTTTTTGGTTCGCCAGGATGCCCCATTTTTGCCTGGACTCTCTTTTTTTTGTCCAGCGGGTCACTTTCAAGCAAAGTATTTTTTAACTGCGTCTGAATTCACAGGCGACGTAAAGTCTTCACCGTCCATGGTGGACAACAACAAAGCTCCTCCTGAAAATACTTTTCTGACAACGTATGGCCCTTCGTAGTTGGGGGTCCACTTGCCCCTGTGATCTGCCTGTGGCGGGAGAATCCTTTTCAGCACAAGGTCGCCCGTCTGAAAGCTCTGAGGATGTATCTTCTTATTATATGCTTTCTTCATTCGGCTCTGGTACAAACGACCGTATGCTAGAGAAGCTAGCCTCTTCTCATCCATTAAACTCAGCTGGTTCAACCTGTCTTTCACCCATTCTGCCTCGTCTAGTTGGACATCTCGTAGTACTCTTAGGGAAGGAATCTCGACTTCCAATGGTAACACTGCTTCCATTCCATATACCAACGAGAACGGGGTTGCCCCGGTTGATGTGCGTACCGTCGTACGATAACCGTGCAAAGCAAAAGGTAGCATCTCATGCCAATCATTATAGGTCACCACCATCTTCTGAACAATCTTCTTTATATTCTTATTGGCTGCTTCAACAGCGCCATTCATCTTGGGTCGATAAGGGGAGGAGTTGTGATGCTCGATCTTAAAATTCTGACATAGCTCCTTCATCATTTTGTTATTCAGGTTCGAACCGTTGTCGGTGATTATCCGCTCGGGGATCCCATATCTGCAAATAATATCTCTCTTGATGAATCTGGCTACCACCTGCCTGGTCACATTTGCGTAGGATGCCGCTTACACCCATTTAGTGAAATAATCGATTGCTACTAGAATGAACCGGTGTCCGTTAGAAGCCGTCGGCTCGATCTTTCCAATCATATCGATTCCCCACATCGAGAATGGTCATGGAGATGACATCACATTCAGAGGACTCGGAGGCACATGGATCTTATCTGCATAGATCTGGCACTTATGACACTTTCTCGCAAACTTGAAACAATCAGTTTCCATAGTTAGCCAAAAATAGCCTGCCCGCAGCAGCTTCCTCGTCATAGCATGCCCACCAGCATGCGTACCAAATGTGCCCTCATGTATTTCCTCCATGAGCAGCTTCGCCTCTTTCTCATCTACACAACGTAGTAGCACCAAGTCGTGATTTCGTCTATATAGGACACCGTCCGGATTCAGGTAGAAATTACCCGCCAATCTCCTGAGAGTCTTTTGATCGTGACTGGATGCCCCAGCCGAATACTCTTTGTTCTTCAGGAAATTAAGGATATCAAAATACCACGGTTTATCATCAGATGCTTCGTCAATGGCAAACACGAAGGCAGGTCTGTCTAGCCGAGAGATAACAATTCTGGGAGCCTCATTCCAGAAGTTGACTTTATACATGGAAGACAAAGTGGCCAGGGCGTCAGCCATCTGATTCTCTGCTCGCGGTACATGATGCAATTCAACCTTGTCAAAGAAAGGCAACAATCTCCTTGCGTAATTCATGTACAGTATCAAATTAGGCTGACGTGTCTCCCATTCTCCTTTTATTTGATTCACCACCAGAGCTGAGTCTCCGTATACATCCAGATTTTTGATTCGCAAATCAATGGCTTCTTCAAGCCCCATGATACAAGCTTCGTATTCGACTTCATTATTGGTAACCGGAAAGGTTAATCGAGCAGTAAACGGGATGTGTGACCCATGTGGAGTAGTGATGATTGCCCCTATTCCGCTACCGTAGGTGTTTACAGCTCCGTCAAAGATCAACTTCCATTTGGAACCCAACTCTGGTCCTTCGTCCGGCAACGGTTCTTCACAATCTTTCATCTTCAGGTACATGATATCCTCGTCAGGAAAATCAAACCTCATCGACTGGTAGTCCTCAATAGGCTTCTCTGCCAAGTACTCAGACAATACACTCCCCTTTATAGCCTTCTGTGAGACATACTGGATGTCATATTCGGTCAAAACCATCTGCCAACGGGCAATTCTCCCCGATAATGCCTGCTTTTCGAATACATATTTGATAGGATCCATCTTCGAGATGAGCATGGTTGTATGATTCAGCATGTATTGCCTCAGACGCTTGGCGGCCCAGGCCAGCGCGCAACAAGTTTTTTCGAGCATTGAATATCGAGATTCACATTCAGTAAACTTCTTACTCAAGTAGTAGATCGCATGCTCTTTTCTTCCTGTCTCGTCGTGTTGACCGAGAACACAACCCATACTTCCCTCAAGAACTGTCAAATACATAATCAAGGGTCTCCCTGCCACTGGGGGTATCAAAATAGGAGGCTCCTGCAAATACTGCTTTATTTTATCGAACGCCTTTTGACAATTTTCATTCCATGTTACAACCTGGTCTTTTTTCAACAGCTTGAATAATGGCTCACACGTAGCCGTTAGGTGAGAGATGAACCTAGCAATGTAGTTCAATCTCCCTAAAAACCCGCGCACTTCTTTTTCTGTTCTAGGCGTCGGCATCTCTTGTATCGCCTTTATTTTTGCAGGATCAACCTCTATTCCTTTTTCGCTCACGATAAACCCCAGCAGTTTACCCGATCTTACCCCGAAGGTGCACTTGTTAGGGTTCAGTCTCAGCCTGAACTTCCTAAGCCTTTTGAATAACTTCAACAGATTCACCAAATGCTCTTCCTCCATCTGGGATTTGGCAATCATATCATCGACATAAACCTCGATCTCCTTATGCATCATATCATGGAAAAGAGTCGTCATTGCACGCTGATACGTTGCCCTAGCATTCTTCAATCCGAAGGGCATCACTTTATAACAAAATGTTCCCCAAGGTGTTATGAAAGTAGTCTTCTCCATGTCTTCCGGTGCCATCTTAATCTGATTATAGCCCGAGAAGCCATCCATGAAGGAGAATACGGGGAATTGAGCAGTGTTGTCAACCAGCACATCAATGTGAGGAAGCGGAAAATCATCTTTCGGGCTCGCTTTGTTCAAATCACGGTAATCTACGCACATTCTCACTTTACCGTCTTTCTTTGGCACTGGTACAATATTAGCGACCCATGAGGGATATTTTGTAACAGCCAGGAAACCAGCATCCCACTGCTTTTGAACCTCCTCCTTAATTTTCACTGCCATGTCAGGTCTAGTTCTGCGAAGCTTCTGCTTAACCGGCGGGCATTCTTCTTTTAACGGCAGGCGGTGCACAACCATATCTGTATCCAGCCCAGGCATGTCTTCATACGACCAAGCGAACACATCACTATACTCTCTGAGCATTTCAACCAGTCTTCGCTTGACGTCGCTCTGCAGCGCGGCTCCTATACGGATGTTCTCTTCAACCCCTTCCGACCCCAGGTTAATAATTTCAATGACCTCCTCATGAGGCAGAATGACTCGTTCTTCTTGCTTTACCAACCAAGACAATTCTTTGGGAACATCGCCATCTTCAACAATCTCTTCTTCGGCCTGAAATACCGGGTGCTCAAAGTCGAGACGAGTCATAGGCGGTTCAATGATGTCATCTGAAAATGTTATCCTGCAAAAGGAATGGTTAAATGCTTCAAAATGCGTATAAAGCGAATAACCACGTTGCCATTTTATTGTAAAACACAAAACAGGAAAAACAGAGATCGCAATATTTGTACATGAAAAAACGCCTTTTATTTAACGATTAAACAACGCAATGTACATAACAGCACGACCCTAAGCAAAATCATGATGCCTCAGGTAAGACACCGGATTGTTCAACAATTAAGAAAACAAAGTATTACTGTTTGTGAGTCACAAGAACAATCTCCTGAATAGACCAATTGCATAATCCTTGTCCTGGCACGCTTGGCTGAATCCAGGCGTCCATGTCGCAATCACTGTCTCCTTCTTCAGAATCTGAAACAGCGTTGATGGCCTCGTGACACACTCCACTAGCTGTGATTGTTATCGGTCCTTTGAAACGGGGTGCCCCGGCAGCAGGCGTTGATGCCGACGGTTGATATCCCAGCCCAAATCGGTCCATCTTCACGGGAGTATCCAGCACCTTGCCCCAACCTTTTGTCTCACCTGTCTTTACTAGAGCCTGAGCCTCCTTGTATGACGATGTAACCCGGTGAACTGACTTTAAACAATGTTGCGGATAGCAAGAGTCGCCACCGACTTTTATTTTATCCATAAGGAAAGGTTATAAAAGAACAGGAAAGACCTTAGAGAATATTTTGGGTCCGGGGGGTAGGTTATGAAAAGGGAAGGTATTAGCATCCTTTTCATCCATGGTTATCCATGGGCTCTTAGGTACTTAAGCTCACTTTTGAATTGTTTTGAAATTGTAGTGTGTGAATAGAAAATTTTCAGAGTAGTTAATAAATAATCCATGTGAGGATGTGTTAAGAACTTGTTTGAAAACTTGTTGAAAATTTGTTTAAGTGCGAAACAGTTTTGAAGTGAGCAAGCACCTAGGAGTAACCTACCCTAATGTTTAAAGGTCTTTCTTATTCTTCATTCTTTCCTTTAGTAAGACTATCCCTACTATAATGGAGTAGGTAGTCCTTACTTTGGATGTTAAGGGACATGTGAGGGACAATTTGACTTTGAAGGCCATTGTGGGATGTAATAAGCACATATAAGGGACCATCATCATTTTTCGAAAGGGACTCGATTCGTAAAGGCAACCATAAGGGACTTTGATGATTTTTTTATTTGAGGGACTTGCTTTATACACCCCACTTAACCATTATTCGTAGGCAACTTGAGGGATATCCTTAGGAAGTGAGACGGCGATTAAAATCGACTTACGTGTGTGACGTGTTTATTTTAATTATCTTTATTTAAAAGTGATCTAAATTTATTTTAATATTACATACATGTTGTTACACTCCCTAATTACTAACCATAATAATAATTAAATAATTAAACAACTTTACATCCAAGAAACAATTACAAAATAATAAGCAAAATAATTAAATAGCAAAGATAAATAAAATATAAATAAGCAATAATAAATAATAAAGGGGGTTAATTCTAAGTTTACTCGGCAAGACATCGCATCTTGTGCCTACGTATCCTTACGGGAGTGGAATCAGAGTAATCGTAGTTCCCCTCAATAGGGAGGTTAGAAACTTCTTGACTGTGGTCAAGGTCTCAAGGGGAATAAACGCATCTTAAGGACACGCTTACGTGGAGTGTAGAAACTCCAAATCTCTACGTTGAAATGTTAAGTTGTAATTAGGGTTAAATTAGGGATTCCACGGCGGGAAACCCTAAAATGAGCGCGGCGGCTCTTTGACCTAATGCTAAGGGTAAAATTGTAATTTTGCCTGCGGCGAGGCATTTGTGAAAATTAGGGTTTGTAGTTTGTAGTTTTGAGGATTTGAAATTGAATGTGTGAAGTTTTACGGACTATTGGCGCGGCGGCCAAACAGTTAGACCTAACCTTCGGATGTGTGCAATGTGACAGAAATAATAGTAAACGCGTGAGATAATTGAATCATGCAAACAGAGAGATAATGTCATAATTTAAACCATGCAAGCAGAAATTTAAAGGCAGAATTTAAAGAGCGATTGTTAAGTTCGCGAGGTTACATGAGAGGAGCAGATACAATATGATAATGAAATTTGAATTGAACAATAATAAAATAAAATAAATAACGGTTCTAGTTATTATTTTAAAAAAAAGATTTTAGTTATTATTTTAAATTTATCTAAAAAAAAGTTTTTCTTAAAAATAATAAGTTTTCATATTAATTTGGAAAAGATGTTAATGTTATTTATTTTAAAAAAACAGATTTTTATATTATAACAAATTTTAATAAATTAATGATAACAATAATAATAATAATGGTAATAATAATGATAATAATGATAATAATAATAAATAATGATAATAATAATAATAATAATAATAATAATAATAATAATAATAATAATAATAATAATAATAATAAAGCAATAATGAATTTTAAATGTGCCAAATAACCCAACAATGTTGCTAACGCAGAAATGCGCTCATCGCAACCAGATCTAAATCGGACGAAACAAAATTTATCGCAAAGAAAAATAAATTAAGCAAAAAATAGTATTATTGCTCACACAAAAATGCGATCATCGCAACCAGATCGAACTAACACAAATGTCACGCGTCATGCACACAAATGTGCAAACATCGTATCGACATAATTCGATCAAAAATCTTATATATATAAACTCTAACAATTTAAAAATTATATATATATATATATATATAAACGTAATAGTAATAGATAAAGAAAAAGAAATAACGGTAATAGATGAAGAAAAAGAAATAACGGTAAAAGATGAAGAAAAAGAAACAACAGTAATAGATGAAGGAAAAGAAATAACGGTAAACGATGAAGAAAAAGAAACAATAGTAATGGATGAAGAAGAAAACTAAATAACGGCAAACGACACTCACTCCTCTTAGGTTTTTTTCATTCTCCCCCTTTTTCCAACAAGGCAACACATGTATATATAGGGAACAAATTAGGGTTAACACCAAATTGTCAATAATGTCCCTAAAGCCCATTTTAAAGCCCAAACTAAATAATTAGTTAAGAAAAAATAAAATTTAAATAATTTAAAATAATTAAAATAAACTTAAAATAAAAACTAATAATCCTATTGATTCCTAAAATAAAAAATATTATAAAAAGAACAAAATTTTTTTCAATATTTTTTATTTTATGATTTTTTGGATATTTTTATGAATAATTTAAAAAAAAGTGAAAAAAATAATATTTTAAAAAATGATTTAATTAAAATACGAAAATAATAATTAAATAATAATAAAAAACTATTTTTGTTATTTTTTTAATAAAAGATAGAAAAATTTAGAGTAAAAATAATAAAAAACAAAAAAAATGACAAAGGTGAGATTCGAACTCTCAACCTCTCACACTCATAACTCCTTACACATGTCCTCCTGCCAATTGTGCCATTTTTACTTTTTAGAAAAAAAATGCATGCCATATGATATTTACCTGCAAAAAGTCAAACGACTACACAAATTTGTTAGTAATTGATTAAATGCAATGAAATGCGACGACAAATCTTAGGGCAAAATTTGGGGTATTACAGTTATTATGATAATATTTCTCACCCAACCTCTCTTTGATGTTGGCAAAAAAAAATCATGAAGTTTGACTTTGGTTTGACCGCAGTTGACCTCAGTTTGACCTTTTAACTGCATTGACTGCTTTTGACTTATCTGATCATCTGACTGAGCAAACTTTTGAGAAAAGTCTTGAAACTTGACATGGGGGTTCTTATACACATATAAGATGTTATGAAGCTCACTTGAAGTCTTGGAAGTCCATTTAGCCTGATTAAAGTCAAAACCCTAGTTTTGGATGCACTGCTTAGGAGGTGCATTGTCTGAGGGAATTGTCAACTCTTCTGACCAATTGCGAACTTGTGAACCTTGTGAACCTTCTTAGAACACAAAGTCTTGTATTGTGAGGGCAAATTTTGGGGTGCAACAGCTGCCCCTGTTCAATTTTCTGAAACCTGAGGGGTTAGATTGGTATATTTGCCAGTCGTAACCTGGAAGGTTGAAGGGGATTGAACACAAAAGCCCAAAAATTTGCACTCACCCGTGCACTAGAGTGATACAGATGGCTAGTTGAATATGATTGAGTGGGCTTAAAGATGCCACTAGGGGAAAGTTCTTCAGTAGTATAATGAGAACTGTCAGGAGTCTGGAGTAATACTGATGTAACAGCATGTCTTCATGAGGATAGAGCAATCAATAATGATAACCCTAAAGCAGTCTTGAAGTGATAGATCTGACCTCAGGAGGATAGAGCAATCAATAGCTCTAAAGCAGTCTTGAAGTAATAATGGCTTCAGGAGGATAGAGCAATCAATAGCTCTAAAGCAGTCTTGAAGTAATAGAATGGCTTCAGGAGGATAGAGCAATCAACAGCTCTAAAGCAGTCTTGAAGTAATGATTTCAGGAGGATAGAGCAATGAATAGCTCTAAAGCAGTCTTGAAATAATAACGTGATATGTCTTCAGGAGGATAGAGCAATCAATAGCTCTAAAGCAGTCTTGAAGTAATGATTTCAGGAGGATAGAGCAATGAATACTCTAAAGCAGTCTTGAAATAATAATGTAATTTAGGAGGATAGAGCAATGAATACTCTAAAGCAGTCTTGAAATAATAATGTGATATGTCTTCAGGAGGATAGAGCAATCAATAGCTCTAAAGCAGTCTTGAAGTAATGATTTCAGGAGGATAGAGCAATGGATAGCTCTAAAGCAGTCTTGAAATAATAATGTAATTTCAGGAGGATAGAGCAATGGATAACTCTAAAGCAGTCTTGAAATAATTAGATGGCTTCAGGAGGATAGAGCAATCAATAGCTCTAAAGCAGTCTTGAAGTAGTAATATGACCTCATGAGGATAGAGCAATGAATAGCTCTAAAGCAGTCTTGAAGTAATAGGATGATTTCAGGAGGATAGAGCAATCAGTAGCTCTAAAGCAGTCTTGAAGTCATGAGAGGCTATCAGGAGGATAAAATAACCCTGAGGTTACAATAAAGCAGTCCCAAAGTAATAAGAAGCTCATCAGGAGGATAAAGTAACCCTGAGGTTACAATAAAGCAGTCCCAAAGATCATAAGCTTGTTTGTTGGATAATTAACCTGAAAACAAGGTAGCATTCTGTATAACAACATTAGTTTATGCTTTATGTATGCATGTATGACATGATACACTTAGGTAATGTACTATAGACATATATGTTATGGTATGATGTAAATGATGTATGTATGATATGACACTGCTGGAAGTGTCTGGATATCCTTGTATAACAACTGCTGGCCAAGGAAAATAAATCCCGATTCGTTGTTGAAGAATATATAACCCTCCGTCTGCTGGGGATAACAAGGTATAGATAACCTCCCGTTGTTGGGGATAACAAGGTATAGATAACCTCCCGTTGTTGGGGGTAGTAGGGTATAGATAACCTTCGTTTTCGTTTGATAGTAGGATAAGTATAACATCCCGTCTTCGTTCATCGTGCCCTTATTGGAAAGTAATTTCCCGTATATCCGTATGAGGATAAAAGAGATGGATATAAATTCCAGGGGAGATTAGACTTTGTGAAAATGGATTAGTCCTACTGATGGTTTGTAACTGCCTTGTAAAGATGAACCGGCGAAGCTTCGTTGAAATCCTTCCCTCGTTCGTCCTTAGTAAATACTATTACTGCATTTTCATGCATTTCTGGTAAACATCAATCATATTAAAAGCATACATGCATTTCTGGTAAACATCAATCATATTCAAAGGCATACATACATTCAAACACAACCAATGGACGTTTCGCTTATGTAAATAGGGTAAAAGTAAATCTGGATTCAAAAGATGGAATTTATTTATATCAAAAGTGACCCATGCACGGGTAAGTTTGTACAAGGAGACATAAACCCTAGTAAGAGAATTTTGTCATGAAGTTTTACAAAAAGAATCAGCTATGTGGGAAATAATCCTATTGAGTTTCAATTCTACTATTGCCACTCAAGTATCTCATCTTCTTGCTGTTGAGACGGAAACGATTGGATTGAGCTTTATCTGTTTGAGCTTGAGTAAGTAGTACAATTGGTTGCAGTTTCATGAGTGATCCAAACGAGACATAGTCATACGCTTTAATCCCTAACTTTTGCCTGGATTGCCCTTTCAGGTTTTCAGTCCACCGGGATACCCTTTTTTGCCCAAGCCGCCTTTTCAGGTTTTCGACTTGCCGGGTGTACATCTTTTTATATATATATCCCTAATTTTTGTCCAAACCCTTTTGGTTTGCCGGGATGCCCTTATTTTTGCCTAGGCCTGTCAACCTAGCGGGTCTCTTTTTATGCGTAGTATTTTTTAACTATGTCCGCGTTTACAGGTTGTGGGAAGTCTTCACCATCCATTGTAGTCAGTATCATGGCACCTCCTGAGAACACTGTCTTGACTACAAATGGTCCCTCATATGTTGGAGTCCACTTGCCCCTAGGATTACCCTGTGGTAATATGATACGCTTGATTACCAAGTCACCAGCCTGATATACCTTTGGCTTAACCTTCTTGTTAAAAGCTTTGATCATCCGTTTCTGGTACATCTGGCCATGACAAACTGCTGCTAACCTTTTCTCATCAATCAAATTTATCTGGTCAAGTCGAGTCTGAATCCACTCATCTTCATCCAAGCCTGCATCCTTCATAATTCTC
The DNA here is from genome assembly GCA_963859935.3 of Lathyrus sativus. Taxonomy (NCBI): domain Eukaryota; kingdom Viridiplantae; phylum Streptophyta; class Magnoliopsida; order Fabales; family Fabaceae; genus Lathyrus; species Lathyrus sativus. The sequence continues at coordinate 3,096,054 of OZ012735.1, forward strand.
AAGGAGGGGATCTGAACTTCAATAGGCAGAACTGCTTCCATACCATAGACTAAGGAGAATGGGGTTGCCCCTGTTGAAGTACGTATTGTAGTACGATAACCATGCAGAGCAAATGGTAACATCTCGTGCCAATCCTTGTAAGTAACAGTCATCTTCTGTACAATCTTCTTAATGTTCTTATTAGCAGCTTCAACTGCCCCATTCATCTTTGGACGATACGGAGAAGAGTTGTGATGCTTAATCTTGAACTGCATCTTCGAAATCAACAAGGTAGTATGGGTCAACATATACTGTCTTAGTCGGCGAGCAGCCCATGCCAAAGCGCAGCAAGTTTTCTCGAGCAGTGAGTATCTTGTTTCACAGTCGGTAAACTTTTTGCTAAGGTAGTATATTGCCTGCTCTTTTCGACCAGACTCGTCATGTTGCCCCAATACACACCCCATTGAGTTGTCTAATACTGTTAAATACATAATCAAGGGTCTTCCATCAACTGGTGGCATTAAAATTGGGGGTTCTAGCAAATATCTCTTGATTTCATCAAAGGCAGTCTGGCACTCATCATTCCATTCCATCACCTGATCTTTCTTCAACAACTTGAAGATTGGCTCACAGATGGTAGTTAATTGGGAAATAAATCTTGCAATGTAGTTCAATCGTCCCAAGAAACCTCTAACCTCCTTCTCAGTACGGGGAGCTGGCATCTCTCGTATAGCTTTCACTTTTGCAGGATCCACTTCAATACCTTTTCCACTGACAATGAAACCCAGGAGCTTTCCAGATCTAACTCCAAAAGTACACTTGTTTGGATTTAATCTCAACCTGTATTTCTTCAACCTCTCAAACAACTTGTGCAGATGATCAAGATGTTGTTCTTCATTCTGAGACCTGGCTATCATATCATCCACATATACCTCTATCTCATGATGAATCATATCATGAAACAAAGCCACCATAGCACGCTGATATGTTGCCCCTGCATTCTTCAAACCAAATGGCATTACCTTATAGCAAAAGGTGCCCCACTGTGTCACAAATGTAGTCTTCTCCCTATCTTCAGGTGCCATCTTGATTTGATTGTAACCAGAGAAACCATCCATAAAAGAGAATACCTTATGCTAAGCAGTGTTGTCTACCAGAATATCAATATGAGGAAGTGGAAAGTCATCTTTAGGGCTAGCCTTGTTCAGATCTCTGTAGTCTACACACATATGTACCTTACCATCTTTCTTAGGAACTGGTACCACATTTGCAACCCACTGAGGATAAGAAGTTACGGCCAAGAACCCTGCATTGAACTGTTTCATTACCTCTGCTTTGATCTTTTCTGACATTTCAGGACGCATACGACGAACCTTCTGCTTCTTTGGACGACAATCTTCTTTCACTGGCAAACGGTGAACCACAATGTCTGTATCCAACCCTGGCATATCTTCATAAGACCAAGCAAAGATCTCCACATAGTCACGTAGCATCTGAATCAACCTGCTCTTGACACTGTCCTCTAAATCAGCCCCTATCTTGACCTCTTTTCTGTTTTCTTCAGTTCCCAGATTCACAACTTCGACTGGCTCTTCATGTGGCTGTATAGCTTTCTCTTCTTGTTGTAACAACCTAGCAAGCTCTACAGGTATTTCACAATCGTCCTCGTTTCCGTCTTCAGTTTGATAGATCGGATTCTCGAAATTGTAATTGGCAATAGTAGAACTGTTATCAACTGGATCCAGAGTGGATGAGGATCTGCATTTTAGTGACGTGGGTGTGTGTAAGAACACATAGCTGATAAAGCAAAAATAAAAGAAAAAGAAAGACAAGGAACACAATATTTACGAAAACGAAACGTCCACTGATTTTATTGAATGCAGTATGCAAATGAAATGACAACCCGTAACAAGCACACCATTGTGCCCCGGGTAAGGCACATGGCTTGAAAGTTTTAATTGTTCCAGAAATCATAAATTTAAAAACATAACACAGTAATAGTATTTACTCCTGACTAAAGGAGATAGGGATAACATCTTCAGCTGTCCAATTATTGAGTCCAGCACCCACAGTAGGAAAAATCCATGCCTCCAAGTTGTAGTCTTCATCTTGATCTCCCACAGCATTGATAACCCCTTGATTGGTGATACGAACAGCACGAGCACGACGAACAGCCTTCTGGGACTCTGCAGTGAAACCCAAACCAAACTTGTCAGACTTGTATGGAATATCAGGAAGCTGACCCCAAATAGTACAACCACCTTCTTCCACCATAGCTTTTGCATCATTGAGGGAGGCCATTGCCATTGTTGGAGGGTTTCTGATGACCACAGGAACCTTCTTCACAGCAGGAGGAGTCACACAATCCTTAACAGCCCAGGGAACCACTTCAAATGACTGACATGGAGTTTCAATGTATTCACCTTCTACTTCCAGATACTTGAAAGTGTTTACATGGCTGACAAAGTATTCTTCCTCTCCAAAGACAGTAACAACTTTTCCATTCACCGGATATCTCAACTTTTGATGTAATGTGGAGGTCACCGCACCTGCCCCATGGATCCAGGGACGACCAAGCAGACATGAGTATGAAGGACGAATATCCATCACATAGAATGTAGCAGTAAACACCTGAGAGCCAACCTTGATTGGAAGATCAATTTCCCCATGCACTACTCTTCTAGAACCATCAAAAGCCTTTACCATAATATTACTGGGCTTCAATACCGTATCTTCAGGACTCAGCTTGTTCAGGACTTCCTTAGGCAACACATTCAGAGAGGAACCATTGTCTATCAGCACATGAGACAGGGTAGTGCCCCTGCATTCAATTGAAATATGCAAGGCCCTGTTATGATCCCTCTTGGCAGGGGTCAAGTCAGCATCAGAAAATCCTAACCCGTTGTCATAGGTCAGGTGCGCAACACAATTCTCAAACTGGTCCACAGAAATTGCACTGGGTACGTGAGCCATCTTTAGAAACTTGATCAATGCCTTGGCATGAGCCTCAGAACATAATAACAGGGAGAGCATAGAAATCTTTGAGGGAGTATGCCCCAGCTGATCAACAATATCATAATCACTCTTGCGAATGATTTTCAATACTTCTTCCATCTGCTTAGAGAGGTCATCAGCAGCTGGCACATCAGTAGATACAGGCTCAATAACAGGACCCTTGCCCCGAGCATCAGTGGTGGAAGTAACAGCAGGAGTAACTGCACTCTTAGAAGCAACTGGAGGAGAGAAGACTCTTCCACTACGAGTGATCTTGCTAGATCCAGCAATATTATCAATGTCAACAGGCATATCAGGTAAAGGCTCCTGCTTGACACCATGGATGTAAACATCAGACCCGTAGTGCCAAGGCACAGCTTTGTCAGACGTATAAGGAATAGGACCAGGAGTGGTAATGATCAGAGGAGCTACTCTGGCTTCAGCAACAACTTTCACAGGACCTTCAGCAGTAATCTTGATTGGGCCCTGATGAGTGATTTTAATGGGACCCTTTGGAGTGATTCTTAGTGGTACTTCGTCAACCATGTCAACCTCTTCAATCTTCTTACCCTGAGTCAGATGATCCACCATACTTTCTACAGATGCTGGTCTTCTTTCAAACACTATAGTATATTTATCCATGAGACGTTGAATCCCATCTCTCAAAATGAAGCAACTATCCGGCTTATAGGTACAGTATAGACAATCTTCATGACAACCTGGAAAGATCCCAGCTTGTACTAACCTCTTTTTGATAACAGACAATGGTGTGCTCAACTCCATAACTGAATAGACATGCAGATCTTCATCAATATCTTCATCAATGGCGTTGACAGTCTTCTCGTGATTTGGCATTGGAGCTGTAATCACATTTGGAGTACCTGGTGGATCAAACTCAATTTCTCCAGCATCAATCATATCCTGAATTTTGTTCTTCAAGACCCAGCAGTTATTAGTATCATGTCCTGGACAGTTTGAATGATATGCACATCGTGCATTGGGATTGTACTTGGGAGAGGTAACATTGGGATTCTGAGGGGCCTCCCTCAGGGTAATAAGTTCAGCCTTCAACAAATGTTGTAATGCCTGAGCCATTGACATGTTGATCTTCGTGAACTGTCTTCTAGCCCTCTGTTGGTTGCCCTGAGGCTGCTCTGTTGTTGCAGGAGTTGGATTTGAAATATGAACTACACTCACAGACTGATGTCTTCTGTTACGATCAGGCTGACCATAAACAACATTAGATTCTTTCTTCCCAGTGGGAGGCTTCTTTGCAGCGCCTGATGACGAAGTGCCCACTTGGATCTTACCACTCTCGATACCATTCTCTACTCGCTCTCCTGTCATGATCAACTCAGTGAAGCCAGATGATGAGCTTCCAATGAGATGACTGTAAAACGGACCATTCAGCGTACACATGAACATATCAACCAACTCCCTATCAGTCAAAGGGGGTTGAACTCTTCCAGCTAAGTCTCTCCACTTTTGAGCATACTCCTTAAAGCTTTCTTTGGCACCCATAGACATGCTTTGAAGCTGCATGCGAGTGGGGGCTAAGTCAGCATTGTATTGATACTGCTTGTTGAAAGCTTCAGCAAGGTCATTCCAATCTCTGATGTTGACACTCTCCAACTGATAATACCACTCTAGCTGAGCTCCAGATAAACTCTCTTGAAAGAAATGGATCCACAACTTCTTATCAGCAGTGTGGGGTTGAATTCTTCTGACATAAGACCTCAGATGCAATTTGGGACAAGAGACCCCATCATAGACAACAAATGTAGGAACTTTGAACCCAATGGGTATGACCACCCCAGATATCAAGCTCAAATCCTCAAAATCCAGCCCAGATGATTTCTGTAATTCCATAGCATCCATTCTTTCCACCAGCATCTTGAATTTGTCTTCGTTAGGCTCATGGTAGTAGTTAGCCTCAGAATCAGAGTCCCCCATAGTGTTGTGGAGACTGCCTCTCTCCTGCTCAGATTCTTCAGATTCATAGTCTTCAACATGTTCCTTGGTCTTGACAGGACCTTTGAACCTTCTTCCCATGTTGAGCAACCCAGCAGACCTTCTAGCCTTCTTAGTCTTCTTGGCCAGCAGTGTCTTCAATTCATCCTGCCCCTTGGATAGGTTCAGGATCAGCTCTTGGAACTGTGCATTCTGTGCCTGGAGATCCTTAACTGATTGTTCAAGAGCCATTGCTGAAATAAACAGCGAGAAGATGAGAAACCTGTGCACAATTATAAACCTGTGATGCAATGATATGGGAATGCATATGCAATGTTTTCAAGGACCGCAGGATTTAAATTTGCTTAAACAAACAAGAAAGTAACTTTTTATTAGTAATAACTTGTTTTGCCTTTTAGGCTTACAAAAAATGAAAACGAAATAAGTACAAAAGATGGGGTTTTAAGTCTCCCATGGACGTTTCCTCTTTGTGTTGAGGTATGAGTTGAGGTTTCGTTCCTCATGAAGTAGCTTTGTTAGCTCTAGGATCCTTGCTTGGCTTGCTTTGTAATGAGCCTCGAAAGCATCCCTTTGCTCTTTCAGTTGGATCCATGATCTCTGCAAGTCTTCCATATCAGTAGGCATGTCTGGGTGAAGGATGGTATAAGCTGTGTCTCCTTCAGCAACAGGTTCCATGGTAACTGGTAGGATGGCAGGATATGGCATCATGAGTGTCTGAGCACGAAATCGTACCCATCTGAGATAAGCCTCCATAGGAATGGTGTACTTAGGCTCCAGTGTCTTGCTGTCAATCCTGTTTACCTTTCCCCAAGCTCGGATGAATCTCTGACGGTAACCCTGAAGATCGTTGTCGTAATCAAACACAATGCCCTGAATCAACATGTCATGTGGACCATCGCTCCGGGCGTAACCAAACTGTCGTAAAGCTAGAGATGGGTTGTAGGTGATGCCTCCTCTTATGCCTAGAAGTGGCACATTAGGAAACTCCCCACAACGGTCAATGATGGTGACATTCTCCATAGATCTGGAGCACCAATGGATGTCTGAGTGAGAAAGTGACATGATCCTCTTGGACCATCTGAACCCTTGCTCATTCTTCATTACTGAGCGAGGAAGGTGAGAAATAAACCACCTAGAAAGTAAAGGTATGCAGCACATCAAAGTTCCTCTTGCCCTTGTAGTACGGGTGTGAAGAGAATGTAGGATGTCTCCAAGTAAGGTAGGCACTGGATTGTGACTCAGGAATATGTTGATGGCATGAACATCTATGAACTGATCAGGATTGGGGAACAACACTAAACCATAAATCAATAAGGCTAAGATCTCCTCAACAGCATCGTAGCTCATAGCCTTCAAGAACATTTGAGCTTTATCCACTAATACCTTGGCAAGAATACCTTTAACTCCACTTCTCGTCTCTAGAACAATGTCAGACTTCTTCAGATGTAGAGCTGCAGCAATAACTTCTGGTTTAAGCTCCTTCTCTAAGCCTGTGAATGGCTTCTGATCAAGAACAGGTATACCCAGAAGTTTAGAGAACTCCTCCATGGTTGGAACCAGCTGATAATCAGGAAATGTAAAGCAATGGTGCTTAGGGTCAAAGAACTGAAACAGCACACTCATCATGTCTTCACTGAACCCTGAAGTAACTAGGTCCAATAAGTGACCATGTCTCTTGTTGAACTGGGAATGATCAGGCACTAGGGAAACCAACTCCTTGAGCTTAGCAGGTATCCCTACAAAGTTGATCCTGATGGTGTTTCTACGAGCAGAAGCCATGACCTGCAACAAAGAACAAAGATAAATCCTTTGGTCCTTGAAATGGTTAGGGAAAATGATATGCTTATGATGCATGATGATGTCATGATGTCATGCTCAATCACAAACATGTGGCACACACAAACAAGTCACACCATAGCCCTAGGTTTAAAGGCTTGCATGAGGTTCAAAGGCAAGTACCCTCCCCTGAAGTTAGATGGTTCATCCTGTCCTACAAAAGTAACCAGGTTCTAAGGGATCTCAATATCATTGATCCTTCACAAGGGTGGTTGTTCAGAAGGCAACTTACTTGCCAACCAAAACCCTCCAAGTTTAAGATCTCAATGAGCGTAGTATCGAGTGTCAACCAACTTCAGTCTGCACCAAAGCCGGTTACCTCACTACTTTCTAAAGGCCAAGATGAGTTAACTAGGGTTCTAAAAGTCAGTTAGTGCATTGACAACATATGGCAGCCTCAATATTATCCTCAACTTGATTTAAGGAATATAAGCACCAACCAAGAAGTCGCACTAACTATGACCACCAGATCAACCGTATCGATATACGTCGTACAGTTTCCTTGGTCTATTGCCATTTACCTAAGGTACACTAGATCCGGGTTAGGACCTTTCACACATAAGAGCACCCCAACAATATAATAATAAAGCAAACAAGGCAAACAATTTAAAGTGATCTTAATTCCTAAGGGTACCCCTCTTAAATAGATCCCCAGCAGAGTCGCCAGTTCTGTAACCCGGTGAACTGACTTTAAACAATGTTGCGGATAGCAAGAGTCGCCACCGACTTTTATTTTATCCATAAGGAAAGGTTATAAAAGAACAGGAAAGACCTTAGAGAATATTTTGGGTCCGGGGGGTAGGTTATGAAAAGGGAAGGTATTAGCATCCTTTTCATCCATGGTTATCCATGGGCTCTTAGGTACTTAAGCTCACTTTTGAATTGTTTTGAAATTGTAGTGTGTGAATAGAAAATTTTCAGAATAGTTAATAAATAATCCATGTGAGGATGTGTTAAGAACTTGTTTGAAAACTTGTTGAAAATTTGTTTAAGTGCGAAACAGTTTTGAAGTGAGCAAGCACCTAGGAGTAACCTACCCTAATGTTTAAAGGTCTTTCTTATTCTTCATTCTTTCCTTTAGTAAGACTATCCCTACTATAATGGAGTAGGTAGTCCTTACTTTGGATGTTAAGGGACATGTGAGGGACAATTTGACTTTGAAGGCCATTGTGGGATGTAATAAGCACATATAAGGGACCATCATCATTTTTCGAAAGGGACTCGATTCGTAAAGGCAACCATAAGGGACTTTGATGATTTTTTTATTTGAGGGACTTGCTTTATACACCCCACTTAACCATTATTCGTAGGCAACTTGAGGGATATCCTTAGGAAGTGAGACGGCGATTAAAATCGACTTACGTGTGTGACGTGTTTATTTTAATTATCTTTATTTAAAAGTGATCTAAATTTATTTTAATATTACATACATGTTGTTACACTCCCTAATTACTAACCATAATAATAATTAAATAATTAAACAACTTTACATCCAAGAAACAATTACAAAATAATAAGCAAAATAATTAAATAGCAAAGATAAATAAAATATAAATAAGCAATAATAAATAATAAAGGGGGTTAATTCTAAGTTTACTCGGCAAGACATCGCATCTTGTGCCTACGTATCCTTACGGGAGTGGAATCAGAGTAATCGTAGTTCCCCTCAATAGGGAGGTTAGAAACTTCTTGACTGTGGTCAAGGTCTCAAGGGGAATAAACGCATCTTAAGGACACGCTTACGTGGAGTGTAGAAACTCCAAATCTCTACGTTGAAATGTTAAGTTGTAATTAGGGTTAAATTAGGGATTCCACGGCGGGAAACCCTAAAATGAGCGCGGCGGCTCTTTGACCTAATGCTAAGGGTAAAATTGTAATTTTGCCTGCGGCGAGGCATTTGTGAAAATTAGGGTTTGTAGTTTGTAGTTTTGAGGATTTGAAATTGAATGTGTGAAGTTTTACGGACTATTGGCGCGGCGGCCAAACAGTTAGACCTAACCTTCGGATGTGTGCAATGTGACAGAAATAATAGTAAACGCGTGAGATAATTGAATCATGCAAACAGAGAGATAATGTCATAATTTAAACCATGCAAGCAGAAATTTAAAGGCAGAATTTAAAGAGCGATTGTTAAGTTCGCGAGGTTACATGAGAGGAGCAGATACAATATGATAATGAAATTTGAATTGAACAATAATAAAATAAAATAAATAACGGTTCTAGTTATTATTTTAAAAAAAAGATTTTAGTTATTATTTTAAATTTATCTAAAAAAAAGTTTTTCTTAAAAATAATAAGTTTTCATATTAATTTGGAAAAGATGTTAATGTTATTTATTTTAAAAAAACAGATTTTTATATTATAACAAATTTTAATAAATTAATGATAACAATAATAATAATAATGGTAATAATAATGATAATAATGATAATAATAATAAATAATGATAATAATAATAATAATAATAATAATAATAATAATAATAATAATAATAATAATAATAATAATAATAATAATAATAATAATAATAATAAAGCAATAATGAATTTTAAATGTGCCAAATAACCCAACAATGTTGCTAACGCAGAAATGCGCTCATCGCAACCAGATCTAAATCGGACGAAACAAAATTTATCGCAAAGAAAAAGAAATTAAGCAAAAAATAGTATTATTGCTCACACAAAAATGCGATCATCGCAACCAGATCGAACTAACACAAATGTCACGCGTCATGCACACAAATGTGCAAACATCGTATCGACATAATTCGATCAAAAATCTTATATATATAAACTCTAACAATTTAAAAATTATATATATATAAACGTAATAGTAATAGATAAAGAAAAAGAAATAACGGTAATAGATGAAGAAAAAGAAATAACGGTAAAAGATGAAGAAAAAGAAACAACAGTAATAGATGAAGGAAAAGAAATAACGGTAAACGATGAAGAAAAAGAAACAATAGTAATGGATGAAGAAGAAAACTAAATAACGGCAAACGGCACTCACTCCTCTTAGGTTTTTTTCATTCTCCCCCTTTTTCCAACAAGGCAACACATGTATATATAGGGAACAAATTAGGGTTAACACCAAATTGTCAATAATGTCCCTAAAGCCCATTTTAAAGCCCAAACTAAATAATTAGTTAAGAAAAAATAAAATTTAAATAATTTAAAATAATTAAAATAAACTTAAAATAAAAACTAATAATCCTATTGATTCCTAAAATAAAAAATATTATAAAAAGAACAAAATTTTTTTCAATATTTTTTATTTTATGATTTTTTGGATATTTTTATGAATAATTTAAAAAAAAGTGAAAAAAATAATATTTTAAAAAATGATTTAATTAAAATACGAAAATAATAATTAAATAATAATAAAAAACTATTTTTGTTATTTTTTTAATGAAAGATAGAAAAATTTAGAGTAAAAATAATAAAAAACAAAAAAAAGGACAAAGGTGAGATTCAAACTCTCAACCTCTCACACTCATAACTCCTTACACATGTCCTCCTGCCAATTGTGCCATTTTTACTTTTTAGAAAAAAAATGCATGCCATATGATATTTACCTGCAAAAAGTCAAACGACTACACAAATTTGTTAGTAATTGATTAAATGCAATGAAATGCGACGACAAATCTTAGGGCAAAATTTGGGGTATTACAGTTATTATGATAATATTTCTCACCCAACCTCTCTTTGATGTTGGCAAAAAAAAATCATGAAGTTTGACTTTGGTTTGACCACAGTTGACCTCAGTTTGACCTTTTAACTGCATTGACTGCTTTTGACTTATCTGATCATCTGACTGAGCAAACTTTTGAGAAAAGTCTTGAAACTTGACATGGGGGTTCTTATACACATATAAGATGTTATGAAGCTCACTTGAAGTCTTGGAAGTCCATTTAGCCTGATTAAAGTCAAAACCCTAGTTTTGGATGCACTGCTTAGGAGGTGCATTGTCTGAGGGAATTGTCAACTCTTCTGACCAATTGCGAACTTGTGAACCTTGTGAACCTTCTTAGAACACAAAGTCTTGTATTGTGAGGGCAAATTTTGGGGTGCAACAGACGAGACGGCTACCTCTGATGCTTTACTCGGCCCGGGACCTTTATCTTTGATGCGCAACCCTTCAAAGGCTTGACAGGGTGTTTCATGAATCTCGCCGTCGACTTCTACATACTTGAATGATGACAGATGGCTAACTAATATATCTTCTTCTCCACAGACTGTGACCACACTGTCCCCTACCATGTATTTCAGCTTTTGGTGCAAGGTAGATGTGACTGCCCCAGCACCATGGATCCAGGGTCGTCCGAGAAGGCAGCTGTATGCTGGCTGGATATCCATAATATAAAATTCAGTCGCGAAAACCTCCGGCCCCACCTGTAGAGGTAATGTTATGGATCCAAAGACTGTTCTTCGTGTACCATCAAATGCCCTGACCACCAAGTCACTAGGCGTACAAAGGATTCCTCTGACGTCCAGTTTCATCATTACTTTCTTGGGCAGCACGTTCAAGGAAGATCCGGTGTCTACCAGTACATGAGACATGACTGAGCCTCTACACTCAACTGAGACGTGTAACGCCATGTTATGCTCTCTCCCCTTCGGGGTCAAATCAAAGTCTGTAAATCCCAAGCTATGGCCTGCGTTCACATGCGCCAACACCCCCTCCAGCTGATTCACGGAAACATCTTGGGGTACGAAGGACGTATCCAGAACTTTCAACAATGCATTTCTGTGAGCTTCGGAACACAATAGCAACGACAGTATGGATATCTTTGACGGCGTCTGTTGAAGGTGCTCAACAATCTTATAATCACTCTTACGAATAAGGCGCATTAACTCTTCCATATCCTTCAATGACGTTTCTTTTTCGTTCCTCTGCACCGGGACATTCTCATTCATCTTTCCTTTTCCCTTCGCCAGTCGTTCAGCCTCTACCTCAGGCGATATGAAGATTCTCCCACTTCTTGTCATCCCTCTGGTACCGACGACGTTGTCTACAATCTCAACTGGCTGCTTACTAACATCAATTTTCACCCCATCACAGTATACTTCCAACCCATAAGTCCAGGGTACTGCCTTAGTGCTCTCGTAAGGGATTGGTCCTGCCTTGGTTATAGTGATTGGCGGTTGCCTGGCTGGCGCCGTTATAGTTATTGTTTTTCGGGGAATCGTCACAGTAGCTACATCACTTCGCTCGTCCGCTGATAACTCTGCAGGTTCTTCAACTGACGTTCGGTCGAATTTTACTGTGCCTCCATCTATCAAGGTCTGAATACCCCTATTCAATCCATCACAACCCCCAGCTTGGGTCCAACACTCTAAACAATACTCGTCGCAGCCTGGATACACACCTCCTTGCAATAACCTTCTCTTTATCTCGCACAACGGTGTTTTGAGGTCATCAACATTCACAATCAAGTTCAAACCCTCCTCGGTTAAAATAGCATTTGCCCCATGATTGGGCATGGGCTTTTGCACTATGTTCGGACCTGCCTGTCCAAAATTGATAGCCTTACTATCCAATAGATCCTGCACCACATGCTTGAACGCGTGGCAACCCTCTATATCGTGGCCAGGAGCCTCAGAGTGGAATTCACAGTGCTTGCTTGCGTCAAAGCCGTACAGAGGAGTGCCCGTTACTGGCGCCATAGTTCTCCTTTCCACCAAGTTCAAACCCAATAACGTCTGTAGCAATTCTGCATACGTTGAAGGAGGCGTTTCAAACACCCTCCTTGGTTTGCCCCCCTGGATTCTGCGCTGGGCAGGATGTACCCCCTGTTGTGGTTGTTGTTGCTATCGTTGCATTTGTTGCTGAAATGGAATGGTAACACTTGCCACCTGCTGCGGCTGATTGTACTGGTTTCGACTTCTGCCCCAGCCTCGGCCTCGGCCCCCGAACACTGCACTTGCATCACCTTGACGACGCCCACCGAAAGCCCTTCTGTTACTGCCAGCTGAAGTGGATTCCTCAGCTTGGAATCTTCCCTGTTTAATGTTGCTTTCAATCTTCTCTCCCATCAGGATTAAGTCTGAGAAACTGCCTAAAGAAGTATGAAACAACTTGTCATAAAACATACCGGTAAATGTTCCTATGAACATATCATTCATTTCTTTGTCCTCTAAAGGAGGATGAACTCGAGCAGCCATGTCGCGCCATCTCTGCGCATACTCTTTGAAGCTCTCGCCCTTCTTCTGGGACAACCCCTGCAATTGGACCCGGTTGGGTGCCAAGTCACTGTTGTACTTATAGTGAGCCACAAACGCTTCAGCCAGCTGCTTCCATGTCTTTATCTGAGTTGGTTCCAATCCCATATACCACTCAAGGGAAGGACCAGACAAGCTATCTTGAAAGAAATGCATCAGCATCCTCTCATCGTTTGAATACGCCGACATCCTTCTGTAGTATGACCGCACGTGCACCTTTGGACAGGTATCCCCCTTATATTTGTCGAATGTGGGAGCTTTGAATTTTATTGGTACCCTCAGGCCAGGCACCAGACCCATTATAGTCATATCTAAGCCAACCGCGCTTTGATTCACGACCCCCTTCATCTGCTCCTCGAGCATCTTGATTCTCTGAGAGTCATCCATAGGACCTTCGAAACCTCCCCCGGAGAAAGCATCCTCTTGCTGATCCTCTAGCCAATTACCGTTCCCAGTTCCGTATCCATCGTACCCGTTGTTACGACCAACTCTAGTCTGATTCATTACAGGGCCTCGCCCCCTGTTACCATACCCCGGAGCGACTCCTGCAGGTCCAAAAGCCATTAACCCAGCGCCATTTCCATTTCCGAATCCGCCATAACCCTGATTAGTCATACCAAATTCGTCCTGCCCGAAGCCTTGAGCGTTGAAGCCGTACTTCCCAGCATGCTCAAACCCCTGGTCATTGAAGCCAAATCCATTATTACCGAAGCCATTACCTCCCATGTTATCACCCAAGTTGACATCTCTGAACCCAACGTTGTTGACGACAGTCTCGTTACCAATTCCAACGTTACCGTTCCCGGCGGCAGCGCCGTTGTTCACATTGACAGCAAGTATGTTTACCACAGGTGGAGCTACCGGTGTGGGGGTACCATCCCCGTGAATAGTGTCAACTCGCACAGAATTATGGTCTTCATTTCCGTGCCCAGCATTTCTTACCAACAAAGGCTGCACCAAAGCTTGCAAATTCTCCTGGCCTTTCGCAATGGTCTCCATTGTCTGCATGAATAGCGCCAGCTTCTCACACATGTCCTGCATTTCATTCTGCATCTGATCCATAATTCTTCGACAGTTGGTACGAGTGGAGTATCGGTGCAGGCGCTGACTTTCAATCCTGAAAAGACCTGGTACAGTGCAGGAAATGAGATGCAGTTCAATACTCACCTGTAATGCAATATGAATGTGAATGTAATGCAATATGTGTCTGTGCATTAGGGCGTATCGTTCCCCGATTCTGGTGCGAATGTGCCAGTGCAGTGACAGTACTAGCAATACGGTGATCGGAGCCGAATCATAGAAAACACCTCATATATTGCAGAGAAATCCATTAAGCCCAGAATACAATATTAATGAATGTACAATAAGAAGGCATGACCTCAACCAACAATCCTGGTGATGGTCAGCGCTATGCAAATAAAGCATACACATTAATACAGGAAATGGTCAAGTGCTCCCATAGGCCTGGTACTCTTCCACTAACTTCTTAGTCTCGGGATGACTTGGTCGGGTAAGCAGACCCTCAACAAGTAGATCTCTTCGCTTGAGAACACGTCGCAAATCCCCAGCGGATTCCTCCCATGCCCCTTCTCTGAAGCGATCCTCTAGCTTCCGCTTCTGAGACACAACTTCTTTCTTGCCTTCGATGGCCTTGTTCAATGCATTCTGGAGACTACATCTTGCCATCACCTCCTCTTCATACTTCTTAGTGCTAGCCTTCAACTGTTCTTCAAGTTCAGAAATTTGCTGCTTCAATTTGTCTTCCCTCTTTTTGTTGTTGGTTAGCGTAGCATTCCACGTCTTGTTACAAGAAGAGATTTCCCGGTGGGCGGCATCGAGTGCTTTCTTTTTGGACTCCAACATGTCATGAGAGCTTCTGAATTCTTTCCCCAGGCGTTCACGCTTCTTTTTCTCTTCAGTCAATTCAGCACCTAGCCTGTTTACTAACTCGATCTGCTGTTGGAAAGAATGCAAAGCCTTGTTCTTCTCACTACGCATCTGAGCCAGTTCCTTTTCTAACCCTTCATTGATCTTCATCAAGGCTTCCTTTTCTTTTACAACTCGCTCGTAGACCTCCATAGTAACTGTGGTTGGTTCCTCTACCGGAATATGAACAGGGACTGGTGCAGCTGGAAATGGCGTCAGCAACTGTCTTGTTCTCTCTTGAATCCAAACTTTGTATGGTACATAAGCCTGACAATCATTCTTCCCCAACAGTGGTTTCCCTCTTCTGTTGATACGCATCCAGGCGTGCTGAAGCTTGGCTAGTAACTCTCCATTCAAATCACCGGTGAAGTACAGAGATTCTTGTACTTCTTCCTCCCTAGGTGGGTTCTTCAACGCGTATCCAAACTGGAGAGCGAACAGAGATGGGTTGTAATTGATGCACCCTTTTCTTCCTATCAAAGGAACATTAGGATACCCCGAACAACTGAAAATAAGCTCAGACCCCAGCAAGTCTCGGTCAAACCACTCAATGTCTTCAGAGGATAGTCTCATCAGGCGCTCTAGCCAATCAGCTGTAGTTGCACTATCTACAAAAGGTCCCTTCCGGGGGAGATGGCTCTTAAACCACATGTTCAACAGCGGCGCACAACAGTAAACAGTCTTTCCTCTTCTATTTTCATTTTCGTAGTGCAATGAATGATAGAGATCTCCAATCAAAGTGGGTACCGGGTTGCCAGCAGCAAACAGATGAAAGGCGTCCAAGTCCACAAAATTGGGTAAATTGGGAAACAACACTAATCCGTAGATGCACAGAGCCAAGATAGCATTAAAGACTATCCAGCACCCGCTCTTGGCGTATTCTTGAGCTTTGCCAACCAGAAAATCGAGGGAGAAACCTGGAACCCCGAGCCAAGAAGTCACTAATAGTTCAGAAGCGTTCATGTGCAAGGCCTTAGCTAAGTCCTCCAGCTGGGGCTTAGCGTCACGATGGATGAAGGGAACCTTATTTTGTACCGGCAGCTCGATAAAATCTGCGTACTCTTCCATGGTAGGCCCCAAAATAAAGTCAGCAAATGTGAAACATCTCAAGACAGGGCCATAGAATTGCATCAAGGTATACAGCCCATTCATCTCAACAGCAGTTGGCTTGCAGACCAGTCTCAACAATCTTCCATAACTCATCCTGAAACTTCTCCTAACCTCCTCATCAGCAAGGGACATCAGACCAAGTAGGGGAGTAATGTCAGGTGTAGGTAACTTGTACGCAACTGTCTTTCTCAAACCAGCCATGATCAATAAGCAGAAGTCCGGACACTAGAATCAGGGAATATGCAAATGTGCCTGCAGCACAGACACACGTTAATGAAATGCACATGATAATGGTTATGCGAACAATGCAATGCAAATAGATGCAACAGGGACCAAATGCCATGGCTGAGAAGCCTAAACCACATCATAAGTCTCAGATAGACCCTCCAGAATTCCTCAAACCCTGGTCTTAGACAGACCCAATATGAAACTTCAACTCTGGTCTCTGATAGACCCCATAACATAACTTTGACTGGTCTCTGATAGACCCCTCAACTGTCCATAAATACCCTGAATCTCAGATCAAGAAACAAACCGGTATCTGAAGGTCTAGTTACCTGCATAGCCCCAAACCCTCTCACAGGTAGGTGTCCTAGTAACTGACAATGGTATGGCATCCTATGCGGTCGTCGGCGTCACAGACTTTCAGGGTTGATGATACGATTCCCATAAGGAGTGGCATCATCAAATCCTGAAGAGGCCTCACTTAGCCAACTTCCAAATGATCGGTTCCCGGAGTCAACAATTCAGTTAACCAACAACCCCTTCGACCCAAAGGGTAGAAAAAGAAGTCAACCAGAAGAACCTCGTCCGAGTGTAGATTTTGTGGGACACTAATGCAAGCAAAGTCGGCACGCGCCCACTACTTTCTACTCTAATTCTAAATGCACTCAAGCCCAGGTCCGGCTTATCTCTCAATCATAGAACACCCGTCACAACCCCAATACAACAATAATAACAATAATATAATGCTGAAAGTAAATGACAGAAAAAATAAATCCATACAAAATCCTCGACGGGAAAACAAGCGTTAGGATTGACTCGCCTAAGGGACGTTGGATCCCAAATGCATAAGGAACTATCGCAGTCCTTAGCAGCCAGGGGACGTTGGATCCCCAGCAGAGTCGCCAGCTGTCGCTACTGCGAAAATCGGCGCCGGCTGAACAGAAGAGTCGCCACCGTGCGTTATTTATCCCAACGGAGGGAAAGGAAACGCTCAGAGTAAACCTACCGCAAAACGGGGAAAGGAATGGTCATCACAACCAAATCCTGGATTCGGGAGTCGGTTACGCAAGGGGAAGGTATTAGCACCCCTCACGTCCGTCGTACTCGACGGGATCCACGCTTGTTTTCGGTCGAAAAGATTGTTATTCTATCTACTCTAAAGGTCTGGGGTTAAAGGAAAATAAAATGACTCGGCAAAGTATCGCACTTTATGCCTACGTATTCCCGTCTGGAACGAGAAATCAGAGTCAACGTAGTTCGCCTACCTACGGGAAAGGAGGGGAAGGTTGCTCGCTAGGACATCGCATCCTATGCCTACGTACTTTCATACAGCATGAAAGATCAGAGCAAACGTAGTTCGGGCCACGTACGACACAAATCTATTTTGATTGCTTTTATCTCCTTCTGAAAAAGGGTTTTCTGATTATTGGTCCAAGCGGACAAAAATGACGTTTTGATGAGTTCACATTCTTTTACGGAAGAAATGTCTTTTATTGGATTTGAAATCTTATTGTGTTTTTCTGTTTGTTTTGAGAAAGAAGAGACAAAACTCTACCTACGGTTGACAAGGGAATCAAACTAACCTAATGTTATCATGCATGGGTTAAGACCTAATGTCTATCATGCTCCTCTCTTGCGCAGAGAGAAACAGAGATCCTAAGGGACAAACAGAAACAGAAACAATAGCATATATACAATAAAGCGGTAAAATGCATGGATGCAGCAATACAAGCGAGGCAAGGGAGTCCCACTCGACCTCGAACCTAGAAAACAACAGGCAAAAGCGAACAAAATTCGCTTTCAACCTAACAGGTTAATGGCAAACAATACAGACAGGGAAATTCAAACAATACATCAAAAGTTATAAACAGCAAAAATAAACAGCAAAAAGCAATCTTCATCAACATCTGTCTTCAAGTCATCTTCAAACATCTACAAGCTTCAAGCAAGCATCAGTCTTCATCTTCACAGTCTTCAAGCAAGGTCTCTATCTTCAATCTTCAGGGCTTTTCTTCAAGTCTCACTCTCCACGATGAGCAGCAGTCAACAAGATGCATTGGATGTTAAGCAGTCAGTTGCCTACCAAGGGTGGCTCACTGACTGTTAACATGATACAGACAATTTTCTCTCAAAAGTTCTATCTTTTAAATACATTCACTAATCCTTCCAAAGGAAGGAGGTGGGTATTTAAAAGAGACTTTGAATCATAGAGAAAGAATGGAGGCAAATAAGACCTTCCATGTTTGTGAATCAAGTTTCTATTCTAGAGCTCTACCTAGCTCCTAGATCCTAGAACCTTCAACAGCTGCCAGCAAGATATACTCTTCATCCACTCTTGAAATTGGTCTTCATTCTTTTTGTCTTTAATGGGCTTCATCAACAAAGTCTTCAACTCAAACCCAAACCCCAAGCAGGCCCAATACCCCACACAGTCAAACAATAACCCTAGAAAGGGCACACCACACAATCAATCAAATACAGGAAATATACTAGTAGTAATAATAGAATAGGGGAAGTCTAACATTTTCTAAGGGATCTATTACTTACCCTCAATACCCCTATAGTCCCCTCATTTAATTTGTCCTAAAGACAACCCAAAAGAAATTGCTTTGTTAGACTTATAATATATTCACAACCCTAAATGATTAGCCTAATGGTTTCTAACTAAACTACCTAAAATAAATCCTAAAAAATTTGTATAAAAATCAAGGGGGCACCTAATATATGTATCTAGTTATACTAAAAAAATTGGCTTAAAAAGATCATGAGAACCACCTAAAAGAAATTCTACAAATACTATATACAAACTAAAAGCATTTAAAAAGGCATTAAAAGAAAAATGTGCAAAAAATATTAAATGAAAATAAAATGGAAATTTTATTACATGATATTTTTCTACACAGAAATATGAAAATGGTAAAAAAAAAAACAACCAATCAAAAATATGGAATTTTCAATTTATTATGAATTTTCAAACAATTAAGAAAAATAAAGGAAATTAGAATGAAATAAAATGGGCTAGGGGTGCAGTTAGTAAGAGAATGCATTGGAAAATGGCTGATGGGCCCAGACTGGGGGTGCGCGTAGCAAGGCGCGCCTGGGCCCAGTGCATATTCAGAAAATGCAAAAGAAAATAAAAACAAAACGGTGCAGAAAGTAATAAATGCAGTTCAATTGGGAATGGGCCTGGCAAGTGGGGGTGCGAATATGAATTTTCTTAAGCCCATAACTTGTCTTTTAATGAAACGACTGAGTTTTGGGATTAACTCAGAATTCTTCACAAGCGAAGTTCAAATAGGGACCGTTGGATCTTAATCCTAGTCAAAAGTCTCACACGGATCTAACGGCAGCGAAACTATCTTCTCCATTCAAATGAACGATGGAGCTAAAACTCCATGGATGAGCACTCAAGGATTCCTCATCTGCAGCCACTCGGATTCCTTCATTTCTCGACCAAAATCGAAAACCAAAATCCCAGACTTACTCCATTTTTCACCCTGGTTTGGATCATAATCTCAAAATCCTCTGATACAAACCCTAGCTCTAAACCCGATGGTAATCCCCAAAATATGATCAAGAACCAAAGTTAACAATCCATGAAATTAATGGTACTAACTTGTTCATCACCTATCACTGATCTAATCTTGCTAAAGAACCAACATTATCTCTCACTATATCTCAAGTTATCGCCCTTAACAGAATTTAGGTCACCATAAAAATCATCACCAAATGGACTCAAAGTTTCTAGAAAGCTTCATCTAATGATCTCCTAACATTCTAACCTATCAATTTCGATCAATTGCGCATGAATTAAGGAGTATAGATCAAGATACATACCTGAGAAAATGTGTGAACCAGATGGTGAAAAGCTCCAATTCAAGGCTTGTCTTGCTCCAGATTCGCTCAAGATGTTGAATTCTTGATTCTGTATGCACTGAATCTTGCTCCAACAGCTTGTATTCTTGAAACAGAAATTCTGTTGCAGATGAAACTTTGAAACTGCAAGAACACGATCTAGCCAGTAATCTACACCAATTCTGATGGTTACACACTCAGTGAGGATTACAAAGTTGATTTGGATTGAAAGTTTGAAGGAATGATGGAGAATTATGAGAATTCGAGGCAATTTGCAAGAGAGAAGTGAGAAAGTGATTCTGAGATTTTCTACCAAATGAAGCACCAAAACTTGCTTTGGATCAGTTAGAATGGTTATATAGATGATGATGAAATGTTCTGGAAGCTACTGGAAGGATCTAATGAGAAACTTGATATCTCATGGCATGAGATTTTGAAAATGGTGAGTTGAAAAACCAGCTGGTGAATGCCTTGTTACAGCTCCAAAATGAGGCTTGAATTTCTCTTCAAATGAGAAATAAGAAGTGTTTGAATGATCCCTTGCATTGTACCTTGACCATAGCTTGGTTTGGCAAGTGTTACTTCATACATAAGCAACCAATGATAAATCCCCAATTTTGAAATAAACTCAAAAATCCACTATTGCCAATGGTCTAAAAACATTGTTTCCAATCAAAATGACCTATAATTTCATCCCATTTGGACATGTTATGAAAAATTCCCAAAAAATGGCTATTTAATGACTTAAATCATGCCTTAATTAGGTCATTTTTGCAAATATGAGCTACACCCATTTTCAAACCTCCATGACCACTTTTCTAGACTCAAAACATCATTTGGAACAACTTTGATGTTGTGAAGTTTTTCATTTGAAGCTTCCTTGTATGAGTTTTAGGCATATACTTGAAATGACCCATAATTCTCAAATGACCAAAATACCCTTTGCTTGCCAAGGTCATAAGTAGAGTTCCACAAATCATATGAAGGCATACTATACCTTTCTAGAAATATAAGATCATGAGGAACAACTTTAATGTTGACCAGAAATCCATTTTAAAGTTCCTTGAGGGGTAAAAGTTGCTTGGAAGACAAGTAACTTTCACAGACAAAATTTCAGATGCCTCAGATGACCTGTAACTTGCAAGAACCATAACATGAGTTCTATAAATCTCCTTGATGCCTTCCACCACTAAAATTAAAGGTCTTTAGATCCTCTACAAGTTTCATGTTGGCCAAGGATCCATTTGAAGCTTGCATTTTGAATTATCTTGCTTGGAAGTTTGACCTAAATCAGGGGATTTTACACAGAAACCCTAATTTAGAAACCTCTCCTCTTCTTGATTTCTCTTGATTCCTCCTTGGCACAACACCACTTCCATATCTACATGTCAAATGAGGCATCCCACATCTTTCAAACAGGCCTTGATGCCCTTCAATCAAGCATTTGACCTAGGGTTGACCCAAATGAAACCCTAGTTGACTGTCTTCAACTGCAACTCTTGTGATCACACCAATGACTTGTCTCCCTTTCAAAATGACCTTATAGGTCCTACATGATGTCTATATACCCTCCATGCTCAATTCACAGCTCACAACTCCTTTGATGATCTTCAAATATACTCAAGATAGGAGAGAGATCCACTGCTTGATCCCCTGACTTCTTAGATTTCAATTTCTTTCTGATGACTTGGATAGGCTTGAATTTGAATAAGAACCTCTTGATAGGCTCATAGAGATAAGAATAGTACTTGGTCCCTTGTTGGATGACTTGCTATGCTATGCTATGCAAATGATTAGACTATGTACATGACTCTTTATGCAAATGACAATGCAATTGAAACATAAACCAAGTGAAGTAGGTTGAGAAAATTTTAGTGTGCAACAACTTCCAGCGGCGACCTCAGCCAACACTCCGGTGCCGCATGCTTCCGGATGTTCGGCACAAACTATCAGGTGAACCAGAACCAAATTGCCGCCATCTTACAACTCCCTCGAGGCGACAATGCTCACCGCCGCCTCACCGATCAGTTCCAGCATGAAGCCTTCGCGCTCTGGTACCAGTTGACCGGCATCAATGCCGATGGTTGGGACTCTCTGCACGCAACGCATATCCATAACCCGACCATCCGGTACTTCCACCGAGCATTGAGCAACACAATCTTCGCCAGGGACAGCAACCATAAGGTGAACTCGAAAGAGCTATTCTTCCTCCACTGCGTCTTCAACAACGAGCCTATCAACGCTGCTCCGTTCCTCCTGGCCCACATTCAGGCCAACTGTAACCGTGGCTCCAAGCCATTTTACTTTGGCGGGATTGTCACTGCCATTGCACTTGGGCTGAACCTAGGTGACCGCCTCCAGCACCTCCATGCCATCCCCTCGGTGTTCCTTGACACCGACCACTGCAGAGCCTCTCACCTTATCCGTTCCAGAGCCGATGGCAAGTACCACCCGGTAGTGCGTGGCAAAACCGTCTGAAGCATCATCCTTCCATCACGCACCCGGACACACCCAGATGATCGTACCAACTAGTTATTTGACCTCACTGCCCCTCCTGCTGCCGCTGCTCCAACTCAGGACCACACCCAGGGTTCTGATGACGAAATCCAAGCTGAGTTGGACAGGCCAGAGCCACCGGAGGCATCGCAACCTCCTCCTTCCGAAGGTACATCCTCCCGCCGCCGCCGCCATCGTCCAGTGCCCGACTACTCAGAAGAGGACCTCCGCCGCTCTCTCGACCAGCAGGCCCAGATACTCGCTATGATGCAGCAGCAGAATCAGCGAGCAGAGCAGTTCGAAGCTTGGCATCGGACCCAGATGAAACAACTTCAAACCGGCCAAGAAACCATTACAGAGAACCTGGCGAATCTGACCTTGCAGGTCGAAGGACTCCGTGACTATGTCTACCACACCGGAGCTATAAGTTTTGAGGACCGAGTCGCTCGGGTCAGAGCCAGAGGACGAGAGTGCGGACGTGACCGAGGCAGCGGACGTGATTAGTTATCATTTTCCTTATTTGTTTACTATATTTTTCAGTTTATTTGTACTTTCATTTCCGTTGTATCTCCCTCTCGCATTCTTTCAAATCAGTGGGGACACTGATTGAGAAGTGTGGGAGCGGAGCGTTTATTTCCCATTCCACTGTACTTTGAATTTCGTAATTTCTATTCAAACATTTTCTATTTTTAGCAAATAAAGCTCGTTTATATATCCCTTTTTCCGTTACGCAAACATCCCCACGTTATTCGACGTAAACAACAATTTTTTTTCGTTCGTTCCTCAAAAGCAAAAGCATAACGAGAATGCGCCCAAGTTCAAACCAAGTTTTGAAACTCCGAGGAGACGACAGTTCTAACAAAACCAGTACCGTCTTGACACCTTAGATCTCCGGTTTATGCGAGTCGGTTTCACTACCTACGTGTACCAAAGTCTCAAGTGTCTACGCAAACTCAGCCCCAAGTAGTTTATACTAGCAGTCAGCACCATCCTAAAACACTTCTAAGCGAGCGACCAATGCAAATAAGTGTATGATCTCCAAAAAGATGAAAAATCATGAAAAGAAAGTTAGATAGCCAAAAATATAAGACACGTTTCCTTCTAAGTTAGGTGCTCCTCACCCGAGCATTTAGCCCAACGACACGAAAACTCATTAAAAAATCAATGATATAAGCTTATGATCAATGAAGAAGATCAAAAACAGAAATGAGATCATATTCACTAACAGGTCGACTTGCCATGAAAGTGTATGGACAACGGGCTTAATGTGATTGCGCTAGAACAAACAGGGTGAACTTACCGCGAGAACCTTGACACCAAGCTACAGTAGCATGACTGGGACCGATTTGCATAAGAAGGAGACCTCCGAAGACTTGTAGTCCAGTATCGTCATGGTACTCGTTTTGTTCTTACCAAGAATCCCGGTTTTTCCCAACTTTGCGAACGAAGAAACTGCCTCGTGCTTGCCGACTTTTTCCTGTTTTACTTGAGGACAAGAAAAGATTCAAGCTTAGGGGAGTTTGATAACACGAAATCATATATATATTTTGATGCATAATTCAACTGAAGTTTAACTGTTTTCGATCCGATTTCGGGTTATTTCCGTGTTATTTGTCTGATGTTTTGCAGGTATTTGATGATCACGTCTAAACAAGGCAATATGAAGAAAAGAAGCAATCTCAGATGAAATATGGACGAAAACCGGATGAAAACAACATGAAAAACGCAGAATGCTGATTTTGCTGTTGTGACGACCGTCACAGCTCCATGACGACCGTCACACGGGTGACGACCGTCACACATTGTGACGACCGTCATGCAGGCAAAAATGCCCCACTTCAAATGCACGTGAAAGAAGCAGTTCCAAGTCCCAAATAGTGGACCACTACTCCATGATAATTCTGCCTCAAAGTCCACCTTCTTCAAGTTATAACCGTTAGAATTCCATTTCTATAAAAGGGGAAGAAGGGGAACTCAGAAGGGGAGCCGCATTCATACAACGAAGTGCTGCCCAATTCCATTTCCAGAGCAAAAGTTCAGTTTTATTTTCTTTCCTATTTTTTGTTGCCTTTCATTCCTTCTGTAATTTTTATTTCCGTTGTACGATCAAATTGGCACAAAGACCAGAATCCTGCCAACATCTGTGGAGGATCTGCCCAAAGGTCAATTGGAATATTTACAGGTTTCTCATTTCAATCGTAATTTCAGTTTTTATTATGATGCATGCTATTATTTATTGTTTTTATTTATGTTTTACCTTTCCCAAATCCATGTCTAGCTAAATTTAAGTAATCGATATGTAGTAATAATTCGAAAGGGATTTGATAATAACCGGTCGAAAACTGTCTTTTTCAAAAGTTGTTTATGGCCTGAGTGTTTAAAATTAATTTACTGAATAAACTTCGTTGCGAAAGCGAGAACTTATTTAAAAGTAGTTTTGCCACGAAAGTGGGAAATTAATTAAGGTACGAACCAACAAGCGAAAGCTGCGGCAAGACCAGATAGTAAACACTAGTCATTCATTTTAATAACAGCGAAAGCACTTTAAAATGAATTAGAACTTAGAGATTTCCAAAAAATAATTTTAACCCCGAATGGGACACGAAAGCGTACGTTTGGCCCTTAGAATTATGATTAGCGTCAATAACCATCGTGAGGCGAGAGTCTTCAGATCACCATTTTCTGCTTAAATAAACTCTGAAAAATATTTCGTAGGCTGGTAACTTGTCAAATCCCTGAAGAACATAAATACTGCATATCGATTCAATTAATTATACTTTAATTAACATTCTTAGTTCCCTTTAGTGACAATCTTATTCCCTCAAACATTATCTACCTAGCTAAACATAGTAACTCCCGAGAACACTAGTTTGATTACGAGTCCCTGTGGGATCGATATCTATTATTACTACGCGATAGACTGTGCACTTGCAGTTAGGTTGTATTAGACATAGAAAGTCGCGATCACCGCTTCCCGTGGAGTTGGAGGAGCCGTCCACGAAAATGGTCCAGATGTGGCTCCTGGGGGTGAGATCGGGTGACGGGGTCATCTCGGCGACGAAATCTGCCAGGGCTTGAGCTTTGATGGCGTGCCGGCCCTCGTAGGTGATGTCGAACTCAGATAGTTCTAATGACCATTTCAGCATGCGTTCGGCCATGTCGGGACGGCCGAGGAGCTGGCGGATGGGCTGATTGGTGCGGAGCACGATGGTGTGTGCGAGGAAGTAATGTCGGAGTCGTCGTGCTGCGGTGATGAGGGCTAGGGCGACCTTCTCGATTAACTGGTACTGGACTTCGGGGCTGTAGAGGGCTTTGCTAGTAAAGTAGATGGGCTTTTGGCCCTCCCCGACTTCGCTGACGAGGACGGCGCTGATGGCTTCGTTAGCCACGGCCAGATATAGGTATAGGGTTTCGCCCGTCACGGGACGTGTCAGCACTGGTGGTTCGGACAAGACGCGTTTGAGGTGGCAGAGGGCTTGCTCGCATTCGTCCGTCCATTCGAACGTGGTTTCCTTCTTGAGCAATTTGAAGAAAGGGAGGACGTGCTGGGCGGACTTGGCAATGAACCAGGAAAGGGAGGCGAGCACGCCGTTGAGGGATTGGATTGACTTCTTCGTGGTGGGCGTGGTGATGTCTGAGAAGGCGTGGCATTTGTCCGGATTGGCCTCGATCCCCCGTTCGGTCAAGTAGTAGCCGAGGAACTTGCCGGCGCGGACACTGAAGGTGCATTTCTCCGGATTGAAGCGCATTCGGCATGTCCTTGCGGTCTCGAAGACCTTCCTGAGGTGGGCCGTGTGGTCGTCCTCTGTGCAAGATTTGACGATCATGTCGTCCATTTATACTTCGAGCATGTCGCCGATTTCGGCTTGGAAGACACTGTTCATCATCCGTTGGTATGTGGCCCCGACGTTCTTTAGGCCGAAGGGCATTACGTTGTAGTAGTAATTGCCCGACACCGTCATGAAGGCTGTGCACTATTTATCTTGCTCGGCCATCAGAATCTGGTTGTACCCCGAGTATGCATCCATGAAGGACAAGATCCTGAAGCCCGCGGAGTTGTCCACGAGCTTGTCGATGTTGGGGAGGGGGTAGGCGTCCTTAGGACATGCCCGATTGAGATCAGTATAGTCAACACACATGCGCCATTTCCATTATTGTTTTTAACGAGTACAACAATTGGACAGCCAGGTTGAATATCGAGCTTCCGAAATAAAATTTGCCTCTAGGAGGTCTTTCACAACTTTTTCGGCTGCTGCCGATTTTTCGAGGGACTGGCGACGCCGACGTTGCACAACGGCCTTCGCGGTCGGGCTGATGGACAGCTGGCAGGCGACCTCGGGGTCGAGTCCGGGCATTTCCATGGCGCTCCAGGCGAAGAGGTCGGCGTTCTCGCGGAGGCATGCTTGGAGCTGTCTTTTCGCGAGGTCTGGGAGTCCGGCGCCGATCTTCATGATTCTGCTCGTGTCTTCCCCGAGTGTGATGATTTTGAGTTCTCCGTCCGGGATGGGGCGTGCCGGGTGGGTGGGCTGCCCGTTGGCCTCCCTGGTCTTTATTTCGGGATCGTGCTCCTCGGTGAAGCGACTGTCGAGGTCCACGGATCTGACCAGCTTCTTTGGTTTGCCCTTTGGTGCTACGATTGGAGTTGTCCTCTTGGTCGTTAGAGCGATGGAGTCTAAACCTTTCAGCACGGCCTCAAAACACCTTCGGGCGGCCTCGATGTCTCCGTTAAGGGTCACCACGACCCCCCGTTTTGTGTAGTATTTCATCTTCAGGTGGACGGTGGAGGGTACCGCGGTGAGTTCTGCTATCGTTGTTCTGCCCAGGATATAGTTGTAGAGGGACGGACACTCGATGACTAAGAAACGGATGCTGATTTCCCTGGCTGTTTCCTCTTCTCCGAAGGTGACTTTCAGCTCCACGTACCCCCAAGGTCTCGTCGTCGTCCCGTTGAACCCCTGAAGGTCGGAGCCTACGTAGGGGGAAAGGTTGGATTCGTCGAGTTGGAGGGTTGTGAACAGGTGCGTGTACATGATGTCAACCGAGCTTCCCCCGTAGACGAGGATGTGCCTGACGTCGAAGTTCGCCATCCGTGCTCGTATGAGCAGGGGAATGTTGGAGTTGGGGGATCCCCCAGGGAGTTCCTCGAGGTAAAATGTGATCGGATTGGATCGACCTTGGAATTTTTCGAGCGTGCTCACTTTTCCGGAGTTGTTCGTGATAAGCTCGTCGAACTTTCTTTTCACTGATCCTACGGACATGCTCCTCGTGGTTCCACCTGAGATGACCATGGCTCTGGCGAAGTATTCCCATCGGCTGGTTGGTCGGATTGGTTCGCCGATTAGGTCGGGTCCTTCGGGAAAACCGAATTCTCTATCCGCGAACCAATCCTCGGGGCGGCTGACACAAAGTGCGACCTGGAGCCTGTTGTTGTCCTCTAGAGAGGGGAGTTCCTCAACTTTCTTGGCCTCTAGGGTATCTTGCCTCGGTGGTTCGCCTCCCCGGGTGTATCTCTTCAGGTGACCGTCTTTGATCAGAATTTCGATCGCGTCCTTGAGATGGATGCAGTCTTCGGTCACGTGCCCGTGGCTCCTCTGGAATCGGAAGTATTTTGATTTGTCCACATTGGGTTTGGGGGGTGTCGGTCGCGGAAAACGGACACCTCCCTGGACGAATTCGGTTTTGGCGCATTCGGCCAGTATGCGCTCGCGGGAAGCGACCGAGGCCGTGTACTCTGTGAATCGGCCGGCAGGGCCGCGTTGTTCGCATTGTTCGCGGGGATCGCGGGGGCGATCTTCGCGACGGCGGTCCCCTCCCCGTCGATGGCTCAAGGCTCCGTCGTCTCGGTGTCCGCGAGGGGCCTCTCTGTCTCGGGTGTCTCGAGCGGAGTTGGCCACTTATGTTTCTTCGAATCGGATATAATGCGCGGCTTTGTCGAGGAAATCCTGGAGGGAGGTTGGCCGGTGTATGCCTACGGCTTCATAGAATTTGGAGTCGTGGCGTAGACCCTGCTCCATTAAGTAGCGCTTCATCTGGTCTGACGTTATCACTTGCACTGCTTCCCGGGTGAATCTTTCGATGTACTTTCGGAGAGGTTCGTCGGGGCCTTGGATTATCGCCCCGAGGACGTCTTCCGTCTTCGGGTGCCGTCGGGACGCCGTAAAGTGTTTGGAGAACAGGTCCTTCAGGACTCTCCACGACGTGACTGATTCGGGCTCCAAACTTTTGTACCATGTCATGGCGCCTTTCCTCAGGGTCGTCGGGAATAGCCTGCACTTGATAGCTCCCCGGACGTTTCGGTAGTCGAGCATGGCTTCGATGTCCTCTAAGTGATCGTCTGGGTCGGATGTGCCGTCGTACGTCGATAGTGTCGGGGGCTTCTCCATCCCGTGGGGGATGGGGGCAGCCATGATTTCCCGGCACAGCGGAGTGCGATAATCGTCCTCGTCGCTGGGAGTCGGGGATTGACGAGGAGGCGAGCCGTTCGGAATAGGCTCCTGGTTTCGGGTTCTCGACCTCCTGCCCGGGTTTTCGCTGCGAGGATCTCTGGCTAGGATCGCTGCAGTGTTCTGGCGCCTCTCGCGGACCTGTCTTGCTGGGGACCTGGTGCGTTCTCACACCACCTGCGTGCGGTGTCTCTCCAGTCGCAGTCGATGATTTCTGGGTTGAGGTGAGGGACTCCTCGAGCCTCCGTTCTGGTCTTCCCGCGGGGGGGACCTCGGAGGGCCGACGCACTCCAATGCTCCAATCCTTGCGTTCTGCTGGAACAGCAGTTGGTTCGTCTGGTTGATGGCCGTAAAGAGGGCGGCCACCGTTGGGTCTGCTCCCGCTGGGATGGGAATGGGTTGGAATGCTGTCGGGCTCGGGGGCCGGCGGTCGGCCTGAGGGAGCCGCTCTGCGGATGACGGTGAGGCAATTTGGCCGTCTCTCTCGTCGGTTTCCGCCGGACGCGACGTTTCCATCTGCTTGTTCCCGTTGGTGGCGACGTTGAGCACAAAGTCGTGCGGAGTGTCGTCGCAGTGTGGGCTAGCCATGATCGTGGAGTGTTGGTGAAACTTTGGTTTTCTGCTCGGAGTAACGGGGAAGTTTCTGTTCCCACAGACGGCGCCACTGATCTGACCTGATCGGAAGGGGATCACGGGCTGGCCACACGCCGTTGGACTCCCACCTGTTCACCGGTGATGAGGAGGAGAAGGGGGGTGTACCTGCAAAACACTCCGATGCCAAAGTGAGGAGTTGGGCAGAGCGAGAGCAAAGTACAAAAAAAGGGTAAGAAGTGAATTACCTGACCCTCTTGAGGAAGAGGGTATTTATAGAGAGACCCCAGCGTTAGGCCAACGGTCACTTGCGTTGGGCTGGATTGCCAGGCCCAACCCAGATGACTGCTAGGGCTTATGTGGCGTAGTGAAGACCGGGACGTGGTCTTCGCCCTAGTCCAACTGCTCCTTGATCTCCGGAAAGTGGGTTTGACCTGCTCTTTCGGAGGTGGGCAGTTGGTTACTGACGTGTCCCCGCGGAGGGGAGCACGTGGAGAGCGTGCGGCTGGCACGTTGTTCTCCCCGTGGAGGGGAGCTCGGGAGGTTACCCGGAGGCGCGTTGTTCTCCCCGCGGAGGAGAGCGCGCGAGGACGCGGAAGAGCCATGTGGTCTCGCCCGATGGCCCGGGGGCGTTCTGTTCGGCTAAAAGGGGGCGCCGAGGACGCTTCGGGACGTGCCGTCTTACTCGGCGGGGAGCGTATCCTGCCCGTCCTAAGGAGTGTGTGCCCGGTCAGGCTATTCCACTTAATGGGCTTTGTGCGTTATTGGGTTGGACCGCGAGGCTGGGTCCAGTCCAGAACAGGGAACCATTTTATTAAGATTTTTCAGGCATATCCAATTTATTTTATTAATATTTGTCTACTTATTTAATATCTATTAAATTAATTTTTAAAAATTATAAGTTATATTGAAATGGAAAACCGTAATAATTTGGACTTAGTGGAATAGGAAACTTTGTTTTGTGTGTCCTACTTTTAGGTATTTTTCATGTTAAAAATAATAATTGATTATTGATTAACTATTTATTAAGATTTTCCATGTATATCCTATTTTATATTATTGAATAATAATTATTTAACTGATTCATTGGGTTTTATTTTTTATAAAATTTTGCAAGAAATTTTCGTAAGAGAAGTTATAATAAATTTTATTGAATTTTTATATAAATATTAAAGTATAAAAAATGAATATGTTGACATAATATTATTTTATGTTGATTTCATTTTTTATGAAAAATGATTAGCAATAATTTAATAATTTGAAAAATGGGAAAAAAAAAGTATTAATGAGTTAAACACATTAAAATTTAGAGAAACTAAAAAACAAGTTATTATTTATGTAAACAAAATTTTCCAATTATTAATTTATGTTTTACAAATACTATTGATTAAAGAATAGAATTTAAAATACTAACGATTAAAGAATAGAATTTAAAATATTAATGATTAAATATCATTTTATATCTAAAGTAAATAATATTAACATTTAATTTATAAATAAAGTAAATAGATAATATTATCCATAGTATATCATAAAATTTTCAAAGTAATAACTATTTACTTAAACTCACATTTAATTTATCTTTATTCTTTGATTTTCATATTCGATATGGAACTCATTCAATGAAACATTGTTAAATATAAATAGAAATAAATAAATATAGAATATAAAATTAATAAATTAGTAAAAAAAATTATTTTATTTTAGATAAACTAAAAAATTTTCAATATTAAATTTGTTCATAAATATGGAAAGAATGTTAAATTTAAATATAAATAAAAATTGAATTAGTCATGACAATTTCAATAAATAAATTTAGAATATAAAATTAATAAATTAGTAAAAAAAAATTAGATAAACTAAAAAAATTAAATTCAAGGAAATTGCATAAAAAAACCAAATACTTCTAATAATAAATTAAATAAAACAATTAAAAATTTGAATAGAAATAGAAATTAAAAAAATAGAATAAAAAATTTAGCAAAGTAATACATAATTTAAAATAACAGAATAAGGAATATTTCTAAATAATATTTGATAGTATTAAAAAATGAAATTAAAGAACCAACTAAAGTATTATTGTAAAATTTATACATACAAAAAAAATCAAAAAATAACAAATATTAATAAAAAATATATTTTATAATGCATGAAAATTTGTAGAGGTAAAAAAATCAAGAATTAACAAACATTAATAAAATTATTAAAAAAATTAAAATCTATACCTACGAACAAATAAAAAAATAAACAAAAACATCGTTTAAATTAAAATAACATCAAATATTATAACATTGCTTTGAGTGCTTATTGCATTGAGAGAAAAATATAAATAAATCATACTTAATGCTGTTGAAAATCAGTTTTTGACATTTCAGTTGTGGTAAGAGTTATGGATTTTGGCATAATGGGTTACGAAGTTAAAAAAGCCGAAGGATTACTCGTATCGCATTCATAATCCGTTACGACATTTTGCGTGACCGGTCACGAAGGTACATTTTGGTTTTTCCAAAAATTTTTTTGTTAGTTTTAGCTTATTTTGTTAAATTGTTTTGTTATTTCTAATTATTTTGTACTTTTGTATATAAGACCCTGTAAGCTCCCATTTGTGGGCAATGCCAATTATTCTTCTCACCCTCAATTACTCTCTCTCTATTTGTTAACTTCATCTTCTCCAAATTAACTCAATTCACAATTAATTCACCATTAGAGATTTTCTATGTTCTAACATTTGACATCAAGAGCACTGATTCTGATCTATTTCCGTTGCAACAATGAGTACTATTTCCAACAATGAGTACCATTTCCAACGATACAATTTCCACCAAACTTCTGATGCTTGATTAGAAGAATCATGACAAATGGTCAAAGCAAATAAATTTTCTGTTTGGGTATCAAGAAGTTCTTGAGATCATCAACAATGGAATTACACCACTTGGGGCTGAAGTTACAGATGCTCAAAAGGCTATATTCAAAGAAGAAAAAGAAGAAAGATTACAAGACACTCTTCTTGATTCATTATTGTGTGGATGGTGATGACTTTGAGAAAGTTGGCAATTGCGAGTCAATGAAGCAATCTTGAGATATCTTTGAGAAAGCTTATGTAGGGACTGTTAAAGCTAAGATGGTGAGGTTACAAACTCACAAGAGGCAATTTTAGTTAACACAAATGAAAGAGAAGGAGACAATCAATGATAATGTGACGCGTATTACGCGTTTGGTGAATCAAATCAAGTCTTGCGGAGAAACTGTTTTGGAGCAGAATATTGTGTCGAAGATTTTATGTTCTTTAACGTCAAGATTCGACAACATTATAGTGTCTATCGAAGAGTTGAAGGACCTTGCAACGTTGAGTAAAGGATGGACAAGAGAGGAAGCGATAAAGCTAAAACAGAGATTTCTTTGCAAGCACGGCTTAATGAGAAGAGTAGAAGATCAAAAGGAAAATGAGTTTCGAAAGGGAAGCAAAATTTTCAGAATTTTGGTGGAAATGATCCACACAATTCGAAGGTTTCAACGGTGCAAAAGGTGAGAGCAGCTCCAAAGATAGTGATTAAGGCAACAACTTCAAGAAGTTTAACAAGAATAGATCGATGTGTTACAATTGTCATAAACTCGACCGTTTCGAAAGATATTGTCGCACGATACCAAGGAAGAATCAAAGCGATGAAGCTAAGATTGCGAGGCAAGAGGTAGATGATGAAAATACACTCTTAGTCATGATAAAGGAGGAGAATTATGGAATTAAAGAGGTGTTGGACAGCATCAGTAGAAGCTATAAATTGCGAGACAAAAGTTGTAGTAGTTCAAAAAACGCTACAAAAATGTGTTCTGAGAAAAACGTAATGAATAAGGTTCGAGATGAAGTCCAAGGTAGCAATGAATGGTACTTGGATTTAGGTTATTCAACGTATATGACAGGTAAAAAAGATTGATTTGTGTAAATCAATCAAGCTACGAAAAGTAGAGTAAAATCCACGGATGATACCACTCTTGCGGCCGAAGGTGTCGGTGATGTTTTAATCAAGAAGAAGAATGACGAACATTCTATGATCGAGGATGTTTTGTATATTCCACAAATTAAGTGTAATCTCTTGAGTATTGGCCAATTGCTTGAAAGGGGTTACAAAATTTGCATGGAAGACAAGATCTTGCACGTTGTGGATGTAAACAGTGTTTTGATCCTTAAGGCTCCTATGACTACCAATAGGACTTTTTAAGTGAAGTTGAAAGTGATGGAGCATATGTGTTTAGCTACAGCGGAAAGTCAAGAGGAGTAGTAGGAAGTTATGGATATACCTAATTAAGAGAAAGGATGAGCTATTTGATGTGTTCAAACGATTCGAGTCCATGGTTGAGCGACAATGTGGTCACAAGCTCAAAATTCTCTAAACTGATAGTGAAGGTGAGTATACCTCGAACGAGTTTGAGAAGTATTGTGATGAAAAAGGGATAGTGTGTGAAATTGTGCCATCCTACATGCCACAATAGAATGGTATTGCCGAGAGGAAAATCGTTCGATAACGAACATGGTTTGAAGCATGATAAAAGGCAAAGACTTATCAAAGGAACTAAATAGGTGCCCTAAAAAGAAGCTTGATAAGGTGACTCCATAAGAGATGTGGTCTGGATTTAAACCAAGCTTAAGTCATTTGAAAGTTTTCGATTCGATAGCATTTCGACACGTTCCGGGTCAGCTCCAAAAGAAGTTGGACGACAAGGGTGAGATGATATTACTCGTTGGTTATCATTCTACCAGAGGTTATGAGTTATTTGATGTTGCAAACAAGAGGATCGTGACTAGCTGAGATGTTGTGGTCGACGAGCTGCGAAAGTTTGGCAACAGCAAAAAAATTGTTGATGTAGTCCCCGTAACGGGTTACGCTAAAAGCTGTAACCAGCTACCATGTGTATTTTTGGATTCTGAAGCTGCTGGAACTGGGTTTGTAGAAGGAGTAACGTTTACGAGAATCCTTTAACCGGTTACGGGCTAAAAAAATCAGAATTTTCAAAATTCTGGTGGTGCAGAATAACATGTCAAAGCCGAAAATAGAGGAAATAGTAGACCACCAACAAGACAAAGAGTTTTGCCTCAGAGGCTCCAAGAATGTGAAGTATTTTGGGATAACAAAATCAATAATGATGGTGATTTCGTTCAATTTGCGCTTATGGCCGAATCTGAATCGATGAACATGGAAGAAGCTCTAAGCGATACTAAGTGGATTTGTGCACGAGAATCCTTAGATACATTAAAGGAACTCTTGGTTGTGGAATTCTCTTTCCCGCATCAGATACGGAAAAAAATGCGATTTACTTGGTTTCACCTATTCCAATTGGTGTGGTGATAAAGATGATAGAAATTCAATGGCTGGATACATCTTTATGCTTGGCAGAACATCAATCTCTTGGTGTTCGAAGAAGGAATCAGTGGTAGCACTCTCGTCTTGTGAGTTGAGATTATTACAGTTTCGTTGTGTGCGTGTCAAGCTATGTGGCTCATGAATCTATTGAAGTATTTGGGTAGCAATGAGGGTGAGGCTACTACGCTTCGGGTTGATAATGTTTCTGCAATAAGCCTTGCGAAGAACTTGATTGCTCACGGAAGAAGCAAGCATATAGAGATGCAGTTTTATTATTTTAAGGAGCTAATGAGTGAAGGCAAGTTACAGTTGGAATATTGTCGAAGTGAAGATCAAAATGCAGATTTGTTGACCAATGGGATAACAAATGATGTGTTCAAAAGATTAAAGAAAAGTTTGAGCATGCTGGACTTGAAACAACTGAAATGAGGTGGTGTGTTGAAACCTAGATTTTGACATTTCAATTGTGGTAACGGGTTACGAATTTTGGCGTAACGGGTTAAAGAGTTAAAAAAGCTTAAGGATTGTTGGTATAGGGCTCGTAATCGGTTACGTCATTTTCCAAAACCGGTTACAAAGTCATATTTTGTTTTTTTTCTTCAGTTTTTTGTTAGTTTCAGCTTATTTTGCTAAGCTGTTTTGTTATTTTTGATCATTTTGTGTTTGTTGTCTATAAGACCTTGTAAGCTCCCATTTGTGGGGATGTCAATTATTTTTCTCACCCTCAATTTCTCTCTCTATCTCAATTTCTTAATTTCATCTTTTCCAAATTAACTCAATTCTCTATTAATTCACGCTTAGAGATTTTGTATGTTCTAACAAATACAATGAGAGAAAAGTATATAAAAAAAGAGAGAACAAATGGAGGTTGGGTTTTGATTTTTGTCAATAATAATAAAATAAAAAATTGTGGTTTTAAGATGTGTTAGTGGATGAAGTTATGGTTCTTAAATGATGTAGTGTGGTTTATGTGTTCGTGTGGTAAATAGAAGTTTTGTAAGTTATGCAATGCAACAATGGTTTTAGTGGGGGTTATTGAGAGCTTTAACCATATTTCGAATTTTAAAAAAATTAAATAAGAAAATAAGGCTAAGATATGAGAGATAGAAAAATAAAAGTGGATAAATTAAGTCTATTTTTTTATGTTAATAAATTTATTTTATTATAATTAATTAATTAACTTTATTTATCAAGTAAGTGGGGTAATTATTATTAAATAAATAAATAACATAAATATAAAAAAATTACATAACTAAATTTATTTATGGGATAGTTATTATCAAATAAATAAATGAAATGATACACAATTAATAGAAAACAATATCAAATTAAAATAATAATAATTAAATAAATAAAATAAATATAGCAAATTATATAATTGATCTATGTTTTACCGCCAAAAGTTGTTAAGCGACTTAACAATTTTTATATATGTAAATATAATATCTACCATTTTTAATTTAAAAGCTTTGTTTGAAAATAGCTTACATTCAAAATTTTAAAATAAAGTAATGAATCATCATAATTATTTCAACTTAAATTTATTATTATATTTTTTACTAAAATGCAATGATTTGCACCTAAAAAGAGGCAAAACGGGCACATTCAATCAATTAGACTCGTACTCACTAATGTGTTTGTATTGTTTTGTCTTATTTTGTTGCGAGTTTTTGTGGATGAGAACATTAATATAAATTTTAGCATTTAGCATTTTTACCTTAAAAATATATAGTGTCAACAAGTTCGTTCGCCTGCATCAATATAAATTTTAGCATTTAGCATTTTTACCTTAAAAATATATGGTGTCAACAAGTTCGTTCGCCTGAATCGCCCTCATTTTTTTGAGCCGATTAAAATTTCATGCTTATAGTAATCTTGTCCTGCCTCATTTTTTAATGCCCATTTGCCACCTTGTAATTTTTTATTTTTAAAAAATACATTTTGAGAACAAAATAATTTTAAAAGGTTGTAGTCGTCAATTTCAAGGTGGCTAATGAGTTGGTTGATACTAAGTTGAAAATATTGGAAAAGGTCGGAAAATTTATTGATGAAACTAATGTGATTTTAAAATATCTAATGCCATATAATATCTAAAGTTTGCACAACTGTTATATGCCATATGCCAGATTAAACTTAAATATTTTTATTTTAAAATATGTCATAATCATTTCAGCTAGTCCAAATGACTATAAACTCTGCATATAACATTTACTCATGTTTGAGGTTCACATTTTCAATCTCAATTTTGTTTGAGGTTCACATTTTCAATCTCAATTTTATATGCTTTTGCAGCATCCAACTTTTCTACACCACATTTATTTATTTTCACTTCATATATTACAGATAGAGACATCAATTCAAAATATAATAACTAAAAGTTTAAGTTAAAGTGAAGAAAAAAATGAAAGCACAGACATCCCAACTAGGTTGGCACCCCTGAACTTCCACCTAAACTATTAAAATATAATACAAAACTTTGGGGGGACTAGACCGATACCCAATGTAACAACCATGTAGACCAAAATAATTGGTCAACTGCCTCGTTAAAAACCTTATCAAGAAAAACCCTTTGGGATAAAAACCTTGATGAAGGGAAAAAGAGTGCAGTTATAAAATGGTTTTCTAAGTAGAATCTCACGCAATGAAAGTATACCTTCCTGCCAATCTCATGGCTTCTATTGTGGCTTCCAGTCATATGAGAAAGACTAACATTCTGAGCATGCATTGTTTCTTACTCCCTCCTCAAATATCACAATAGTCTCTGTCCACTTCAAACACATTTGAAATTGCAAATATTTCCTGTTATTGTCTTTGAACTATATATTCACAAGAGTCATCGATCAATGACTGTGATTGTCACTATCAACAGCTGCACCTCTATGTCATTATTTAGAACGCATTCCTCTAAATTCTAAAAGCTTCTTCAACTCACTGCAAAGTTGATTATGCATAATTTAGTCAAAAAATAATTTAGGCGAAGAATAATTTAGAAAGTAGAATGTCTAAATTCTCTAAGTAGGGTAGAAATTTAATAGTAACACACCTGCACTTTGGTATTTTGCATTCTGAGCTTTTGCAATCCATGGAATGAGAAACTAATATACTCCATATCTTTCTACAATGCCCGCACCCCCCTTCAATATGAGTTTTGCACATTTTGACATGATTGAACAACCTCATTAATTGACGGCATGATGTATTTGGGCACGGTTTAGCATTAGTTCTGGGACATTGATATAAATGCTTCAAAGTCATCTCGTATTTTAGCATCTGTGTGTGTAAGTCGGAAAGTATGATCACCAATCTAAAACAAACAAGTAATTAAAAAATATATCTTGAGAATTAATATCATACCATTTTTCCACTTGACCTACGATTCCGAAGTTGAGATACATATTTGAAAAATTTCTTCTGTTTCAGTACCTGTGTGTGTAGATTAGAAAGTATGATCAACAATCTTGGACAGAGTAATAAAAATATTAAATTCAAAGAATTAAGTTCATACCACATTCCCATTTGGTGTTGAATTACTTACAGCCAATTTGTGTTCATTTTGAGTTGATTTGTGTTCATTTTGAGTCAATTTGTGTGCATGGCAGTTAACACCTCTATCCTTATAGCATGCAGAGCAAATGATACAATCTGGACAAATCTCACATTTCCAGCACTTTTGGAACACATTGTGTGCGCAACAGATACTACAACATTTTCCAAAAGTCATATGACTTGGATTGCTTATATGGTGCACGATCATCATTGAGGAGTACTTAGCATGTCGTAGTGTGTTAAACTGAAGCTGATACTTTTGGCAGAAGCTCAAAAAGATGTCCCTATCTTTAAATAAATCATTTTCAAGGATGGTATCATTATGCTTAGTGCTGGAGGGGATATCATCAACAATGACCTAAAAACGACAAATAAACCAAAATTTTGCAAGAATTTACTAATGATAAATATTAAAGCTTTAGGTTTAGTTAGGCTGTTACCTGATAAAGAGGATGCACTTCACCATTCTTTAAGGTGTGCTCATTTGAACTATGGCATCTGTAAAATATTGATATGAATGTCAAAGACAACTTTTTTAATTGTATTCAATGCAAAAACAATGCATTCATTTTAAAAGAAGGGAAAACAATTGAAATATGTATTTAAGTTATCATACCTTTCACACTCTTGAAATTTCTTGCATTCAGTGCAAAACCACCGCTTCCCACACGTTATCACTTCACAGCAGTGCATGCATGAATATTGTAAGTGAGCTATGATGAAATTTTCCTTTGTAGGCAATATATCTTGACCCACCTAATGAAAATTGAGTTTAAAAAAAAGGAAGAAAGGTTAGATAAAATGACATTAAACTGAACTATATTATATGAACATTTCAACTTTTCATTCAATCTAGTATAAAAGGATATGAGATTAATTTTGATGTAATGTTAGTGTAAAAGATTTTAGACTATTAACCAATCAAAATCCATAATTTATATATGACTTTTATGCTAGAGATATAATCAAAGTCAAATATCTTTAGTAATTCAACCATTAAGACTGATTAATACATATTAAATCTAGAGAATATATTCCATATAATGACATTGTTTAGTTTATCTAAATGTAGAACACTAAAAAATGAAATTAAAGGATGAAAGTAAAAGAGAAGGGAGACATACTTTTTGCATCACCAAAATGTCTTTAGCATCATCTTTCGAAGGATGGACATGTCCCATGGTCTTCAAAGCTCTAGTTGACACTCGTTTCTTCAACATACTTTCATAGTCTCCTCTGCTCTCTTTTTCAATGGTCTTCGCTTTTTCCATAGCAGAACCACACCAAAAGTCTCCATTAAAGTATGGCAAACGAGAAATCGTCACTTGAGAGCCCCTTTTTCAGTAGGAACAAAGAAATGATCATATATGTTGGTTAAACCAACAATAATCTTTTCTTTAGTAGCCTTTTTTAGCATTGAATGATACCTGCATAAACAAACAATATAAATATTCTATGGTATCATGGAAGTGCTAGTTTTCGTAAACAAAGATGATAAAAAAGGAAAAT
Source organism: Lathyrus sativus (assembly GCA_963859935.3). Classification (NCBI taxonomy): domain Eukaryota; kingdom Viridiplantae; phylum Streptophyta; class Magnoliopsida; order Fabales; family Fabaceae; genus Lathyrus; species Lathyrus sativus. Next base: position 3,136,116 of record OZ012735.1, read on the forward strand.
AATACTCTCAAATTCTCTTAAAAACTCAACATATACTCATAATAAGAAAGACAGACTGACCAAGAGCGTAGCTTATCCTTGTCTGGAATCTTTTGCTCAATGGGATGACAATATAGTATATAGTCATTCCTTTTTGAATAAGGAGGACATGCCCATATGTAGCAAGTTGAGAAGCCCCTTTTCTTACAAAAATCAAGATATCCAATCTGATGATAGAGAGAAAAAATCACAAATAGAAAAAATGGAAGGATTTAGGATTCAATATTATATGTTTTATTGGGCCTAGAAGTAAAGTTTAAAAGAAAAATACCAATATCTCATGGTAAACGAAGGTACGAAGTGCTTCTCCTTCCACTATCACTTTTTCAGGCCTAAAGTATTTGACAGAATCAAGATATGAAATGTATACACAACGCCGATTCGGATTGCCACATTCAGAGCCAAACTCCTGGACGTACATTCCAAAAATGCATATATCTGCTCCATCAATCTTCTGAAACAGAAGTATAACCTGAAACCAATGAAACTTTTATCAAACCTCTTGGACGTATATTTATTTCTCATTGATATATTACTGAACTTACTCTTGATCTTTGAGAGAATTCAGCCGGATAGTTCTTTTTTGGGATGATGTCAAGAAACTGCTTCCTCACTTTAAATTGTTCGCCGATAGATAACACTTCTCTAATAGAAATACTATCCGCAGCCAAAACCTATAGGTTTGTAGTAATTCATGTCAAATGAGAAAATAACATGGAAGAAAACTATTATAGTACTATTTTTAATTTACATGCTTGCATATGAATAAGAAAATGTTACAATATTTCAAATTAATGTGCATACATGCTGCTTTTTCTGTATTACCTTTTCAAGATTCTCACTTCCTTTCATGAGACGCTTAAAAAGTCTTTTCTCTAAGTGGTCACTAAGCATGGTTCTTGGTAGGTCCTTAGCACCATAAGGATTAGCCTTTTGAAAAGGAACATGCACTCCATTTTTAATTTCTTTTAAGCGGCATAGAGCACATATATACTCAGCACTGCAGTCCAAATCTTTTTTGTTGTTGTAGAGTGCACATATTTGATGCTGCCATCTTTTGCATTTATTGCATTCAACCCACTAGAAAAAATAATGATCATTAAAAGTTAGTTTATGGTCCCGATATAAAGATGAGTTAGTATTTAGTAATGGTTATTACAACATACCAATTCTTCAACTACATCATTTTTCTTTTTTTCAAGATTTTCCTTAGAAACATATGTCCCGTTGAATGCGATGCAACCACCTTTAGATGTATTATAACAGGTGGAGCAAAAGCAGCGCTCTGCATCAAATTCCTCATCTTTTCTACCAAAATATGCGTTTTTTCTCTTGATGAGAAGGCGACAGCATATACAATAAACCGGCACCGGTTCAAAGTAAAGCGTTTTCCTTTCACATAATTGGCAGGTGTTTGTTGCATCAATTCCTGCTCCATCTTCAGTTGTAATCTGTGTTATAAGAATTGTTAACTTTAATATTTCTAAGACAAATTTAAAAGTAAATAGAATTATGCATACAAGTAAGTTGCAAAGAAATTAATAAAAATTGAAGAAATTGACAAATGTAAATAGAATTTGTCAGCTGAGCATGCGACCACATGCAGACAATCAAAGTTTTAGGATAGCATGCATATATAACATCCAAAGTAAAAGAACTATCATTCATGAACTTTAACCAAATAGCTTAACCTTTTGGAATTGTCAGTTCATAACAAAACATATAACAATAATACCTAAACACAGCAGGATAATTGAAAACACTAGAAGATGCTGTACTAACCTGAAGAGGTTCCATTTTCAGACTATTAACATGTTCTATTATTTGATCATGTGTGAAAAAATCAATCATCGAAACAGCATCAGTTGTATTTGAGGACTTTCTTTCGTCTGAGAAAACTGATGAATGATTTGTTGATGTGCCATAAGCCTTTCTTTCGTCTGCCACGGGAATCCAACTGTTGTAATCCATTTTTCTATTCACTAAGAAGCAAGTAATTAAAAAAAATAGTTAGTGCGTGCTCATGATATAAGAGTCCAACCAACACTCTAATATTAGCCACTGAAATCGGTGAAATATTAGAAACGCGTTTGAGAAAAAGCTACTCAAGAACAAAAGAGCTTTATTGATTTGGGTTCAATCGATAATTAAATTATATCAATAAATTTTGAACATTATTTTTTATGAAAGTTAATACATTATAATAAGGAATAAATTTTTTTCTCTTCAGGATCACTATACGAAAACTAAAATCTCCGTAATTCAATCATCACCATAACGACTTTCCTTCCATTTGTATCAGAATCAATTTTAGTAATAAGAATCAATTTTAGTAAGAAGAATCAATTTTCCAACCAAAACCCTAATAGCCACTGAAAATAGTGAAAATTTGGAAACGCGCGTAAATTCACGGCTGAACCAAGCAAATGCGTTTAAAAACTAGGTTGAACCAATATTAATTAACGATTAATTCTTGACTGTAATGGAAGAAATTAGGATTAGGGTTTTGAAATTGGAAAGAAATTAGGAGAAAATAGGGTTGGGGTTTTGAAATTGGAAAGAAATAAGGAGAAAATAGGGTAAGGGTGAAAGAGAACGTACAAAGTGAAAGTTGTCGTATATGTGAAAACCTTGTGAGTAATTGTTATGGGGACCGATTGAATATTCTGAAATCGCTTTCTTTATTCTTCGCTTCTTTCTTTTAATGATAGTAAATAGAATTTCGCTTTTATATATTATTTTTGGCTTAAAGGCGGCGGCACAAGACCACCACAAAAGGTGGCTGAAATTTCTGATGTGAATTACTGTTAGGTTTAAAAATAAATTTATTTTTTAGCATAAAGTATAAACTAATTTTAATAAAAAGAAAAAGATTTAAAAGGATTTTTTTTTGTATTTAGAATAAAATTATTAAATTATAAAAAGTTTCACTAGTTTAAATTTATATGTATTATTATAAAATAGAATTAAAACAAAATATTTTATATAGTTAATAAAATTTCCCTTTATATAAGAAGTGATGTGAATTACATGATCTAGAGAGTTAATAACTCATAAATCACTTTTTATCTCTTTATCTTACAAGGTTCTAGATTTGTTCTATTCATAACAACTGCCATATTTTTAAAACAGAGATTTTTTTAGGATAAATTGTTGACTTTTAATTTAACTAACTCCGATAATAAAGGGCATTATTCATATTTACAAAAATATATTCTGTCAAAAGAGTTAAAATTTAAATTAAGAAAAGTTATATTTTTTTATCATTAGAATTTAATTTAATTTGGTTTAAAATATTAAATTACTAAAGTCATATTTTTCTTTCTTAATTCAACTAAATGAGTTTTTTTGTTTTGACTAATAAAAAGCTTAATTTTTTCTATTTGTCTCTAACCTAGGGACAATGGATACAATTGTAATTTTCGTCCAATTACCATAAAAATAAAATTGAAAAGTAAATTTCACCATAATTATTTTCTATAAAATTAATAAATTACGGTTGAATTATAAATCATCACCATAAAGAAAAACTGAATGGCCATGCATATTGTATTAAAATCAATTTTAGGAATTGTACTAAAAAAAATAAGGAAGAAAATGTACATCATCGTCGTAACTATTTTAATGAAATAAGTGAAATTTTTAGGAGTGGAGTTAAAAATGGTGAGGGAACTACAAGTGAGACCTACATTAGATATAAAATCAGTACATGAGTTTTATTCTCTATAAATGTGTGAAATGAAAATATATCTATGAGCAAAGTAAGCCAAACAACTGAGACTTGTGGAAAGCAATCACCATTTGAAGAGTATGTTTTAATCTATAGCTTATGTTAATCTCTCTCGATGGCTATAATCATAACATTTATTACCGTTGAGCATTTTTTAGTGAAAAATGGGACAATATTTCTATGATTTTTGTGACAAGTTTGCCGAAGACAATGAAATAATGTGATTCCATTTGGGTTATTGTCGATAGACATACTAAATCGACTCATTTTATTCTGATTAAGACTACTTATCCCTTGCAGAAGTTACATGAGTTGTATATTGAGAATTTATAGAGTTACCCTCATAAATTCGGTTCTTGCAAATCTGTCTATCCACTATCTGGCTTTATTCAAGGCTCCTCAAAAGGTTGTGAAGGCTTTAATAGCGATTCAACGATGATTCTTATGGGGTGCGAACTCGAGCAATTCTTTTATCCCTTGGGTTTCTTGGAATTTTGTTTGTAGATCTAAGGAAGATGGTGGTCTGGGTATTAAGCATGTGGGTCGGTTCAACAGTGCATTGTTAGCAAAGTGGCTATGGAGGTTCCAAACTTGCGGCAATAAAATATGGAAAAACGCCCTCACTATCAGATACGACAACCTCAGCATTAAGACGCAAACTTACTCCGATGTTGTTAGTTCGAAATCAGATTCGTTGTGGATGAAGGATATTATGACCAATGCGTCACTAAGATCACAGTCCAACTTCTGCAAGTTCACGATCTGCTCAATTGGTGAAGGTAATGATGTGGCGTTCTGGCAGTCAATCTGGATCGGCGACATGCCGCTAAAAGTCAGATTTGATGGCTTATTTCAGTGCTGCCCTTTGAAGTCAGTGCCAGTCCATAACATGGGATACTGAGAGGATGGACAGTGGAATTGGAACCTCTGAAATTCGTTGTTGGATTCAGACAATCCCCCTGAACCAAAATGGTCTGACTGCTGTAAGTTGCTGGAAAATATCTCAGTTATCCCGGGTGAATCCGACAAATGGCGGTGGAGTCTTCATGAATCTATAATTTTCAAGGTTAGCTCTATTTATCCAATCATATATCCCTCTCTATCTGAACAAGACATTAGCTCAGATTGTGCTACCCATATTGGGTCCATCTGGAAGACGGTCATTCCGGCGAAAGTGCAAACGCTCAGTTGGAGATTGGCGCTTGATAGATTGCCTACGAGATCTAATTTATTAAAGTGAAGGGTGCTTGATTCCGAGAAAGATTTGGACTGTGTGTTTTCTTCCAATAGCCTGGAGGACGTTTCCCATCTTTTTTTCTCGTGCTATAAATCTACTCAGGTTTGGAACAAGATCTGTGAATGGGCGGATATAGACATAAATCTACAAGGTGTGGAACACAAGCCTTAGAGGTCGGTGTCAAGCGAATAGAGTTAATTCAATCTGGTTTATTAGTTGCTGGAATATCTGGAGGTATAGAAATGATTGTATTTTTAATAATGTAGTTACTGAGGTCGACAGTATTGTATTCGACATTAAACTCAATTCTTGGAATTGATTGATTCTAGGCAGGAAGAGGAGCAAGCCATGTTGCTTGTACGATTGGTTCAAATTCCCTTTCGACTTCTTGTAATTGTATCTTGGTTTGAGATTTTCTTAATCTCCTTTTTAATATTATCTGCTTATCAAAAAAAAAATATTGAGAAGCTTGTTAACATGCACGATATTCCTTTGAGTATCATGCCAGATAAAGACACGAGATCTACATCGAGGCTTTGGCATAGTTTGCAAGAAGCAATGGGTAGTTGAGTTCTGCTTGTATGCTAGAGCAAGGAGGTTTTTGGGATAGTTACTTGTCGTTGATTGAGTTCACCTACAACACAGTTTCTATTCTAGTATTGGAATAAAAAAATTTGAGGCTTTGTCTAGTATAAGGTGTATGACACTTTCGTGTTGGTATGATTCTGGTGAGAGTGTTGTGCCCAGACTTGATATAGTTCAGCAGACTACTAAAAAAATCAAGATAATCCAAGAAAAGATGAAAACTTCGCAGAATTTCCAGAAGAGTTATCATGATAAAAAGAGGAAAACACTTGAGTTCCTAGTTGGAGATCAAGTATTTTTGCGAATTACTCCAGTAACTGGTGTTGGTCGAATTTTGAAGTCTCAAAAGCTCATGTCATGTTTTGTTGATCCATATCAGATCTTGTAGAGGATAAGAGAGGTGGCTTATTGAATTGTCTCACCACCGCCGTTTGCTAATCTTTATGTTGTGTTTCATGTGTCTCAGTTGAGGGGATATATTTCAGATCCGTTTCATGTGATCCAACTGGATGATGTACAAGTTAAAGAGAACTTGACAATTGAGACTTTGCCGTTTAGGATTGAGGACATGAAGTGAAGCAGTGATGTGAATTACAAGATCTAGAAAGTCAATAACTTTTTGACGAAAATAAATATATTTCCTACTCAAGATTTAAAATTGTTTTGATTTTTTTTAATTGAATTAATTATTAATTCATAAAAATAATTTTACTTATTATAGATTTTTTTGAATTTTGTTTACAATCTAAATATATAAGAAGTGATATGAATTAGTATTAGGTTTTAAACGAAAATTATTTTTTATCATAAAGTATAAACCAATTTTAATAAAAAGAAAAGGATTTAAAAGGAAAATTTTTTGTATTTAGAATAAAATTATTAAATTATAAAAAATTCCACTAGTATTAGGTTTAAACAGAAAAAGGTTTTAAAGAAGTTTATTTTCCATAAAGTATAAACCAATGTTAATATAAAGAAAAAGGTTTTTAAATGATGATTTTTTTTAAACCAATCAATTTGGTCCATTTAAATACACAGTAGTAATATTTTGTATTTAGAATAAAATTATTAAATAATAAATTTTTTCACTAGTTTAAATTTATTAACCTACATTTTTTGTAAATTTAAATGTATTATTATATAATAGAATTAAAATAAAATATTTTATATAGTCAAATTCAATAAAATATTAAATTAAATCTTAAGATAAAGTTTAGGCAAAATACCATTTTTCGTCCCTTAACTTTAACTCGGGGTCCATGTTGGTCCTTTATCTTTAAAAAGTGGCAAATTGGTCCTTTAACTTTTAAAATGGTGTCATTTTAGTCTGCACCGTCAGTTGCCCCCAAACGTCCGTTTATTTTGCATATCTGACAGATGACCTAACAAGCATGAAATCCCTAATTTTGTTCATGATGTTGCTTCCTTCTCCTTCATTCTTCCGTTCAAATCCCTAAAAAATAATCTGAATCCCAAATCCCTAAAATAATCTAGGGTTTTTTTATTTGGCAAACATGAAATCTGGATGTTCCTCCTCCATTTCAAAATCGAAAAGTCGGGATTCAGATGTTTGTAGTCGGTCACGATGGAAGCCCATGTGCCATTGTGGAGACATGGTTGTTCTTCAAAGGGCAACTACTGTTAAGAATATGGGAAAACTTTTTTGGGGTTGTCCAAATTATAAGGTATGCAAGCTGGTTTTGTTCTCTGTTAAAGTTCTGTTTTTGATTAAGTTATGTTTCTGTTTCTGTTTCTGTCCAAATTATAAGTTATATATTTTTTTTTAATTTTAAATTCATTATCCATCATCCTCTAAACAATGAAAACTTACAGGGAGGTATGCAAGCTGGTTGTGGCTTCTTTGATTGGTTTTATGAGGAGATGGGTGATGAGAAGGAACAATTTTGGATGCATAGGCTGGGTGTGGTAACTAATGGACTTGCTGAAGCAAAAAAGGACATTGAAAAAGAGACAATGGAGAATGAAGAATCAGGGAAAAAGCTGATGAAACTTGAAAGTGAAATGAAGAATATCATGAAATGGAAAAAAGATTTTGAATTTGATGTTTGTGATGATTATCGTTGTATTAGTTGTTAAGGGTAGTTAGGGTATTAAGGTTTGTTTGGAAGTATTATGTTATGGTTTGTTTGTAAGAATTAAGTTAAGTTTTGGTTGTAAGAATTATGTTTTTACGTTTAGTTAAAGTTTGTATCAGTTTTGGATTGTATCACTTCAACATGAATGTAATAGTTGGGTTTTAATATATGGATTCTATCAGTTTAGTTAATTTCAGTTTTTGCAGTTCAACATGAATGATTCAGTTTTAGTTTTGGATTGTATTAGTTCCACATGAATATAACAGTTAAAGATAATGTTAACTTGGTATGCAACAGTTAAAGTGTTTTAATTTGGTCTGTCAAAGCATAATCCACATGAATATAACAGTTTTGGATTCTATCATGTCAAAGTGTTTTTTAATTTGGTATGTCAAAGCATAACCAACAGTTAAAGAGTATGTTAATTTGGCTTGTCAATGATATATTTGGTATGTTATGTTTTTTATGTTTACAACAACAGCAGCAAGATACATATAAGTTGGTTATGCTTTTAGGTTCATTTCATAGTACCTATAAACAACAACAACAGTAGGATACATAAACCTGTAATACTTTCCACAAAATATACTTGTTCCAAAACAACAACACAGTACACAAAATATACTTGTTCCAAAACAACAACAGTAGAATACATAAAAATATACTTGTTCCAAACCAACAGCAGTAGAATACATAAATATACGTGTTCATGACAGCAGTAGAATACACAAAATATACTTGTTCCAAAACAACAGCAGTAGAACACATAAACTTGTTCATGACAACAACAGTAGAATAAATAAACTTGTTCCAAAACGACAACAGTAGAATACATAACTTGTTCTAGGTAACTAAATACACATGTTCCACAACTTAGAGTTTCTTCTTTGGCGTGGTCCTCTTTGTTGGAGTAGACCTCCTTGTTACTGGGCCAACAACATTCTTCGCAGCACTCAACCTAGTTGTAGGCCCAGATGGCACAAAAGGTCATGTTAGCTTCCTTACAGGAAGCTTTTGTGTCTTGCCCTTAGCAGACTTTCCATTAGAAGTCTGAGATGCTTGGCTAGATTGTTGAGTATGATGAGTTGTTGAAGTAGGAGTGTGTTGGTTAGTTTGTTGAGCAGTTTGGGTTGGAGTCTGAGTTGGAGTATGATTGAGTTGGGCTGATTGTTGGCTAGGTTGTTGAGCAGTCTGAGATGGAGTATGATTGAGTTGGGCTGATTGTTGGCTAGGTTGTTGAGTTGTTGTGTCCTTACAAGTAGATTTGTAATGTCCTGCTTTCTTACACCTATTACACTTCACCAGAAAACCTGTTCTTCTCAATTTGCAAGCAGACCCATCAATTTCACCCTGTCCTAGGTTCCTCCTCTTTTTAGGTCTACCAGGCATCTTCCTGAACTTGGATGGTTGCACATCTGGGTATGGTGTCTTAACCCACAAGTTTTCTCCATTAACAGGAATCATTTTCTACAACTTCTCCATTACCATCATTTTCATGACCAACTAGGGCATCAAGTTCATCCTCCTTAATCTCAGACTCATCCTCAAAAGCAACATCTTGTGCGCTATCATAATTGTAGTCCCCATCTACACTATCATCAGATGATAGACTTAAGTCATCATACATTGCAGCTTTACCTTTTCCTACTCCAACATTACCTTGTTCCCCTGTAGCACTCCCTTTTTCAACTCCAACATTACCTTGTTCCCATGTAGCACTCCCTTTTTCAACATTACCAAAAAACCCTAAATCAGAGAGAAATGAACTAACCTTTTGATTATGTCTCTTGAATCGTCTTCAATCCTCAATCAGAAAACCCTCAATCCTTCGCGTCTGCAAACCTTGAATCGTCTTCAATGACTCAATGAATTCTCCAAGACTCCAAAATATGATTACACTTCTCTAAGCTTGTCGTGCCTTCTTCTTTTGGGTAATGGTGGAAAATGGAAACGTTAGTCTGAGTTTTGCTTCCTCTAAGATACTTCATATCCACGTCAGCAGCTCCACCTGGACAAACGTGGCAATTTTTTCAAAGTTTGACTAATGGCAACACACAGAAGGATAAATGTGACACCAATTTAAAAGTTAAAGGACCAACTTGCCACTTTTTAAAGATAAAAGACCAACATGGACCGCGAGCAAAAGTTAAGGGACGAAAAAGGTTATTTTGCCTAAAGTTTAACTATCTCTATAAAAAAAACAATGACATAAATATTTTTTATAAAATTTTCAAATATATAGTCTACTCTAAGTAAGTAGATTAACAAATAAATGTTAGTTCTTTACATTCAGTTCTATCTTCCTTCTTCTCTGATCAAGATATTGGTTTCGAATGTGCATCTCATCTTGAGTCTCTCTGGAAGATTGGCGCTTGATAGATTGCCAACTAGATCTAATTTCTTGAAAAGAAGGGTGTTTGATTCCGAGCAAGACTTGGATTGTGTGTTTTGCTCTAGTAGCCTTGAGGACGTATCCCACCTCTTCTTCTCGTGCATTAAATCTACTCAGGTTTGGAACAAGATTTACGAATGGGCGGATATAGAGATAATTTTTGAAAATTGTTGCTACTCTCACGCGAAGGTGTGGAACTCGAGCCTTAGTGGCCGGTGTCAAGCGAATAGAGTAAATTCGATTTGGTTTATTACCTGCTGGAGTATTTGGAGGTCTAGAAATGAATTTATATTCAATAATGTAGTTACTGAGGTCGACAATATTGTTTTCGACATTAAACTATCTTCTTGGAATTGGTTGATCCTGGGTAGGAAGGGGAGCAATCATTATTGTTTGTATGATTGGTTCAAATTTTCATTTGATTTTTTGTAATTCTTTTAGTATGAGATTTCCTTAATCTCTTATTAATATATTCTGCTTATAAAAAAACAAATAAATGTTAGATCAAATTTAAAAATAAATTCCATTATATATTATATATGCGTAATCAATTTGGTTCAGTTTATTTTCACCTTTAACCAAGAGTTTACAACTATTTTTTTTTCAATATTTAAGTAACTCTGTCCATTTACATTTAAAAAGTCAATTGAATAATGAATATTACAATTAGTTTATGCATTAAAAGTATAGTCACTTGCAATATTATTTTTACTCCTTTTAGTTTATGCATTAAAAGAATAGTCACTTGCAATATTATTTTTACTCCTTTGTAACAACTCTTTATTTTACAAGGTTCTAGATTTGCTCAATCCATAACCACTACCATATATTTAGAATGAAGATTTTCCTTTCATCATTCAAAGTTCATGAAATTTCTTAAGATAAACTATTTACTTTCAATTTAACTTATTTTGATAACAAAGGCATTATTGATATTAAAAAAAATGTCAAAAGAGTTAAAATTTAAATTAATAAAAGTTATAAATAATACTTTTTAATCATTAAAATTTATTTTAATTTGGTTTAAAATACTAAAATTAATACAATCATATTTTTCTTTCTTATTTTAACTAAATGAGTTATTTTAGTAGAATGAGTGGGCAAAAGACCCAAACAAACAGAAGTTAGGCAACAAGCCTAACAGAAAAATAAAACCAATTTGAATTAATATGACGTCTTAATCCCAACGGATAAGAATCGAACCAGACACAATTTACAATGCTATGCAAGTTTAGCTTGGCTAAAAAATCAGCAAACTGATTAAATTATATAAAAATATGTTTGAATTGCACTTCTTCAAAGTGATGGAGGAGTAGCAGATTATGCATGGTCAAAGTTGATCCTTGTTTATACTGCAAAGACAGACTTTGCAGAGCTTTAACAATATAAATATCATCAACTTGGACTATAAAATTCTTGAATCCTCTCTTCTAAACTAGATCCAAACCTATAAGAACGCCCCAAAATTCACCATTAAGACTATTGCAAACATCAATAGATTTATGAAAACCACCAAGACAGTTTCCTTCATTATCACGAAAAATGCTCGCACACTTAGCAATAGAAGCACTAATGGTTTTTTTTTTACTAATAAAAATCTTAATTTTTTCTGTTGTCTCTAACCTAGTGACCAAGGATACAACTGTAATTTTCACCCAATTACCATAAAAACAAAATTGAAAAGTAAATTTCCCCATAACTATTTTCTATAAAATTTATAAATCACAGTTGAATCATAAATCATTACCATAAAGGAAAATTGAATGCTCGTGTATATTGTATTAGAATTAATTTTAGGAATTGTACCAAAAAAATCAGGAAGAAAATATAAATCATCGTTATAACTATTTCTCTAAAATAAGTGAAAATTTGAAAAAACACATTTAAATGTAAATCATATATTGAAAAGGAAAGTTTACAAAACAGGGTTAAATATAAGGGCCCATAAAAAAGAAGTAAACTTCAAATAAAACAAATAAAAATAAGTAAATAAATAAATATTTCTAGCCTATTTTGTACAAAGTCCTTCCTAATGTCACTGGAAATAAAGTCAAAATGGTTGTGGGAACTACAAGTGATTTTATAGGCATAACATTGATGATTGTTGAACATTCCTGAGTGAAAACAGGACAATATTTCCATGGATTTTGTGAGAAGTCTGCCAAATACGACGAAGGGATGTGATTCCATTTGGGTTATTTTCGATAGACTGACTGAATCATCCCATTTCATTCTGATTAAGACCAGTTATCCCTTATAGAAGTTAACTGAGTTGTATATGGAGAAGGTTGTTAGCATGCATGGTATTCCTTCGAGTATCGTGTCAGATAGAGATCCAAGATTTACATCAAGATTTTGGCAGAGTTTGCAAGAAGAGATGGGTACTAAGTTAAAGTTGAGTCTTTTTATCATCTGCAGACAGATGGTCAGACAGAGAAAACCATCTAATCCTTTAAGGATCTGTTGAGGGCTTATGTGCTAGAATAATGAGGTACTTAAGATAGTTACTTATCATTGATTGAGTTGACCTATAACAATAGTTTCCATTCTGGTAATGAAATGACATCATTCGTGGCTTTGTATGGTAGAAGGTGTAGGACACCTTTGTGTTAGTATGATTCTAGTGAGAGTGTTGTGCTTGGACCTGAGATAGTTCAGCAGACTACTGAGAAGATCAAGATGATCCAAGAGAAGATGAAAATTCCCAGGGTTATCAGAAAAATACCATGATAAGAGGAGAAAATGACTTGAGTTCCAAGAGGGAGATCATGTGTTTTTGAGAGTTACTCTAGTAACCGGTGTTGTTCGAGCTTTGAAGTCTCAAAAGCCCATGCCACGTTTTGTTGGTCCATATCAGATCTTGAAGAGGATGTGAGAGGTGACCTATCAGATTTCCTTTCCATCACTGCTTGCTAATCTTCATGATGTATTTCATGTGTCTCATTTGAGGGAATACATTCTAAATCCATCTCATGTGATCCAATTGGATAATGTGTAAGTTAGAGAGAACTTGACAGTTGAGACTTTGTTGTTGAGGATTGAGAATCGTCAAGTGAAGGAGTTGCGCGGTAAGGAGATTTCCTTGGTGAATGTAATGTGGGAAAGATCAGATGCTGAAAGCATGACGTGGTAGCTGGAGAGACAAATGACACGGGAGGTAGAGATTACTCATAATACAGTGTAAATTATAAGATTGGGTAGAAGGAAATCCTTAATCCTATTAGGTTTTCCCCTAAATTTTATTTTTGATGAATGATTGATGAATGTGAGTTAAATTTTGTAATAGCATAATTTATGTGTTGCATTATATGAAATTTTTGTACTGATTTTCCATGGAATTTATGGGTTCTTGTTAATGAAGTTGGTATGAATTGGTGTTTCTATGTTGTTGTGATTTTGATGAATAAAACATGTTAAATCCATGATTATTGAAGGAAATTCATGTTAATAGATTGATAAATGATGTTTCAATATTAGATGTTGTTTTTCTTATTAATATTGTTCTATTTGGGAGATGGGAAGGGAAAGTTGGAGTTCTAAATTAAACTCCATGGCCAAAATGCAGATTTTGCGTGCTGCTTTAGGGTGACGGGTGTCACCTTAATAACGACCGAGGCGTCACGGTTTTGAAGGTGCTGATGAGCGTCAACTTCCTGACGAGTAGAACTCCATGGTCCCCAAGCATAATTTTATGGGACGGTTGTCACAAGGATGGCGTGTGAGGTGACGTGGGCGGAGACAGACGTCACACTGGTGATAGGTAAATCGCCATGTTGCCAGAATGAGCGTTGTTCGCTTAATTGCTTGGAATTGAATGTCAGTTCAGATTTTTGATGTTGTTTTGTGATTAGGATATTATTTGGCCACTATTTGGAGGTGCTTTGGTGTTGTTTATTATTGATTGTTGAATTAATTAGTTATTATAATTATGGTGATTATATGGTGGGAATTTTGGTGATCTTGCATGTTGTTAAAAGTCATGCATCATTGTGTACGGACTTTAGTCTAGTTTTTGTGTGCTCTGGTCCGATGGTGTGGATTTAGGAGCGAGTATCTGGTTCTAGATGGAAATCAGTGAAGATGGGAATTCAGAAGCGATATGAACATATGTTGTCCATAATGTTCCAACAATTTGATGATACTAACGATTTGGTGTGTTCTAGTTCTAAGATGGGAATTTAGTAGCGAGATGAACATATGTTGTCCATAATGGTACCACATGCATATTGAGTACATTGAATCCATTACTACATATGTGATTGTTTGATTATTTGATATTGGTGGTTGAGAATACATGTATAGATAATGTGATTGAAGTGTGTGATTTTTGATGTTTTCTTAGGCTACCCTTGCATAGTTTTACACCATTATATATTATGAGTGTATTCTTACTTCTTTATTGTTTGTGTGGTTCTGTGCTCCTTCCTGAGGTACAAACGAACATGTCAATAAGCAGCTGGTTAGAGGCTGAAGGATGACATTGAGGCTATTCTTCTTTTTCTCCATTTACATGATATTTAGATCATGTTGCTCTGATTTATAACATTGGGCAGGTGAGTGTTTGTTTCGTTATTTGTTATTATTTTGATGTTGTTGATGTGAGTAATAGACTTGTAACTCGTTATGTTATACATTGTTGATTACTTTATTTGAATTATTTTTGTTGCAATGAGCCTATGAAATTGACATAATCAAATATAAAGGTGTTATAAGATCCTTACTCTATTTAACAGCGAGTAGGACATATATTATGTTTAGCGTGTGTATGTGTGTCATATATCACGCATCACCTAGGGAATCCCACTTTAAGATTATAAAATGAAATTTGAGGTATCTTAACGAAACCTCTTAGCAGAGTCTTTGGTTTCTCAAGGGCAGCGCATGTAGCTTAGTAGGTTTTTCTAATTCCGATTTTGCAGGGTGCAAATCGGATAGGAAAAAAACTAGTGGTACTTGTCACTTGTTTAGGAACTGTTTACTTTCTTTGCACAGTAAGAAAAAGCATAATGTTGATCTTTATACCAACAAGGATGAATATGTAGCCGCTGATAATTGTTGTGCATAATTCTTATGGCTAAAGAAACAATTGCTAGATTACGATTTAAAAATTGGTTGCATTTTGATCAAAAGCAATAGCACTAGCACAATAAGCCTCACTAAAAATCTAGTACTTCACTCATGAACTAAACATATAGAAATTCGACACCATTTTCTTAGAGATCATGTTGAAAAAGAGGATGTTATTTTTTAATACGTTGATAAAAAAAATCAGCCTGTAGACATTTTTACAAAATCATTATCATCGGAACCTTTTCATATGATTTGTACGGAATTAGAAATCTTGGATTCCTCGTGCTTTTAAATAGATTAGGATTTTTGTTTAGTTTTGTTTCCTATTTGTATTTTGTTATTCACTAGCACTCTCTTATAGCAAATTATAGTTTCAACAATCTCATCGGTATTTTTCTATAACTCTTGTATCAGGTTATATCATTGTGTGTAAGTTTGTTCTGCATATGTTCATTGGTTTGCTTGTTACATTCTTCATTTCATTCATTCATATCTAGCATGCTTATGATTGTTCATCATTGAATTTAATTTTTTTTAAATGCGTGTTGTTAATTATGTGCATTTACTTGTTCATGCATTATTAATCTTCCATTCATATTAGTTTTGATCACATAATCTTTTGTTTAAATGTTATTGCATGTTTATTTGCATGAGTGTTTCATGTAGCATGTTTATCTTTGTGTTCTGTAGTTGATCTCTAATGTTGTATATTCTTCTTAGCTACTTAGCTCATGTGTTCATCTGGAATCTATCTTTTGTTGCTGGTTATTTGGTGTTTAGACTCATTACCATCTATCTCTTTTTGATATTGTTAAGGGGGTAGAGGTTGTAATGAGAGTCTAGATTTGTTATGTGTTTTATGTTATTGTGTGAGTGCGATGTCTATGGGGGAGCACAATCATTTGCTTTCTTTGGCTCAAAGTCGACTCAATTCCAAGTAAAATTTTGTCAAGCATAAAAAATGGGGGAGACTAAAGTTGCATGTTTATAATAAATTAAGGGGGAATCCCAATACAGTTTTGTTGTTTGTCTCTTAAGATTTTGTTTCGTTATTATTATTTATTGAGGCTTCTTTTATATTGAACATCTTTGAATTAAGTTCTAGATCCAATCATTTTAGCATGCATAATTCAAGTGTTTGCATTTGAGTATGATCATTGTATTTTAATTCAATTGGTTGAATTAATGGAACAAGAACCATATTTGATGTTGGTTCAAGTTTTGTGGCAAGTGGAATCTCAAACTATGTTGAAAAACAAAAAACTGAGATTTCTTGTGTGTGACTCGAATCACTCACAAATCATGACTCGAATTAAATCAAATAAACTCAAACCAAACAAGAAGACTTTTTACATATGTGACTCGAATCACATTTTTAACTTGATTCGAATATGGAAACACTATGACTCAAATCATAAGTTACACATGATTTGAATCACACAAGTTATGTTAGCCACTGTCTAGTTTGATTCAAATCACATTTTACACATGACTCGATTCACACGATTTTCACTTTTTCTTGTTTGGATCTGTCCAAATTGATTCGAATCAGCCTTTCTACATGACTCAAATCATAAGCCTTCATAACTTGAATCATAGATATAACTTGACTCGAATCACAGGAAATTGGTCACTTCTTTTATGTTGATCTTGTGGCACTCTACTTTTTCACTTGACTCAAATCAAAAAATGTTCTTGACTTGAATCTAACAACCATTTTGACCTATTTTTATGCTTAATCTCCAACACATAAATTATTTTCTCATCTCATTTCATAACAACAAAAAACATAACAACACCAACTTCCATAATTTGAAAACTCAAAATCTCTTGCAATTAAAATTTATTTCATCATCAAACTCTAGTTTGGATTCAATTCTCGATTATGAAGATCTGTAATGCTGAGGGAGAGGTGTCTTGAAACTAACATTTCTTGAAGAGTTTGTAAAGATTTTTAAAAGGTTTGCAAGATTGGGATTGTTGTGACTGGTGGTGATAAAATCCCATGAAAATAATGAGGTTTTTCTCTCCATGCTGACCTTGGTAGAGATGTGTAGAAGCCTACAAACAAGTTAGAAGTTCTTCTTAATATTTGGAGTTTTCGCCGCTCAAAAATTCGATGGGGTCATGAGTGACTTCCACACACGAAGATTTGGAGCAGATTGGTGAAGTTAGAAGATTCAAGAAGTGAGAATCAAGTAAATATTTCACAGAGAGTTCAACATAAAGTTTGTATACAAGTCAAGATCTAGATATGAGGTTTATTTTCTCAGCATTATTTTGGATTATTAATTGTATGAACTTGTGTAATTTTTATCAAAACATAGTGGAAGAATAACTTTCAATAGAAAATAATTAGAGAGTGGGGTAGGCTCATGTGAGAATGATAGAGTCGAACCACTATACATCATGGTGTACTCTCTCTCTCTCTCTCTCTCTCTCTCTCTCTCTCTCTCTCTCTCTCTCTCTCTCTCTCTCTCTCTCTCTCTCTCTCTCTCTCTCTCTCTCTCTTGCATTTTAATTTTCGTAGGCTATTGCATGTTTTGGTAATCGTTTCTTAGTATAGTGTATCGTTAATTCTTGTTGTTAGAGATTTATTACATCAGTGTAGGTTTTGTTAGAAGCGGATCCTATTTGTGTTTTACTGTTGATTTAATTTTGTAAACCATTGTGATAGAATCCTATAGAAATTGAATTTTGTGAAGAACACATCTCGTGTAATTAACTAATTATCATTTCTTCGCAGCTTGCAACTCTTTGGGTATAACCTCTAATTAATATAAGATAGTTTTTAGTTATGTAATTGCAACCGTAATTAATTTTCAATTCAAACATAAAGTCTCTATTTTTCTCTATAAGATTTTCATTTTGAAAATCAGTCAAATTTTTTAAAAGGGTTTATTCAACCACATCCCTTCTAAACCATTAACTACTCCATATTCCTACCAAACAGGCATTACTACAGTTTATGCCTCCACATGTCATTTACATAGAAGGAATATGTGGAGGGACATCACCCTCCACTAGCAATATCGACATACCTTGGATCATCTTAGGAGACTTTAATGCTATTATAGGTTCTCATGAACATAGAGGATCACATGCCCCCATTAAATTGCATATGGAAGAATTTTTGAACTGGTCAGGCAATAACAGTCTCATTGACATCTCTACCAAAAACTCTAACTACACATAGTGTAAGGGGAGGCATGGGTGTCCCCTGGTGGAAACAAGACTTGACGGGGCTTTTTGTAACCAGTCGTGGCTAACTGCTAGTACATCCCTGATTGTCTCAACACTTACCAAGCATAGGTCTGATCTTTACCCCTTAATTTTAGATGCTTGTTTCTCCCAACAAATGCATGTTTCTAGTTTCATATTTATTGCAATAAGTCGTGGCTAACTACTAGTACATCTATGATTGTCTCAACACTTACCAAACATAGGTCTGATCATTACCCCTTACTTTTATATGCTTATTTCTCCCAACAAAAGCATGACAATGCCCTTTAAAAATATCAGAGACATTAATTGGAAAGAGTTGTGAAAAATTATTGTTAAAGTTCATCACAAATAAATCGCCTTTTCCAACAATGATCACTTGGAACTACGATATCCAATGTTAAAAAACATGAAATATCTAAAAAAAGTTGAATTTCAAACCTTTTGCTAATATAATTTCTGAAAAAATAAAAGAAATGTATTTTAATAGATATTGTTAAATCAATTAATTAATGGAACTACTATAATCCTAATTAATGGACTAACCCCCTAGTCAATTTACAGTTAAACCATAATCAATTCTATTTTCAACGGACTAATTGATTATGTCATACGCTGATTTTGATACTCCTTAAGTCCATGCTTCAACTTTGCCTCTGATGACCTGATCTAGATTAAGCCTCGTGATCAATCCTACAGCATGACAACATCAAGCTAAAATCCCTATTCAAATTAGACTTCTCGATCAATCGTTACTTGACCACTTATCTTATTTTGTTTTCTTTATTTTTAATAATTACTTATGGTCTTTATAATTGTATCACCGCTTATGTTGTACATCCAAGGAAAGAACCGACATATGACTTTATAAGTTATATGTACTACATTATACATCTGCATCATTATCCCCTGCTTGATCCTTGATTTGTAAGGTCGACCAACTTAGGTCACTCTTGATACCTTAAGGTAGATGCCCTTAAGTTTTCAACATTAGATAACTTATAATTCAATTCAATCCTCTATTCTCCTGCAAAGAGAACTAGACGTGATTCATCTACGTAGTCGAGATGTAATTCTCCTATCCCATAATGATCATGAGATTTAGAATCTTTTCCGCTTGAGAGAGGTACGTGGCATATTTGTCGATAAAAATCAGAATTGGATCCCTTCTCTCGAATCGATGCAAAGACTGTCTTCAATACGTTTGTGGAGGTTAAGTCGAGTATTCTCCCTAAGATGATGACTCGTCTCTTCTCCTATAATCAATCAATAAACCTTCTCCCCCTTGGAACTTTAACCACAGTCAATGGTTCCTCAACCCTTTAGGGGAACTACGAATACTCTGATTCCACTCCCGTCAGGATAAGTAGGCACAAGATGCAAATTCTTGGCGAGTATACTTAGAAATAAACCCCTAGGTCTTTCACCCTTAGCAGACAAAAATAACATACTTAGGATGCTAACACCTTTCCTGGGTATAATCGACCCCCCGAACCTTAGATCCTCTAATTTTGCATTGCATTGCATACTTTTGGGTAATTCAATCTTTTTCCCTTCCCTTGGACAAGTTAAAGACCGGTGGTGAACATGATCTGTGATTTAAGTTAACCAATAGCTTGATATCTAATTCTCACCGTGACATAGGGAGGCTGGCTTCAAATGAGGTATTTAGCCAGAGTTGTAAAAGCCAGAAGGGACCGGATAGTAACAGGTTTCCCTTTTCTCCTAAGTCTTTGAGTTAGGATACCCCTTCACTTAGAGACTCATAACGGTTCTCCAAGATCATTTCGCTTAGGTAGATGTCATGGCCTTTGTGAAGTTGAGTGGCTAAGGTCAAGTATCTCTTAGCTACTTGAAGGGACTTTGAGCAGAAGACGCAGTGGGATAACAACACAGTTAAGAAAGCTATATGTTCTTGATCAGAAACATTAGCAGTTGTTTTTTCTGAAAAAGTGCGTTATGAAATGAGAGTATGTGGCTTTGGCAGAGGTAAAACCTATGGAATCATCGAATTCTAGGTCAGGATCATATGGGTTTCTGGTGGGTTTAAGTCCTGTGATAGTGGCTTTCGAAAAGCATGGGGTCATCATCCCACAAGGGAGATGGAAAGTATAGTGGGTGTTGTCCCAGAAGTACTAGGAAGAAACTAACATAGTATGGGAATAATTAAGACTTGTTTTCGACAACATGATCAAGTCACCAATTCCAAGTTTCTTCTAGGTTTGGGATTTTACTTTTTCTATTTTTGCTAGCCAGTTCATATAATCATCTGATTCTTTGAAGGAGGGTGATGCTCTAAAAACTCTAAAGTTATTATTCATGTACCTTAAATATATATTGTTTAACACTACTGCATCAACAGAAGTTTTCTCAACCCTAATTTTGTTGGCCTGTCCTATGGGTTTTTGATTTATGGTGAGAGGGGAAAAAATCCCTAGATTTATTATGATCAAAACTAGAGAAAGGAAGAGGGCCACATAGCACATGCATTTGACCAGAAACAGCAAGAGGAATGAGTACCTGAGATTTGTATATTTTCCTCTTTTCTTCCGCAAGTGGTTCAAGGAGGAACTGTTGGTTTCCCATCATCATTGGTGCTGACAGCGTGTCAAAGGGAGGAAGTTGGGAAATCTTCTTCAGGTCTTTGTACTTGTGGCTTTTCTTGAAATCCTTAACCTTGGTAGTTGAAGATGCCATTGTTGACATTTTGAGAATCTGGGTTGTTGTTTAAGAAGTTTGGAAATGTAGAGGCAAGAAGGGTGTTTGAAGATTTCTGGGAGCGTAAAAGTTAAAATAAGAAAGCTTGAAATAATTTATAGGCTTGTGGGAGTTCAAAGGACCTCAAATCAACATTAAAGAGCTGATGGTTAATGGGGCACGTGTCCCACAATGGCTGTTTGACAAAACATGGACCGTTAATGCCTAGTACACGATTTTCTAGCATCTAGGAATTGTGATGATGACTAGAGATTATGGCGTGCTTTGAGGAGATGTGTTTTAGAAATTGCCATGATGATTCTGACGTCATAAGTTCTTTGAATAGTAAAAGACATCAAAAGTTGTTCGAGGCGTCGAATGATACTGTCAAAAAATGTCTTGTTCTTCATTTATGTCGAAAAATGACATTTTTGGGGGGCAATTTGTTGGCTCCTAATTTCGACGCCTAAATGAATTTAAAAGTGACAAATAGAGTTTCTTGAAGAAATCTAACTACTTTGACTAGAGCCATGTTTTGAAACGAGAGTCGAAGGCGTCCTTTCATCAGGAGAGTCTGTGTTATGGGCTTAGAGATATTCCTCAGCAGTTGGAAGACCCGATTCGACAGAAGCATTGCTAGGGGTATTTCGACGAGTTCGTTTGAGTTCAAATAAAAGAGGGAAAGTCCGTTTTTAAGAAAGACACGTGGAGCCACCTATGATTCGAAGGCATGCATATTGACACCTGTCTTGATTTTATTTGTTAGCCGTTAATGGAAGTTATGTTTGATTGTTATAAATAGCAGGTCTTAGTGTTAAGATTTGTGTGTTCAATTGTGAACAAATTCTTCACTATACTCCAAGTATTCGTGTGATTGAGCGAAACAAGTTTGTAAGAATGTACGTTGACTAAACACCAGTTTTTCATTTCAATGCAATTTGACAAATCTCTTTATTTAAGAATTTATCCTTTCTTTATGCAAGTTCTTATCTTCGTCATTTACCAGCATTTCGATTTCACTTACTGTCACTTAAATTTATTTACATTTGAAATAAGTTACTTTATCATAGACTCTGTTGAAGTGTTCATAGTTTTCATAAACTTCATTTAAGATTAATTAGCACATGTCCTAGGATTTGTGTGGTCGATCTTGCAAGTAAAACAGATCTCTTTTCGATTTGTAAGAGTAGTGGTTGTTCACCAATTTACACGACAAACAACCATACAAAATATAAACGAACAAAAATAATGATTAAACTTGAACTACAAAAGTATGAAAGTAAACCTCAAAAATATTTTTAGAAACTGTACATTTTCTTCTGGTAGGACACTAAAGATTATCCAATTTTCGCACAGACCTGAGTATAAGGCAGTCTTTAAACACTATAAAAGAAGGAGAAAACAAACATACAAATGCATCCTTGTCAAAATTGAAGGAACAAAGCCAGTTGAAAGTTGTGGAGGCGTTTTTCGGAACCTCAATGGTGATTTTCGAACGGGTTTAGCATTTAAGGTTGTCCAGTTGGGCGTGTAGAGTTATGGGAATACAATAAATAAATATCAGTGTTACGAATATAGCACATATTGAATACGTGTCAAAACTGAAATTGTTAAATATTCTTACAATAGTTGTATACAACACATAACTTATGCTTCATATTTAATTTAAATTAACAAAATTCATTACAACAGTTCACTGAATTTTGTGTTTGCTACAAAACAAGAGTGCATAAGAATTTCAAGCCATTCCTTTGTATCAATTGTTCAGTACTTTATCTATTCTCACATCAGAATATGCCACATTAATGTTCCTCCTGTTTGTGATTCTTAAACAACAACAAAACTATCTTCTTTGCATATGCCTTCTTATGATTCAACTTTCTTCAAGCTATGGTTATGACACTTTTTATATAATTGTGTTTCTCTGCTTTACTAGTGAAGAGAAACACAATGTCACTACTATCACAAAGATCAATGGTGAAAAACAAGGTTACGGGCTGAGTAGAACTTGAAATCATTTTCAGTTCCATGCTAATTTATTTGAAGCATTATTTAAATTCCATTTGAATCCAAAGAAGCAGGATCAAAGAAAAAATCATCTATACCCTAAGTCTCGGGACCATCCATTTGACTCTGAGTCATGTCACCTAGGGAGTAGTTTTTTTTTAATAAGCATATATTATAAAAAGAGATTAAAGAAATCTCAAACCAACAAGAATACAATCACGTCCAAAGTCAAAACTATTACAAAAAATCGAACGGGAATTTAAACCATTCATACAATCTACCGTGATTACTCTCCTCTCTTCCTAAAATCAACCAATTCCAGGAGGAAAATTTAATTTCGAAAACAATGTCATCTACTTCAATGGTTTCATTATTGAATATTATGTTATTTACAGTCCTCCATATAATCCAGCAAGAAATAAACCATATAGAATTGATCTTGTTCGCTTGATACCGGCCTGTAAGTCTCTATATCCACCCAGTCGCAAATCGTTTTCCAAACTAACGAGGATTTGGTGTACGTGAAGAAAAGGTGGGAGTAGTTTTCTTCCCGAGTTTTCTCTGATGGATCTTGTACAAGCTCGTATAGTATACAAAAATCAAGCGTTAAAACAAGTATCATAATCAACATATTTGTATCTTTTCATAATTAGTGTGATTTGCTTAAATGAAGAGAAATCCAATTAACCATCAAATAAAGTGAACTTATGGTGTCAACAAACAAATATGTGGAAAATGGAATTTACCTTTTCCAACATAGCTTCCTTTGAAGACATAACATCGACTTCATTAACATTCTTCAATTCTAAATCTTCATAAGCATTTCGGATAAAGACTTGCAACCTGAGGCCTTGGTTTTATGTTCTATAGTAGGTCCTTGATCTTTCTTTTTCCTACAAATCACGCTTCTTTCAAAATATACACCCAAAATTGCATAAATGAACACCATAATTCTAAATTCAAAACACATAATCAAGGCACAACTTACATAAGTCACATCCAATCTATCAACAGATTTACCTCTTTTACTATTTTTCCGTATCTAAATTCAACATACAAAAACAGTCAAAATAAATAAAAAAAGACCAAACACATAATTACTCTACCTTGTTACTGTTAATAAAATATAATAGTGCTAAAACTAAAACCAAATAAAAACAAAAAAGGTAAACCAACCCTATTCAAAATACATCTGTTGCAAAACCTAAGTATACAAGGCTTTTCGTTTCTCGGTTTCTCACAGGTTTCTACAACATCCCTTATTTTCTGCCGGCACTTCAATATGAAAACCCAAACAAGCTAACATGTTAGAATCAAAATAAACTCCAGCAAGACACACAATTTCTAGCTAGTTAAGTTAACCCATAAATCATCATCATCCTACATCCTACCAACAATGTTCTCATTTCTCACCAAATCTCATGATCAAAACACATAATCGCTCTACAATGCATAAAGTATTTTTTTTCACATTAACTTACAGCTTTAAAAAAGATATGCAATTACAATTTGAATCTTGACTCTTAAGATGATATTGCACTCAATCCATATTATATTACACTCGATCCATATTGTTTATGACACCATTTTTAAACCATTAAGGTTTTGCTCGAATCGGATGAAGCCATATGAAATGGAATTGAGTTTTATTTCATTGTTTAAATAGTGATATGGGTTTCATTTAATTCCATCACTTATGACCATATGAATAGACACTACTACGAAAAATCCCTCTCACAACGGTTAGAAAAGGAATACCACCATGCCTGACCAACCATTGTGAAGTAAGGGGTGGTTGCATGTATGATCTTTTCCACTACGGACATCTGACCGTTGTGATAAACTAGGTAGCATGCTATCTATCAAAATATTTATATTAAATAACCGTCATGATATCTATAGGTCACGTGTTCAAAACCCAACAAAAATAATTTAATTAAAGTATGAATATATTTAACATTTCACCACGGTTATGTATTTCAACAAAATATTTGAATTGTTTATTTTTTCTTATCCCTCAATGAACATATACAACCATTCAAATTGATTTAGAAGATAATAATCAGAATACAAATAATTTACTCTTAAAAAACAACTTAAACGCTTCACTATTTTTCGAATTGCATGCATCATGTAGGTCATCTCTCGCTAACATATAGAGTTTGCTTCAATGTCCTAAGTTCTTCAAAGAAAATTTCATTATCTCATAGTTTATTTTGCAAAACTTCAATTTGTTGACTAATTTCGAGTCATCGTCATCATTATATTTATCGACGATGATGATTCAAATTTTTTTAACAAATTTGATGTCTTGCAATATAAAATTGAAGAAAATGAATTGTTGCATTGAAGAAGTTGGGGCATTGAATCAAATTCTATATGTTAAAGAATCAGAGATGAATTACAAGATACATGCAATTCGAAAAATATTGATTCATCTAATTTGATTTTAAAATATAACCTAATTTTTATATTATCATTTTAAACGAATGCATTTTTAGTGAAGAGTTAGTGAAACAAGCATTTTACAATACGAGCTACAAGATTGAAAGTATGTGTGTGTGTGTGAGAGAGAGGTGTTTGGACTGAAAATATTAATGTTAGACTTAGAATTATTGAAATAAAAGACATTTAAAATGTGTTTACTAGTTGTTTTAGAATCTGAGTCGTCTTAAGTTTATTTAAGCTTTGTGTAAGTAAGCATTAGTTCAATCATGACAACAAATAGAGGCTTTATTTAATCAAACAAATATTTTATGATGTCTTATTAAACTATGATTTAACGACGACAAACTTTGATTCTTGTGTAGTAGCTACCTTGTACACCCTCAAAAAGACTCTGTTTAAAATGTGACTGTCTTTGCGAATTGATTTTAGGAAGATTTTAGAAAAACTTATTTTCGATAACTTAGTGGATGTTTTGATATTTTTTATTTAAAAATGGCATTATTTGTCACTTTGATTATAAAAGATAAGGACTTTTTGAAGTAACAATTCAAGTTAGTTTTAACATCTCACTCTTCCTAGTTTTAACTCCAATGAAGAACTCACACCACTATTTAATGGGGGTTATTATTTTGCATGTCGTGGCCTGGATGATTTAAAGGGCACGTAATGAGATTGTTTTTTCTAGTATTGGAGAAAAGTATTTTTTTCCATGGAAATGATTTTTGGATACATCAATACAAAACTCTTCCACCTTCACAAAATGAATTCAAAATTCTATCATTTGAATTAATCAATAGCAGGTCAAGATTTCTGGTTTGTTTGAGATTCTTTGTGTTTCTTCTTTCTTCCCTAGCAGTATCTGGTTCAGTGTCAGTGGTCCAGCTAGCTTGAACTATATCTTGATTCTTATTTTGGGTGCAGTTTTTATAAGGAAAATATTTTGGAGTTGACTTGTGGTAGGTTATCTGTTTTTTTTATTTGTAGTTTTTTCTTCTTATTTTGTTGTTTGGTTTTGCTATTGTAGCTTTTCGTACATCTCGTGCCAAACGTATGCTCATTAGTACTTTGTTTGAACTTTTTCCATATATTATCATTTATAGGCTTAAAGTCACAAGGTCCCTTAACTTAATTTAAGGTTTCACTTTAGTCCCTTATTTAATAAATATTACATATTAATCCCTTAAAATCGTTTTATTAGTGAAATTAATCACTTAAATTAAATATGGAAAAAACACATTAAGTTATGATAATTTGGGATGAAAGTATTGTAAGAGCAAGATTTGTCTCTACAGGATTATCTCTATGTTTTGATGATAACAATTAAGTATTTGTGAAAGAACCATTTTATGTTCTAGTGTTTGTTATGTGCAGATCATGATAATTAAATATATAAGATCAAACAAACAACATCAACGTGTGCAGCTAATACAATATGAGAGTTATTATGTGTGACGTATCATAAAGCGCTTATGGGAGAAGCTAGTCTGCTTATGTATCTGATCACGATCAGAGAGATCCAAGGACGCTGGTTATTGCAGTTGCAATGCTCCTGTGGATTCAGCTTTGAGTAGTGCATCTGATCTGAAAGAAAACAAATCATATTGAAGAAGCAATTATGCATCTGTATCTGGTCACGATCAGAAAGATCCAAGGATGCTGGATATTGCAGTTGCAATGCTCCTGTGGATTCTGTTCTGAGAAGTGCATTTGATCTGAAAGCTAACAAGCATCTCTAAAGAGTGAGTCCTCTGAAGAACTAAGTGCTAAAGACTCTGATGACTTGAAGTTATGAAGGCGGAAGGCTTTGAAGACCAAGTGCAGAAAGACTCTAAAGACTTAAGGGTTCTGAAGATCAAGACTCTAAAGATATAGTCCTCTGAAGAACTACTCTGAAGACTCTAATGACTTGAAGTTCTGAAGGCTGAAGGCTCTGAAGACCAAGTGCAGAAAGACTCTGAAGACGTGTGATGAAGATCAAGACTCTGAAGATTCTGAAGACATAATTTCTGAAGAATCAGTCAAGAAGATTCTCAAGATTGTTTCAGAAGAAACTTAGATCTTGGAATGCTGAAAACTGAATTCTGAAGTTGAAGATTGTGCCAGAAGAAGATTCACCCAGATAGAGGCGTATTACTCATCAGATAAGCTGCTGCTATTAAATCTGATAAACATGTGCTTAAACAACTCTGATGCTGAAGCTTTCATACCAAAGTAGTTACTGAACTACTCATCAGATGAATCATCAAAAGAACCAAGTCAAGAAGACTACAGTACAATGCATGCAAACATTTCACTATGACAAAGACGTTGGTACTATTCATAAGCGTGGTTTCCAATGTTGAGATATTAAAGTTACAAGCAAAAGTCGTTGTTTCATCACGTGAGCTTATTCTATCCGTTGGGATATAATCGTTGGAATTAGAGATGACATTTCTACCCTCACAAAGCTGCACTATAAAAGAAGATCATTTGATTATTTCAAATGTTGTTGTTGTTGTTGTTGTTGTTGTTGAGTGAGTAACTCAACTGGAGCTGATAAAGAAAATCTTAATGAAAAGAAGCCTTAGTGCTCACATAAGAAAAGATTTTAAGCATATGAAAACTAATGTTCTTATAATCTCATAGAGATTTATCTTTAGATTAGTTTCTGTATTAGGAAGCAAGGAGTTGTTGCTCAATACTTGCTATGTACTTAATTAGGAGTAATCAGCTTGACAATACGCACTCATGTAATCTCTAGCAACACCAATTCATTTTAGAATTAGTGGCTCCTCAAGTGATCTTGTGAAGATCAGAATACTTGAGATGACAAGTGACAGTTGTCATTTGTGGTAACTAATAAGAGATCTTAATTGATCGAATTCTATTAGGTGTTAATGAACGTTATATCCTTAAGGATCCCTGAACGTGTCATTGTCTATTTGTTAGTCACTTGCAGTTAGCTTGTGCATGTCTGTAATCAGTTTGGTTATAGTGGATTAAGTCCTTGCGTGAGTGAGGCGAAATCACCTTGGAAGGGTGGACTGGATTAGCTTGAGAGTTGCTCAAGTGAACCAGGATATATCTTGTGTTCTTTACTTGTATTATGTTTTATTATTTATGCTTCCGCAATGCATCTCTTAAGATATCATAAAGCAACAAGTGAAGAAGAGCGAAAAAGTTTTAGTGAAGTAAATACCCAATTCAAACCCCCCCCCCCCCCCTTTGTTGTGTATTTTTCACACCTTCAAGTATGACAAAAGTCCAAATAGTGAGTCGGAAAATATTTTATAAACATGTAATCATCTTCATTCAGAAGCAAATCGTGTTGTCCTGCATTTTGTAGGGTTTCATCTTCATCTTCTTCATCGTTCATCTTATTTAAAATTTTTCTTCAATGTCAAAGATTTCCAATAATGCTTTAATGTCAAACATTCAATGTTTTCCCAAGAGGAACGTGTTCTTCATATTGTGACGGATATTAGTAGTTTGAAACTTTTTATTAAATGGCATTGAACACAAATTTTTTATTAACAGTATGAAACTTTTCATAACAAAATAATCTTGAATTTAATGGCATAAAACATGAATTTGGTTACATTCTTTGATTCAAACAAAAGATATTAAACCGAAATGGTATTAAACATATTTCAAACTAAAGGTGTCATAATACCAAAATATTATGAAAGGTGTATACAAACACTACTACAAAAGGTGTACACAAAAGATAAGGACAATTATTATTGACTCAAGATAGGTTTTATCCTTTTTTATGCCTATTTTTTTCTTTGGAATTGGTTGAGTTCAAAAGAGTTATAGTGCAGACTCAGGTGGTGCTTGTTGATTTCGTGGTGCATACTCAATTGCTGCTGCCCAACTTGGTGGTGCAGACTCAATTGGTGTTTCCTAACTTGTGTTAGGTCGAGTTTCTTATTGTGTCAAAGAAATTGGCAGTTTGCATGTAGTCTTATTGTGTTCATTCATATGGGTACCTACTGCACCTGATTCCAAATTTTACTTGTTTAAGTTGTATCTCACCTTTCACAATTTCTCTAGCCTCTATATTCATTTTTATAGATGGTGGATGCAGATCAAAAAGCTCTGTTTTTGCCCACAAAGTTTCTCCATTGACAAGTTAAATAAGGGCAAGAAAGAATCATAGAAGTTACTTTTGTAGAAATTAGACACCAAATCTTCAATTTTCAAGTGTTCATCCTTCATGTGTGAAATTACGTGACAACATGGCCACACTATCGGTATCCATCTCAACCAAAGAACCCGCAAGGTATGAAACATCCCCTCCAATCCACGAACAAAACTTCTTCCAAAAGTGATTAGAAAAATGCAAGAACCAAACAAATGTTCAACATCTTTCTCTTCCAATAAGCAAAAAGGACAAACCACATTGTGAGTCCCTTTAAGAATACCACACTTAGCTAACTCCGATCTAGTCGATAACTTAATAAGGATTAACCGCCAACCAAAAGTAAAAATTTTGATAGGAAATTTAGACATCCATAAACAAGCAAAAGCATTTACCTTTCAAGGAACCGAACACAACACCAAGATGCAAGTCTCATAAATCCCCTTATAAGTATTTTTAACCAAAAAACCAAATTTATCGCTCCACCAAACAAACCAATCCTCTTCAAGAGAATTAGGCTTAACACCATGCAAAATTTGCACCAAATCCTCCAACAACAAAGAGTCATCAACACTAAAATATTTTCTTATATTTATTACTATGTCCTAAAAAATCAAAATATTTAAAATGGATATTGATTTGACCTGATCAGAAGGGAATCGTTGGCTGCCACGCGTCTTTGACTTACTGCCTGCTCACCGGTGTTGAAAAAGAGATGGGGGTGTACCTACAAGACACTCTGATGCCAAAGTAAGTGTTTGGACAGAGTGACAACAAATACAGAAAAGGGGTAAGAAGAGAATACCTGACCCTCTTGTGAAAGAGGGTATTTATAGAGAGACCCCAACGTAGGGCCATTTGAGTTGGGCTGGATGGCCAGGCCCAACCCAAGTGAATGCTAGGGCTTACGTGGCGTAGTGAAGACCAGAACATGGTCTTCGCCCTAGTTCAACTGTCACGTGATCTACGGAAAGTGGGTTTGACCTGCTCTTTCGGAGGTGGACAGTTGGTTGGTGACGTGTCCCCGTAGAGGGGAGCACGTGGAGAACGTGTGAATGATACGTTGTTCTGCTTGACAAGGGAGAAGGTCCTGCCCGCAGAGGGACATTGTCTACCCGGTGGGGACCCTGTGCTCGACGGTTGTGGCCCAAGCTGGATTGGGTTTGGCAAAATATCATTGGGCTGGGCCTGCCCGGTCAAGTCGGGGCCTAGGCCAGAACAGGACCCCCCTAAGTCGTAGCTCCGAGGGAGAGAGCGAGGACTTGATGACGTTGTGTCGGGGAGGAGAGGTTAGCCTGAGGAGAAAGTCCTCTCGCTCACGTTCTGCAGGGACGCGAGCACGTGAGTCCTTCCTCATCACCGGGTACCCGGGGGTTGAGGACACGTGTTGGCGGGGAGACGTGACGGGACACGACTGTCAGCCTTCGCCACGTGTCATGCGTTGGATGGCTATGAGGGCGGCCACCCTAGGGCACTCGAGTGCCTAGTGACGCTTCGAGACCCGTGTTGAGGTATAAGTAGGTGAGTCCCCGTCCATTTCACATTTTCACCTTACTTTCTTTCAAACACGAGGATCTGCTGCTCCGCCTTCGTTGAAGATCTCCGCCGTGACTACCGCCGCGTACTCCGTTGCTAATTGCACCTGGTAAGTTTTTCTTCTCCTTTCTCTTATTTTTCTTGTCTGTTTCGAAACTGTGGTTGGGGCGTGTCGAGTTCCCCGAGGATAGAGGTGCGCCTCCACCGTTATATGCGATTTTTTCTAGGTTTTGATATAAAGGCGCCGGGGACGCGCGAAGGAACGGTTAAAGCTCCCAGGGATAAACACTCATTCCAATGAATGCCTCGGGGAGAGACGCTAGGCTGGTTGAGCGTCCCGGGGAGGAGAGTGAGTAGCTTAGGCGGATAGTTGTCTTGGAGAGAAAAGAGGATTAGGAATGAGCCCCCGAGGAGGATGCCCGGGTGCTTTTCAACCGTAGCTCACAGGGATGTCCTGGTCGCCTTTTCACTTGACTTGCGGTGGAAGGGTGAATTTTATCTTGGTCATCAAATTCATCGTTACCTTATGCTTTTCAGGTGTTCATGTCTTCGTGGATTCCGGGGACCATGGTCGCTGATGAAGAGAAGGGCGCCTCTCTCGGTGACGAGCGCGCCCTTTCTATCGAGGAGTGGGTGGCCGAAGAGCCCCTATCCTCGCCCTCGTATTTTGCTAGTGATCTGGTCAGGGCCTATGCCACTGTGGAGGATAGGGGCGAGGAAGATCCCCAGAACTGGCAGGTCTACCGGCCTCGAGAGCACCACCGTATATGCTCGAAGTACGGGAGGATGTGGTTCCCCATGTACGAGTTTGTTGCGGTGGAAATAGGATATCAAACTATTAATTAATTTGAATCGAAATTTTTAATTCACAACCGCTCTTTGATTTATCCGAAGGAAAAGGTCAAAAGAGGGAAAACCTATTTTTGCATCGTAAACACAATGCGGGGAGAGACCTAGGTAAGGAGTTGGTTAAACTTAGGGAAGGTACTAGCACCCTAAACTTCTGTAGTACTCTACATGAACCTTTTGTTTATTGTATGCCTTTTATTTTTATTTATTATCTGCTTTAATATATATTGAGCTAAGGGATAGAGTGACCTAAAAGAGACCTAAGGGTTAGTCCTAAGTTTACTCGGCAAGACATCGCATCTTGTGCCTACATATCCTGACGGGAATGGAATCAGAGTAATTGTAGTTCCCCTCGAAAGGGAGGTTAGAAACCTTTTGACTGTGGTCAAGGTTTCAATGGGGAGTAAACGTATCTTAAGGACACGCTTACGTGGAGTCTTTGAAACTCCTATTTCTACGTTGAATTTGTTATTGAAATTTAGGGTTAAATTAGGGATTCCACGGCGGGAAACCCTAAACAGAGCACGACGGCTCTTTGACCTAAAAGCTAGGGTAAAGGGCGTTTTTGTCCACGGCGGGACACCTAGGTTATTAGGGTTTGAAACGGTAAAAAATTAGGGTTATTGACTCCGCGATCAAACGGCTAAACCTAATTCCTTCGGAGGGTGAAACGATAAAAACATGCAAGCAACGAAATTATTACATGGTAGGTATAAAAAATATGAAGATAAAACAAGCAGTAAATGAAAGCATCGCGACCACTCGCGTAAATTACAACTCCCCCCAAAAAATGGGAAAAATAAAAATAATCGCGACCATGGCCCCGCGTAAATTACATCCATAAAATAACATAAATTGAATATATGAACATCAATAATCCACAATAGAAACCCGAGAGGGTTAGACAGAATTGAAATGACTTGGTTGAGGGTTGAAATTTATTTAGAGAAAAAGTTAATTTTTGTATTTTTAAGGAGAAATTATTTTAAATTAACATTTTTTATTAAAAAAAATTGTCTTTATCTAATTAAAAAATGTTAATTTTTAAGGTCTTTTTATAAAGAAAGAGTTTGTTTTAACCTCCGTTAAAAAAAATATTTTACACTTATTGTTTAAAATTTTAACCTTAAATGCTTAATAAAACTATTTCAATTTTTTGTTTTACTGAAAAAAAAGTTATCTTGGATTTCCTTTTGTTTTATTAAATGAAAAACAATTTGGTTTTGATGCTCAGTATTAATTTTGTTTTAATAAATAAGAAATAACTTTAATTAGAAAAATATTTTGATTAGAAAATGAATTTAACTAACAATTTTATTGAAACATGTGATAATTGGCAAACGTGTGAAGGCTGATACACTAACTAAAAAATAAAACTTAATTAGTTTTAGTTAGAAAATGTATTTTGATGTTTTACGTAATCACTAACCTATATAAACCTAATACAAAAAAAATACAAAAAAATGGAGAGAAATAACGACACAAAGCAGTAAATAAGGGAAGTATATATTGCTCAGACAAGTTGCAGCTTAGGGTTTAAACCCTCTTCTCCTTTCCTTCCGCTGCGGCAGTACCATGATCTCCTCTCACAAGCTTTTTATTCTTCTTTATCCTTTGCATGTCACCATCTACCTGAAATCAAACAAAAACAAACAGAAAAACGAGGCTTACGTTCAGTGCCGGTAACGACCCTCAAAATGATTCGCTCCTTTCGCCGGTGATGATTTTGCGGAGTGGTAGCGGCGACAATGACTTTTTACGGTTCTTCGCGGCCGATGATGTGTTGTGCTAAGGCTTGCAGTTTGATTACTCGCCGTTTATGATGAACGGCGTCGGTGGTCTCTCCCCGGAGCTCGCGATTTGGTTCTTAAAGGAGTCGTTCCTCTTCTTCTTTCTTCGGTAATGATGATGAAGAAGTTCGCTTCCAAATCTAAACCGGACTTCGAACAATGATGATGGTGAGAGGATCTCCCGACTGAGTTTGTAGTAGTGGCCTTCGTTTCCTTTTTGCGGCGTCGTTCTTCTCTGTTTTTTTGGCTCGTAGGGTTTCGAGATTCAACATGATTATTTATATCAGTCCATTGTTGGTATGATTTGTGGGCTGGATCTGTTTCTAACTCTTGCTGAGATTGTTACGTTGATTTTTGCAGATTTTTCGGAGCCGACCTTGATGAGTTTGACCGAACTCTTGTTGCTGGATCTTTTAGCGACTCAGATTTCACGTTTATTGAGTTGCTTTGATGTTTTGATTTCGGATTCTGTTATGACTGGATTTTCGGTTTAGCTTAAACTGGTTTTTTCGGTTCAGCTTGAACTGGTTTTTCGGTTTATTTTGAACTGGTTTTTTCGGTTTATCTAATTACTATCCAAATTTGCAGTGGATTTGTTTCAACGGACTCTGTTGGTTATCCATGGACATTGGTCTTGGATTCTGGATTTGTTTTGCTAATATTATGGATTTGGATATTTACTTGATGATAAATACATTCGGATCCTGGATTGAAACATATTTTCGATTCCATAATATTTACTTGATAAAAGCATGGACTCGGATTCTGCTAGTGCTCTGTCTGGTTGGCCAATCACTTTTTCGGCAAAAATCCTTTTTCGGCGTAAAATCACTTTCGGCATGAAAACTTCTTTTTCTCT
The DNA here is from genome assembly GCA_963859935.3 of Lathyrus sativus. Taxonomy (NCBI): domain Eukaryota; kingdom Viridiplantae; phylum Streptophyta; class Magnoliopsida; order Fabales; family Fabaceae; genus Lathyrus; species Lathyrus sativus. Next base: position 3,170,796 of record OZ012735.1, read on the forward strand.
CTTTCTCGACTGTCCCGAAAAGAACAGATACTACCGGTTGGTAGCCGAAGTCGAGAGTTGGAAATAGGAGTTCGGTTTCGGCATTAGTCGTGCCCTCCCGACACCCGGTGATGAAATTTTTCTGAGGGTGTCAAAATAATTTCTAACTCATTTCTCTGCTGCTCTGTTGTGTCGGTTTTGCAGGTATCGGAAGAACAATGGAGGCTTGGAATACTCAGAAGAACTTTAGAAAAAAATAGAAAATTATGAATAAAATGTATATTTTTTAATTCTCTTTGTAAATTGTAATAGAAATTAAATATGAATAAAAATTCAATATATTTCTATCCAAATTACTTTCCAATTCCCTTTTTCCTAATTTTAACTTTGTCATCCGAATCCACCAAAAAGAAATATCCGAGTAAATTGAACTGACTAAGTTTCTCTGAATAAATTCCGTTAATCACAGGTAAATCTTAAACTAGTGGAATACCCTTCACTTAAACGAAACCGTATGAATAAATTTCAAGGAAAACCAATTGCATTAACCTCATCGTTCTAACTTGTGCCGCTCCACTTAAAACACGATATAATCTTCAATTCTCAACTCAATTTAAATTGCGTTCAATGGTAGAATCGACAATAGTCATGAACGGAGTAAAATAGAGCAGAAACAGAGAAATCCGATTAGCGGTGAAACAGAAGTATACTTCGCACTAAAAATTCCATTTATGTTCCCGACTAATAAATCCAATGCCATGAACCAACTCGGCCAAAAATTTCAATTAAATAAATGTAACAAATCCCGACTTGAGCCAATTTTGTAACGCTTTCCTTTTGAGAAATTTAAGTGGCAGGTAGCAGAAGAAGCAGAAAATAATTGTCTGTCGAAACCAAATTCCACAGAACGGATCCTTGCCTTGCCTTGAACCAAACCGATTTGATATCTCAGCATAATCCCACCCCTATGACAAAATAAATGTCTCAGAGATCTACTGATGACAGAGTCTCGGCCCGTTGAAATGATTATCGTATCTCGAACATCCTGATGCGAAAATACCGTGAATTTCTGTTTATCTTCAAAGAAAATAAAGAACTCGGAGACGGAGGTTCTGATTACTAAAAAAAAAACTCGGCGACAGCTCATCTTCAAAAATAGTCAACAAACAACGTGAAAATGACCATTTTGCCCTTTAACAACTAAAGTGTACCAGACGCGGTTCCTGCAAAACGAAACAAACTACGTTACCTGTTAATAGTTAGCTGGTGCAAAATGAGACGACATGAGACATGAATTGACTAATCTAAGGGTAAAATTTGGGGTATTATAGTTTCCCCTATTTAAATAGCTTCACCGGATGATTTGAGCGACGAAGGCTCGAGAAATCATGGTGGAGGGATTTAAATATAGATAACTGAAATTTTTTCCCTTAGATGCAGTGATATGCAATGCTATGGACAAAACAGAAATAAACTACCATGCTGACAATGCCATGAATTTAGTATGGTGCGTATGACGACATGGTAAATGCAAGGACGCAGACGACCTGACGCCATAGGGGACAGACGCGACGAGTGAAACACACTGGGAATACAACGCACTAGGTGACAGCACGACACTGGGGAATTCTAAAGTGATAGTCAACTGGTGCTAACACGACCAATTGTCACTTTTAGACAAGGAAAGGTAAGAACGAGATCCACAATGGAGATGGTATTGGTGAGACGACCTCTACTGGGGAATATCTAAGAGTAATTATCAACAGGTTTAAGCGGGCCCGGCTGATACTCTAGAGTAAAAGTAAAACTGGATATGTACTACTGTAGGATCGATTAACAAGGTGCTGGAGCATTGAGCAAAGAATAACGTCCGCGCTTCTGTAAACTCTCCCTCGTGACAGGATCAAACGGAATTTAGGAACCCGTAGACAATATACAGGGTAAAACCGGTTGTATGCCAAAATAAAATGGTCTTTAATGGGAAACACTCTAATAAGCTTTCTCGAGAGAAAACTGCCACTTGTCGTCAGAAGGGACTTATATGTCGAACTGTATAATCTCTCAAATAAAGAGACTGCTGCTTATCTGTGGATAATAGCTGAAAAATTGATTGCTTGACTGATGAGCTCCGCTGGAGAGATTTTCACTCATCTGGTAAATAACCCTCTTCATATCTAAGGTCGATGCCTGGAATACGATTCAGATTCTTCTTTTACTAAAGGGTAAAACGAACTTCTTCATAATTCAAGATCGTGCTCTCCTGAATATGATTCAGTTCAAACCTCCCCATACTTCAATCATGAAAAGGAAAATGGAAGCCCAGCTGCTTGATGGAGATGGCCATTTGCTGCAAGTCATAACAAAGATAGGATAAGCTTCTCAGGCGAGAAATACCACTTTGATAAGCTTCTCGGGTGAGAACTGCTTGTAGAGGTGGTAACAGGTAATGTAAATTGTAATGAAGATTGTAATGAAGGTTGTAATGAAAGAACAATGTAAATTGTAATGAAGGTTGTACTAAGCTCCTTGTACGAGAAGATCAATTGTAGAGTGTAATGAAAAATTGTAATGAAAGTTGTAATGTAAATTGTAATGAAGGTTGTAATGAAATTTGCAAGGTAACAGAATTGGGCTAGAAAGAACTGACGAATAAGTCTCCATTGAGGAAACAAACTCGAATGGGACTATCTTACCTAATGTGGAAAGGTAACTGAAATAACCGTCCACGAGGGATGAACTCGGTGGGGAAACTGGAAACAAATGAGTATTTTATGCTTAGGGCTGACGATCTACTTGGAGAGAGCAAACAAACCCAGTTACTCGGCGGTAACGATAAATGATGATGATAAATAGCAAGCATGTACATGCTAAGGCATATGTCAATGTGTATGCGAATGTGTATGTTCATGTAACGAAACTGTCATGCAACGAGTATGCTTACGCATATGCTGACAAAACAAGCGAGAGAGGAGACATGAGATGAAATAAACATCTCGACGGGAATACCCGAGGACTTCCGCAATAGTACCTCTGGTAGGGCCAAATCTTGCTTCGAAGTCCTAATTTCCCTGGGGAGAAAAGATCATGACTTACACATGGGGATACGACTTCACTGGAGAGTATAATATCGAGATTTCAACTGGGGATTGCTATCATGAACCATCATCAACCAAAGAAAATCTTAGGATCAGAGACTTCCAGGGATAGAATAAATATCTGCTTCATGGGGAAGATGTGGAGCTAGGCGGCTTCATGAATGAAAGTGTAGCAACTTCCTGGGAATAGCACCTCGGCTTCCTGGGGAAAAGATACATCCAACTGGGGATAAGATATATCAAACTTCCCTACGGAGAGTTCATCAGACCTACTGGGGAGAAATCAACAGACACTCCTGGTGAAGGTATCTTGACCTCTTGGGGAAAATATGGCGGTCTCTTGGGAAGTATTTCATGAGGAAAGTAAGGCAATTCCACTGAGGAACAAATGATCCTACTGAGAATGGGTCTTCAAGAACATATATCACTTGGAGGATACCAGGGATATCTCTACAGTCTTGAGAGTCACTGGAGATTTATCGGACGGATCCCAAAAGTGTTGTCAGCTTAAAGCCTCGCTGGGGACTGTTACTGGGAAGATGCTGGTAACGAACAAATGCTTATGCAACAATAAGACTTACCGGGGAGCGAAGAGACCCTTCACAGATTTCCATAAGTCAAAGCGATTCTCAATTCCAAATGTATTTTTGAGAAAAATATTTTTTTTTGTTTTGACAACACTTTTCACGTTTAAATTTTATTAACAAAGCAAATTGCATAACAAAATAAAATGGAGATAATGTGAACAAGGAAATTGAATAGCAAAAGGTAAATTTTATTGAAGAATGGTAGCTCGCTAAAGGCATAGCTCCATGGGAAATTACAATTTGAAATTGGCAATATGGGAGAGGTTCTATTGAATCCACCAACCTACTGACCCTAACGACTAAGACTACCCACAACCTTGCTTCTGAAGAGAGCAATGGTATTTGAAAATGGATTTCTGTAAATGTGTCTGCAATGCTCGGTGTCGTCCAATGCAGTGAAATGCCTTTGTCCCTAACTTTTGCCTGGACCGCTCTTTTGGGTTTTCAATCCACCGAGACGCTCATTTTTGCCTAAGCCGCCCTTTCGGGTTTTCGACTTAGCGAGCCATATTATTATTATTATTATTATTATTATTATTATTATTATTATTATTATTATTATTATTATTATTATTATTTTTATTGTTATTTTTCTTTAGGCATAATATTTTCGGACTTCATCGAAATTCACAGGATGTGCGAGCTCTTCTCCATCCATTGTTGTAAGAATTAGCGATCCTCCATAGAAGACTGTCTTAACAACGAATGGGCCATCATAATTGGGCATCCATTTCCCACGCATGTCTTTGTGAACTGGCAAGATCTTCTTGAGTACAAGTTCTCCCTGTCGAAACTCACGGATTCAGACTTTCTTGTTGAAAGCTCTCTTCATCCATTTCTGGTATAGCTGACCATGACACATAGCTGTCAAACGCTTCTCGTCGATGAGATTCAGCTGGTCCAACCTATCTTGGACCCACTCGGCTTCATCTAGATTGGCTTCCCTCAACACCCTTAAGGAAGTTAGATCAACTTCAATGGGGAGGACGACGTCCATTCCATATACTAATGAGAAAGGGGTTACCCCTGTTGAAGTTCGGACTGTAGTTTTGTATCCATGCAAAGCGTACGGTAACATCTCATGCCAATCCTTGTAGGTCTTGACCATCTTTTGTAGGATCTTCTTGATGTTTTTATTAGCGGCTTCAACAGCTCCGTTCATCTTAGGATGGTAGGGTGACGAATTATGGTGCGTAATCTTGAAGTGGTCACACAACTCTTTCATAGTCTTATTATTCAAGTTGGTGCCATTGTCATTTATGATTCGGCTCGGAATTCTGTAGCGGCAGATAATTTCTCTCTTGAGGAATCGAGCAACAACTTGCTTGGTCACGTTGGCATAGGATGCGGCTTCTACCCATTTGGTGAAGTAATCGATAGCAACTAGAATGAATCGGTGACCATTAGAAGCTTTCGGCTCAATTGCCCCAATCATGTCAATGCCCCACATTGAGAAAGGCCACGGTGAAGTCAAAACGTTCAATGGTGCCAGAGGTACATGCATTTTGTCGGCATAAATCTGGCACTTGTGACATTTCCTAGCGTATTGGATGCAGTCTGATTCCATAGTTAACCAGTAATATCCAGCCCTCAAGAGTTTCTTGGACATGGCATAACCATTGGCATGAGTTCCGAACGTCCCTTCATGAATCTCCTGGAGTAACATGTCTGCTTCACGTCTATCAACACATCTAAGCAGAACCATGTCGTGGTTTCGTTTGTATAGTACGTCATTGCTGATGAAGAACTTGGATGTCAGTCTTCTCAAAGTCCTTTTGTCAAGATAAGAAGCATTTGTTGGATACTATTGCATGAGCAAATAATTCTTGATGTCATAAAACCAAGGCTTTTCATCAATTTCATCTTCTTCAATCAACAAACAGTGGGCGGGTTCCATTCTACGCTCGATTTGAATGAGTGGCGCTTCATTGACAAGTTTGACCTTCCACATGTATGCTAGCATGGCTAAGGCGTCAGCAATATGATTCTCAGTCCTCAGAATATGTTCGAACTTGATCTCATCGAAGTATTTAATCAACTCCACAATGTAGGCTTTGTAAAGGACCAGCTTCTCATTCTTGGTTTCCCATTCACCTTTCACTTGATAGATAACCAACGCTGAATCTCCGCTCACTTCCAGAAGTTTGATCCGGAGATCAATAGCTGCTTCAAGGCCAAGGATGCATGCTTCATATTCGACGACATTGTTCGTGTATTCAAACTCTAACCTTACTGTAAATAGGGTATAGCCACCTTTTGGGTTCATCAAGACAGCGTCTATGCCATGCCCACTGTAATTGGAGGAACCATCAAACATCATCTTCCACCAGAGACCCGGTTAAGGGACCATCCTCGGGCTCTGGCTCTGGCTCTTCGAAATCATTTACCCACATAATGTCTTCGTCTGAAAAGTCAAACTTAAGAGGCTCATAATCTTCGACTGGTTGGTCTGCAAGATAATATGACAAGATACTTCCTTTGATAGCTTTCTGAGGTACATACTGGATGTCATATTCTGATAACAACATGTGCCAACTTGCAAGCCTCCCTGTCTGAGCAGGAATTTCGAAAATGTACTTTATTGGGTCCATCTTCGAAATCAACAAGGTAGTATGACACATCATATATTGTCTGAGACGCCTAGCAGCCCATGCTAGCGCACAACAAGTCTTCTCCAAGAGTGAGTATTGGTTCTTACAATCAGTGAATTTCTTGCTTAGATAGTATATTGTGTGTTCCTTTCGTCCGGTCTCATCGTGTTGCCCAAGTACACAACCCATAGATTTCTCCAGAACAGTGAGGTACATAAATAACGGTCTTCCATGAATAAGAGGCATCAAGACCGGAGGCTCTTGCAAATAATCCTTAATCTTTTCAAATGCACGCTGACAATCAGGATTCCAATCAACAGTCTGACCTTTGCAAAGCAACTTGAATATCGGCTCACAAATAGCATTCAGGTTAGATATAAACCTGGAGATGTAGTTCAAACGTCCAAGAAAACCTCTGACTTGGGTTTCGGTCTGCGGAGCTGGCATGTCTTGAATGGCTCGGACTTTGTCAGGGTCTACCTCGATCCCTCGTTGGCTGACGATGAAACCTAGTAGCTTTCCCGATCTGACACCAAAAGTACACTTAGCAGGATTTAGTTTCAACTGATATTTCTGGAGTCGTTCAAACAGCTTCAACAGATGAACCAAATGTTCCTCTTTGTTATGAGATTTGGCAATCATATCGTCCACATAGACTTCGATCTCTTTGTGCATCATGTCATGAAAGAGAGCCGTCATAGCACGTTGATAGGTTGCCCCTGCGTTCTTCAGACTGAAGGGCATAACTTTATAACAGAAGGTTCCCCAAGGAGTGATGAATGTAGTCTTTTCTCTGGCGGTGGGATCCATCTTGATCTGATTATAACCGGAGAAATCATCCATGAATGAGAAGACTGTAAAACTAGTTGTATTGTCGACAAGTGTGTCAATATGAGGCAAAGGGAAATCATCTTTTGGACTGGCCTTGTTCAGATCCCTGTAATCTACACATATTCTGACTTTACCGTCCGTTTTGGGCACGGGAACAATGTTGGCAACCCAATCAGGATACTTCACAACCGCAAGGAAACCTGCATCCAATTGTTTCTTAACCTCATCTCGAATCTTCAAAGCCATGTTGGATCTCGTTCTTCGAAGTTTCTGCTTGACAGGCGTACATTCTGGCTTAAGCGGTAGCTTGTGAACTACAATATCTGTGTCTAAACCAGGCATGTCTTGATACGACCATGCAAACACGTCAACATAATCCTTCAACAGCTTGACCAATCTCTACTTGACCTATGCCCCAAGTACTACACCAATCTTGACCTCTTTCTTGTCTTCATCTGTGCCAAGATTAATAAAATCTACCTGCTCCTTGTGCGGTTGAAGCTCTGTGTACTCGTACTCAACCAATCTCGTCAGTTTCGCGAGTACCTCAAAATCTTCTTCACCCTCATCTTCAGCTTGGTAAATGGGTGAATCCCAATCAGGAGAGACAATAGAGTCATCAGATTCAACAAGGGTTGTAATGTCACTGCATGTTGAAAGGCTTATTTTTATTAAATGTTCAATGAAAAAATGAGAATGCTTTTAGTTTGTAGTTTTTGAGAAAGATTGCCTATTTCATTTTAAAAAAGTGAAAACGAAAAAAAACGCTAATGAAACAAGATGGAACGGGAACAAAATGCATTTATTAATAATTGTTTGGAATGAAAGGTGGCCCTACAAAGCGATCCAACAGCCTTGGGCAGAGCTATGGATTTGAAAACACATATGAAAAATTAAATTACTTTGACAATGGAAAATGACTGGAATCTCTATAGCCTCCCAGTTGCTCAAAGCTGCGTCACTCTTGAACACCAGGCTGCTTAGGTCTTCATCTTCGTTATCGTTACTGATGGCACTAACTAGAAAACCTCTGCTGACAAATACTTCTTGAAAAACCTTCGGACGCCCTTTGACAGATGCAGAAACTTTCTCATGAGTTGGTTTGTAACCCAACCCGTAGCGGTCAGTCTTTGTCTTGATATTGATTACTTCTCCCCAGCCCTCAGGAATGCCCCTGTCGATCATTGATCTGGTACTCTTCAAAGATGCAAAAGATGGATTACTCTGGACTCCTGCAATTTCTTCGACTTCCACTAAAACAACATTAGCAATCTTGAGTGCTTGGAATGAAGTTTCCAAAGCGTCTTCATTAGCCTCAATATACCGGAACAACGACAAGTTGCTAACCATCAAATCCTCCTCTCCATGTATAATAACCAGCTTACCATCAACTACAAACTTCATCTTTTGGTGCAAGGTAGAAGTTACTGCCCCAACAGAATGGATCCAAGGTCTTCCAAGCAAACAACTGTAATTGGGATTGATATCCATGACTTGGAAAGTGATATTGAAAACATGTGGACCAATCAGAATCGGAAGTTCCACCTCCCCAATCACAGCTCTACGAGAACCATCAAAAGCTTTGACAATCAAGGAAGTAGGCATCACCATAGTCTCTTTATAGGCCAACCTGCTAAGGATTCTCTTGGGTATGACGTTCAAGGATGAACCGGTATCCACAAGTACTCTTGCTAAATTATCTTCCTGACACTTCACGGATATATGCAAAGCACAGTTGTGATTTGGACCCTCTTTAGGTAGCTCTTCATTGCTAAAGCTGAGAGTATTACAGGCGGTAATATTGGCGATCACACTATCAAATTGACTGGTAGTAATATCTTGAGCAACATGAGCTTGCGTCAATACTTTCTGCAAAGCAGCTCTATGAGTGGGTGAATTCAGTAACAGAGATAGAATAGAGATCTTTGAAGGAGTCTGATGCAGCTGATCAATAACCTTGTAGTTGCTTTTCCTTATGATCCTTAAAAACTCAGCATCTTCATCATTATTGGCTGCCTCTTTATTTTTATCTCTGGCAGGCACGACAGTGTTACTAGTTGTCTCTTTAGATGGAGCCTCATCGAAACGGGGTGTGTAAACACGACCACTGCGGGTCATCCTGCTTGCCCCAGCTATATTAGTCACACTCTCACTATCAATCTTCACTTCTTCTCATGAAATGACCTTCCCAGATTCTTTGTCAATCGCGGTTACATCATACTTCCAAGGTACTGCTTTGGGATCACTGAATGGAAATGACCTTGGCTTGTGGATAATCAAAGGTTTAGGCTGGTACACTGTTAGAGTGACAGGAGTCGATATACTGAACACCGGCATGACAGAATTTGGTGCTGGCAGATTAAACACTGGCATCCTCCCCCTTGGTTCGGGCAAGTTGAAGGTAGGCTCGATTGCGGCTACTTCTTTCGCCTTGTTAACTACTTGCAGAAAACCATCATCAATCAATCTCTGGACGTCTTTCCGAACCCTAGCACAACCCTTATGACATCCTTCACAGCTCGTACAACTGGCATGGGAAACAGATATCAGGCCTGCTTCAAACAACTTTGAATGGAACGTCTTGAGCGGAGTCTTGATTTGAGCTACATCAAGGATAAAATTCTCTTCAGACGAAGTATCAATGGCGTTAACAACCCCATGGTCAGGCAAAGGGTTACTTTTGACATTGGGAGGAGGATCATTGAACGACAAAATCTTCGTTTCCATCAGATCCCTCACAATGTTCTTCAAAGCATAGCAGTTTTCCAGATCGTGATTGGGCGCACCCTCATGAAATAAACAATGAGTGGTGGCGTTGTAGTTAACTGGCAAAGGATTCGGAGGCGGTCCCAAAGCTCGAGTAGTAACCAAACCTCGTTGCACTAAATAAGGGTACAACTCGGCGAACGTCATTGGAATTGGCGGGCAAGGCTTGTATGGTCTCCTCGGAGCATTCTGGCGGGGTGCCTGATTCCTCGGTTGTTGATTTGCTGGAGCGTTGGACGCTTGTTGATGGTTAGGTGGAGGTTGTTGATAAACCGGAGGCGGATACACAGGAGCCTGCGGCATATGCTGGTAAGCAGGAGGTTGAGGAGCTTGTTGACTAAAGGATGGTGCGACATCGGCTACATACGGAAGTGGTGCATACTGAACCGGGTAACCCTGGGGTTAAGCATATTGTGGCGAATATTGATACGGCCCATTCCTTCTCTTATCAGAAGACACGACATGAATCTCTCCTTCCTTCTTTTTCTGAGGATTGACGGAAGTCTTCTTGGCTTGGTCCTTTGAACTCGTACTGCTAGAACCACTAGACACCTTTCCACTCTTCATAGCCATTTTAACCTTTACTCCAACAACAACAATATCAACGAAGTTCGTGGTTACGCTACCCGCCATCCTTCCATAGAACTCAGGACGAACCATGTCAACAAACCAATCTACTAATTCCTTGTCGGTCAATGGAGGTTCCACCTGGGAAGCAATTTCCCTCCATCGCTGGGCATATTCCTTAAAGGTCTCAGAACCTTTCTGCGTCATACTCAAAAGTTGTTTCATGTCAGGAGCCAAGTCCATGTTGTACTTATAGTGCTTAATGAAAGCATCGGACAAATCCTGAAAAGACTTGATGCGAGACTGGTCCAATGTCAAATACCACTTCGACGAAGCACCTTTCAGACTGTCTTGAAAACAGTGAATCATCAACTTGTCATTTTCCACATGAGCATCCATCCTACGGTAGTACATTATCAAATGGCTTTTCGGACAAGTAGTCCCTTCATAGCAGTCAAAGTTCGGAGTCTTGAACTTTGGCGGAATAACTAAATCGGAAACCAAACAGATATCTCTAGCAGCAACACCAAAGATCTGGTCTCCTTCCATCTTTCTCAGTCTCTTATCAATAGTAACAACTTCCTCGCGAAGCTTATCACGTGGCTGGTATCCTCCATCATCATCATCATCCAGAATTTCATAAACAGGCTCATTAAGATAAGGCTGCACATGAGTGCGGACGTTAGCTTGTGTGAAAGTAGGGACCACCTTGTGAGGCTCAGAAACTAAAGGCACAGTCTGTTGAACGTTCTGTATAACAAGCACAGCGTGTTGACCACTTTGTGCAACAAGCATAGTTTGTTGAACTGACGTAACAACAGGCGGATCTACGGTAGCAGTAGCATTAATCTCAGAAACCATAGTAGTTTGAGTATCCATCTTTGCATTGATAACCTGGAGCAATTCCATAATTGTTCCTACACTCCCTCGAAGGTCTGATAGCTCGTTGTTAACGCGATCCATCTCTTGAGCGTGTTCTTCCATCCTTCTTCGAGCTTGAGCTCTAGTGTTGTATCGACTCAGGGTGACGAAACTGGAAGGCGAGAGAATCGAGTATGAGAAACTGAGAGACACGTGTAATGCAAAGATATAATGTGAAATGCGAATGATTTCATGGAATTCAAGTATTTACGAGCATTGCGGGATAACGAAAAAATTTTATTGATTGAAATATGGATTACAAATAATATTCTTAAAAGAAAAACCTCAATTCGAGGACCCTAAGGAAGCACTATTCGTGATTTTGACGATTAGGCGGAGAGTCGGAGGAAAATAAATCCTCGTTGAGTCTTCTTTTCTTGTAGGAGAGTACCTCTTCATTCCTTGACTGAAGTTGTTTCTGAAGTTCGTCGTACTCGCTGACCATCACATGGTATTTGTCCTTCCATGTTTCTGCTTCGTGCTGAGCTTTCTTCAATTCGATCTTCAATATTTCCGCTTCGGACATGAAATACTGAACAGGTTCTTCTCTTGGAGGTAGAGGCTCTTGGCGAGGATAAGGCATCTTCAACTTGATTGCTCGTTCTCGGATCTAACGAAGATATGGTTCCATAGACACGCAATTCGGCCTTCCTAGACTTGCTTTACCTTTCTTATGCAAATGACGCCAGGATGAAACAATCTGGTCTTGAAGTTCTTTATTGTCCTTGAAAAAGATTTTCTCCACCTGAACACTTTTAGGCGGTTCCTTCAATGGATAACATAGTTGTCGGCGGGCTAGAACCGGATTATAGTTGATCCCTCCATTAAATCCAAGCAAAGGTACGTTGGCAAAGTCCCCACAGCCGTCAATAATTAGTATTCCATCGTACACACGACTATACCAATCGATATCCGAGTGGGTTAGGGCCATAACCCTTTGTGACCAAAGTCCTTTGTCAAGACCTAGAAAAGGAGCAGACTTGGGCAAGTGCGAAATAAACCACTTGTATAACAAAGGAACACAGTATGTAATCATCCCTCTACCATGGAAGTTTTGGAGATGCACAGAATGATAAGTGTTACCCAATAAAGTCGGCACCGAATTTCTCATTATGAAGATTTTGATGGCGTTAAGGTCAACGAATCCTTCGAAACTCGGGAAGAGTAACACTCCATAAACAAGTAAAGTGAATATTGCCTCAAATATATCATTGCTCATATAATTGGCGTAGTATTGAGCTTTCTTGATTAGGAAATTTGTAGGTAACCCAAGAGTTCCACCTTTGGAGATCATGCTGCCCTTGACATCGGATGCCTTCAAGCCTGTAGCCTTAGCGATGTTTTGCTCATTAGGGTCCTTTCCAAGAAGGGGAAGGGCGAGTCCTCCAAAATAGGTAAGCCAACCAAATAAGAGTACTCTTCTAAAGTAGGCAATAACTGATAGTCGGGGAAGGTGAAGCAATGATAATCCGGATCATAGAATTGTAACAAAGTGGAAAGAAGTCCCTCGTCCATTCGGAGTCTCAATAAATCCAACAGCTTCCCATGCTTATTTGCGAACCTTCCATGGTCTTTAACCAAAGTTCCTAACTTCCTTAGGTCATCCAACTTAGGACTCTTGAAGGTATATTTAAAATTATTTCTCCTTTTGTAATCCATGGTATCCTGCAATGTTCATAAATAAAGCTTGAATTCCATGAAATGTAATGCAAAATGATGTTTTATAGATGCAATGCACACATGTTCACAAGTCCTAGGTTAAAGGTATATGCCAGGAGTTAGGGTCTACCCATCCCAATGAGGTATGTACTAAGGTGAGTTGTACCTGCAGAACAAGGGTTCTAAAGCAGTGCCCAAAGTCATCAATCCATCTTTCAGATATTATCAATTTCCCGATTAACTCGCTGGTTAATAATACTCTCAAGAGAATCTCTTTTGAGTGTAGTATCGCGTAGCGACTATTTTGGGAATATTCCCTCATAGTCCTTGCACTACGTCCTAGATAAGGCCAAGGTGGTGTTAAAGTACTACGGTCCTCAATATCATAGACTCCAATCGACCATGGTAAAAGTTTTCACGAATACTCGTTCAACCGAACCATTTCCGAAAGGGTCTCAACTGAGTAGTGATTCTCAAGTCAGCTTGGTCGGGAATCACTCCCTATAAGCCTCGTTGAATATCTCACCTCCTATAATAAAGTCACTCAAGTCCGGGTGTAGGACTTATCTCACAACAAAGAAAATACCCCCCAAGCAAGGTACAAGATGAACATATTATATACAAGCAAACAAATAATAAAGTAGATAGCATGCAATAAACGAGGTAGGGATAACCCTTAAAAATTATCATATTCCCCAGTGAAGTCGCCTTTTTCTGTTGCGGTGGAAATAGGATATCAAACTATTAATTAATTTGAATCGCAATTTTTAATTCAAAACCGCTCTTTGATTTATCCGAAGGAAAAGGTCAAAAGAGGGAAAACCTATTTTTGCATCGTAAACACAATGCGGGGAGAGACCTAGGTAAGGAGTTGGTTAAGCTTAGGGAAGGTACTAACACCCTAAACTTTTGTAGTACTCTACAGGAACCTTTTGTTTATTGTATGCCTTTTTATTTTTATTTATTATCTACTTTAATATATATTGAGCTAAGGGATAGAGTGACCTAAAAGAGACCTAAGGGTTAGTCCTAAGTTTACTCGGCAAGACATCGCATCTTGTGCCTACATATCCTGACGGGAATGGAATCAGAGTAATTGTAGTTCTCCTCGAAAGGGAGGTTAGAAACCTTTTGACAGTGGTCAAGGTTTCAATGGGGAGTAAACGTATCTTAAGGACACGCTTACGTGGAGTCTTTGAAACTTCTATTTCTACGTTGAATTTGTTATTGAAATTTAGGGTTAAATTAGGGATTCCACGGCGGGAAACCCTAAACAGAGCACAGCGGCTCTTTGACCTAAAAGCTAGGGTAAATGGCGTTTTTGTCCATGGCAGGACACCTAGGTTATTAGGGTTTGAAACGGTCAAAAATTAAGGTTATTGACTCGGCGGTCAAACGGCTAAACCTAATTCCTTCGGAGGGTGAAACGATAAAAACATGCAAGCAACGAAACTATTACATGGCAGACATAAAAAATATGAAGATAAAACAAGCAGTAAATGAAAGCATCGCGACCACTCGCGTAAATTACAACTCCCAAAAAAAATGTGAAAAATAAAAATAATCGCGACCATGGCCTCGCGTAAATTACATCCATGGAATAACATAAATTGAATAAATGAACATCAATAATCCACAACAGACACCCGAGAGGGTTAGACAGAATTGAAACGACTTGGTTGAGGGTTGAAATTTATTTAGAGAAAAAGTTAATTTTTGTATTTTTAAAATTAACATTTTTTATAAAAAAAATTGTCTTTATCTAATTAAAAAATGTTAATTTTTAAGGTATTTTTATAAAGAAAGAGTTTGTTTTAACCTCCGTCAAAAAAAATATTTTACACTTATTGTTTAAAATTTTAACCTTAAATGCTTAATAAAACTATTTCAATTTTTTGTTTTACTGAAAAAAGTTATCTTGGATTTCCTTTTGTTTTATTAAATGAAAAACAATTTGGTTTTGATGCTCAGTATTAATTTTGTTTTAATAAATAAGAAATAACTTTAATTAGAAAAACGTTTTGATTAGAAAATGAATTTAACTAACAATTTTATTGAAACATGTGATAATTGGCAAACGTGTGAAGGCTGATACACTAACTAAAAAATAAAACTTAATTAGTTTTAGTTAGAAAATGTATTTTGATGTTTTACGTAATCACTAACCTATAAAAACCTAATACAAAAAAAATAAAAAAAAATGGAGAGAAATAACGATACAAAGCAGTAAATAAGGGAAGTATATATTGCTCAGACAAGTTGCAGCTTAGGGTTTAAACCCTCTTCTCCTTTCCTTCCGCTGCGGCGGTACCATGATCTCCTCTCACAAGCTTTTTATTCTTCTTTATCCTTTGCATTCCACCATCTACCTGAAATCAAACAAAAACAAACAGAAAAACGAGGCTTACGTTCAGTGTCGGTAACGACCCTCCAGATGATTCGCTCCTTCCGCCGGCGGTGATTCTGCGGAGTGGTAGCAGCGACAATGGCTTTTTACGGTTCTTCGCGGCCGATGATGTGTTGTGCTGAGGCTTGCAGCTTAGTTGCTCGCTGTTTATGATGAACGGCGCCGGCGGTCTCTCCCTGAAGCTCGCGATTTGGTTCTTAAAGGAGTCGTTCCTCTTCTTCTTTATTCGGTAATGATGATGAAGAAGTTCGCTTCCAAATCTGAACCGGACTTCGAACAATGATGATGGTGAGAGGATCTCCTGTTTGAGTTCGTAGTAGTGGCCTTCGTTTCCTTTTTGCGGCGTCGTTCTTCTCTGTTTTTTTTGCTCGTAGGGTTTCGAGATTCAACATGATTATTTATATCAGTCCTTTGTTGGTATGATTTGTGGGTTGGATCTGTTTCTAACTCTTGTTGAGATTGTTACGTTGATTTTTGCAGATTTTTCGGAACCGACCTTGATGAGTTTGACCAAACTCTTGTTGCTGAATCTTTTAGCGACTCAGATTTCACGTTTATTAAGTTGCTTTGATGCTTTGATTTCAGATTCTGTTATGACTGGATTTTCGGTTTAGCTTGAATTGGTTTTTTCGGTTCAGCTTGAACTGGTTTTTTCGGTTTATCTGATTACTATCTAAATTTGCAGTGGATTTGTTTCAACGGACTCTATTGGTTATCCATGGAGATTGGTCTTGGATTCTGGATTTTTTTTGCTAATATTATGGATGTGGATATTTACTTGATGAGAAATACATTCGGATCCTGGATTGAAACAGATTTTCGATTCCATAATATTTACTTGATAAAAGCATGAACTCGGATTCTGCTAGTGCTCTGTTTGGTTGGCCAATCACTTTTTCGGCAAAAATCCTTTTTCGGCGTAAAATCACTTTCGGCATGAAAACTTCTTTTTCTCTCTTTCTCGGCTGTCTCGAAAAGAATAGATACTACCGGTTGGTAGCCGAAGTCGAGAGTTGGAAATAGGAGTTCGGTTTCGGCATTAGTCGTGCCCTCCCGACACCCGGTGATGAAATTTTTCTGAGGGTGTCAAAATAATTTCTAACTCATTTCTCTGCTACTCTGTTGTGTCGGTTTTGCAGGTATCAGAAGAACAATGGAGGCTCGGAATACTCAGAACAACTTTAGAAAAAAATAGGAAATTATGAATAAAATGTATATTTTTTAATTCTCTTTGTAAATTGTAATAGAAATTAAATATGAATAAAAATTCAATATATTTCTATCCAAATTACTTTCCAATTCCCTTTTTCCTAATTTTAACTTTGTCATCCGAATCCACCAAAAAGAAATATCTGAGTAAATTGAACTGACTAAGTTCCTCTGAATAAATTCTGTCAATCACAGGTAAATCTTAAACCAATGGAATACCCTTCACTTAAACGAAACCATATGAATAAATTCCAAGGAAAATCAATTGCATTAACCTTATCGTTCTAACTTGTGCCGCTCCACTTAAAACACGATATAATCTTCAATTCTCAACTCAATTTAAATTGCGTTCGATGGTAGAATCGATAATAGTCATGAACGGAGTAAAATAGAGCAGAAACAGAGAAATCCGATTATCGGTGAAACAGAAGTATACTTCGCACTAAAAATTCCATTTATGTTCCCGACTAATAAATCCAATGCCATGAACCAACTCGGCCAAAAATTTCAATTAAATAAATGTAACAAATCCCGACTTGAGCCAATTCTGTAACGCTTTCCTTTAGAGAAATTTAAGTGGCAGGTAGCCGAAGAAGCAAAAAATAATTGTCTGTCGAAACCAAATTCCACAAAACGGATCCCCGCCTTGCCTTGAACCAAACCGATTTGATATCTCAGCATAATCCCACCCCTATGACAAAATAAATGTCTCGGAGATCTACTGATGACAGAGTCTCGGCCCGTTGAAATAATTACCGTATGTCGAACATCCTGATGCGAAAATACCGTGAATTTCTGTTTATCTTCAAAGAGAATAAAGAACTCGGAGACGGAGGTTCTGATTACTAAAAACAACCCCGGCGACAGCTCATCTTCAAAAATAGTCAGCAAACAACGTGAAAATGACCATTTTTCCCTTTAACAACTAAAGTGTACCAGACACGGTTCCTGCAAAACGAAACAAACTACGTAACCTGTTAACAGTTAGCTGGTGCAAAATGAGACGACATACGACATTTATTGACTAATCTGAGGGTAAAATTTGGGGTATTACAGAGTTCTATTTTCACGAGGCCAGGCTCATATTTCCGTTCTCGGATTTTCATCTCGGGCTCTTTGACTGGCTACGGTTGGACCCCTCGCAGTTGCATCCAAATGTCGTAGCCTTTGTGTAGGCGTTCGAGGTTGTTTTCCGCTTCCTGGAGGTCTGGGCCACGTTGCCGCTGTTCTTCCGCCTCTTCCATCTGCAACGGCAGACGGTGAATGGACGGCATGGTTGGGTTTCATTCAAACAACTGAAGAGGCTTTCCAAGACGTACATGGATTCTGTACAGGATTTCAAGGGGCGCTTCTTCGTCGTTAGCCCGATCACCATCGTCGGGGTTGACTCTTTATATGAGGAAAGGGAGCGGGTGGTGGATGGTCAGCGGGAAATCGTCATGCTGCCAAAAGTGCCAATTGTTGCACCCAAATTTTGGCCCCTTAGATTCTCATTATCATTTTAGGAGCATACTCATGAATTATCTAACCTTAACCCAGTGCAAGTTTGTCTTTGTCAAGTTACAGATGAATCAGGGTTTTGTACAGTCAAATCGAAGCTTCAGGGTTTGCGATCAATCAAAGTTTTAGGCTAATTCAATCATGAAACAAGATCAAGGGTATCATATAATGTCAATTGAGAATCCAATTTGAGGTTGTTACCCCAGAACCAAGAACAGTGTATTTCAGGGCACCCGATTAGGGTTTTTGACTAGTAAAAGTCAACTGTAGTTTGACTTTGATGTTGGAAGGTGTTTTAATGGTGAGATTATGATCCATGAAGTTCATATAGCTTAATAAAGTTCATTCAAGAAGTTTCAAAGTCTCAGGAGGTCCAGAGTGTCAACAGACGACTCGGTAGTCGCCGGTCGATCGAACGGTTGACCAAAAAGTCAACTCTTCAAATTAAAGGGATTGGACTTCAAAGTGTGAATAAAAAATGTTCCTTATATCATATTGCACTTGCCTATCAATTTTCATGACCATTGGATCAAGGATGAAGGAGTAATAGAAAAATCGGGAAATTAGGGTTTTGAAAGGGGCTAAACCATAACTCCTTAACCACACATCCAATTGAGTTGGTTCAAATCTCATTTGGAAGCTCTTGAAAAATCCTACAAAAGTACCTAAGTGGTCCATGATCAGAAAATGCATAGATTTGGAGTTATGATCAAATTCATTTCAAGAAAGGAAAAAGACTTAGAGAAATTTCACTTTTTAAGTTCATTTTCTAGCAACTTTGAGAGACTTTTTGACCAAGTTCCTTTGGGAAATTGAAACTCATGAAAGCATGAATGTTTTAGATCTATTTGAGGGATTTCTAAAAAGTACTAGAACATCTCAAAAGGATTTGTGAGCTGAAAGATATGGTTATGGCAAGTTGAGGTTTTCATACTTTAGTCCCACATTGTCAAAATTCAAGAATTCATTCTTTCATCAAAATTGACCAATCTCAGCTGGTGAACTATGTTGTATCTGATATGTGAGGAGTTTGTAGCATGAAAAACAAAGGAATTATGCAAAAGAGCTCAAAAGGCCAAGCTTTGCAAGTTGCCTTGCAAGTGGGTTTGCAACTTGCACCAAAAAGTGAAAAAACATGCATGAGGTGTAAAAGGCAATTCTGAACCAGCCACAAGCTGTACCTCCTAGCCTGCAATTAACCATACTAGCTCATCATTTTTTTTTACTATTGAGGCTTGCCTATCAGCCAAGAAAACCCTCTTGTGGAGGTTTAATCAAAAAGTGTAAAACCTTTCTTCAAAGTGAAGAAATCTCCAAATCTGCCCTAAGCCACTTCTTTGCCTATAAAAGGGAACCCTCACCACTTCATTTTGGACCGATTATCAATTCTAAAAACCATAGAAATTGAAAGTTTTCACTATTTCCACTCCTTGCTTCAAAAATCACAGTCACTTTTTCACTAAAACACCAAAAATTTGTCTTGCCACCAAGGCTGCCAAATTCATTTCTCCCCATTCAAACACCCCAACAATCATCCACACAATCTCCAAATATGATATAGAAGGTGTCCAGGACCTTAAACCATTCAAAAACCTCACGATTCAAAAAGTCAACTTCCACACCAAGTTACTTTGACCAAAAGCCACAAAATATGTCAAAACTTGTTCTAGTTGTTCTCTTGGTGTTCTAATCACTCACACACTTCACATACATCATTTCTCAGCTGTCTAAGGCATTGGAAACAAGCAGTGAAGTTTATTTCTTCAACTGACTTAGGATTTGCATTTTTGCTTAAAAGAGAAGAAAGACACAAAGCTTGTTGGTGGCTTGAAGTTCCTCTGGTTTTCTAGTTTACTTTGCTTGTTCAAGATTATCTGCAACAGGTATGTAGTGTCTAACCTCATTCCATTCATCACAATATCATGAGAATCATTTTGAGCTGTTTTGCCTAGAAGCTTGCTACCACTTGTTTTTCTTACATGCATCCAATAATGTCAAAACTGAGGCATACTTATTTTATAAGTTTGATTACAGTTTGTCATGTGTATATGTGTTTGGTGTGATATGCATTTGCTTGCTCATTTCATTTTCATAAAAAAACTGCCCTGCTACATAATGAACAAAAGGCTATTTTTTGCATCAAGCTGGCAAGTTGTGATATTACTTTGATTTGTGTTTGGTTTGGTAGTTCCCAACAGTTGGTATATTGTGCTTACAATGTGTTTGAGCATCTAGCTTGAGTTACCTACTTCTGTTTTTAGGATAGGACTTTCAAAATGAATTTTTCTTCACATCTCAACAGCCTGAAATCCATTTTTGCATCACAGCTTATTTAGAGTTTTGTTTCCTGCTTAGACACTCTTGATTATATGTAGGTGATGTGTGTGTATGATCTTTTGATGCAAGTATGCTTTAAATCATGACTTGAACATTTTGAAGCATTGAACAAAAACCAAAAGTTGCAGCCAGCATGCTATTTCTGAATGTAGACTGCTTTGAATCCTATTGTTTATTGCCATTCACTTAATATCATGATTATGAGGTGTGTGTGTGATTAAACTGACCTGATACCACTTTGAACTTGAAATGAACCTTCTTGTACATCATGTTTACCAAATTTGCAGCTAGCATGCCATTTCTGAGTATAGGCTATTTTGAATCCTAATGTTTGTTGGCATTCACTCAATATCATGATTATGAGGTGTGTGTGTGTGATTAAACTGACCTGAAATCATTTTGAACTGAAAATAAGCATGTTCATGCATCTCACAAACACTAAAATGCATTTTGAAAACCATATCTTACCACAGTCTCTTTTTGATCTCAAATTGTTTTCAAACTCACTCAAAATCATATACATATGCTGTGTGTGTGATTAATTGGATCATAATATGCATAGAACTAGAATCTCATATCATCATGCATCATCTTCATGTTATTTACAACTTGAAATACCAATTTTTGCGACAGTCCCTTTTTGGCTTCAAAATATGTTTGATTTCACTTCATACAATGTATATGATGTGTAAGTGTGTTTTAAATGATCAACTCTTGCATGACACATGAATTGCACATCCTACTGCACCTCACCAATACCAAATGTTGCATTTTGAAAATCACTTTTCATAACAGACCTCCTTGAACTCTTTTCTCAATTTGAATCCATCTCATGGCACATGTGTGAACTGTTTGAGTGATTGGTTTGGTTAAAATGTGTCTATAACATGATTTGAATTTGCTCATGCCTTGTAAAGCAATCAAAGTTCATTTCAAGAGGCATATCTTGCTACAGTCAGCCTTTAACCCCAAGTCAAGTTTGAACACACTTGGTAATCTATGTTTGATGTGTATATGTGACTGATCCACCAAAATTATGCTTAGAGCTTGAACTGCATTTTCACATGATTGTATCAAAAAGTTACTTTTGCAACTTACATGTCATTTATCATACCAAGCTGTCTTGAAGCTTTGTTCTGATTTGAATGTATTCATTATCATTGTCATGTTGTGTGTGCATGATCACTTGGGTTCAAAACTGGTTGGATTGGGGGGTTCACATCAAAATGCATTTTTAAACAACCAAAAGCAACTACTATCGGGTTTTTCATTAGATAAGGAATTTTGAAAATCTAAAAGATCCATCTTGTTCCTTGTTCAAAAACACCCAATTTACACTAAAATTTTGTCAAAAAAGATGAAGATTTGAGAAAGTTATGCCCAAAATGCAAATCATGATTCTTGCCTTGTTTTTGTGCCCAGCCTGTTTGAAAACACCCCTCATATATTTATGGGGTGGCTTCCATCAATGGATGTATAGCCACCCCAGTGGTAAGACCATATGCCTAAACACGCCTTGTAAGCCTTGAACCTGGGTTCGACCCCTGAGGAGGGCAACCCTTTTGATTAATTTTGTCATTTTTCATACCAACTTCAAAAAATCATATCTCTCTCAATTTTAATCATTTTTCACCCATTATTTTTGCAATGTGTTCATATTTATGTCTACTTTCATGACATATTTTTTATTTTTATTTTTTCCTAACTTTTCATCTCTTTTGACTATGTGCAAGTTGCGTGCTTTCTGTGATCGTTTTGACATATGCAGATGAATTTTCTCTTAATGTACTTGTGATTATTTGTCATACTTGTTTGCATTCTCATTCTTAAATGTTTTTTTAACATGTTAGGACTTCATATTTGGTTGTTACCATGTTCATGTTACTTCATCTGTTAGCTTAATTAAACTCGATCTGTCGTCACAGTTCCTGTTTTGCTTACCTACTTTGATTGTCATCAATGCATTTTCAATATTATCAATTTCTCATGCTCAGTTAATGGTTGTCACCATGGATGCATCTTTATTATGTTGTTAATTTTCTTGTTGTTTTCTTTCCCCAAGTGATGAAGCTTGTTAGCTCTCATCCAGTTGCCTCTCCTGTCTACTTCCAAAGGAAATGTCTATCCATTTGACCTTCATGTCATGGATACATCCCTCATCCCTCTCTTGACTTTGTTAAGTCACTTTAACCCTAGATTAGAAGCCATTAGACTTTGCTTCAAGTCTAAGAAACCCACCTGTACTAGGAGTGTTCTTCAACTAGAACCCTAGGAAAAGAGTTAGTCAACTCTGTGTAAGAATCATTGTCATGATATCTTACTTCCCCTTTTCTTTTACAACTTAGATTAGGGAGTTTTGTCAAAATCCACACAAACATTGTCATGTTTGTTCCCCCTTGAACCTTGATCATAATCAAGTGTTCTTCTTCCCTTGTGAGGTGAACTACGATTGCTCTGATTCTATCATAGTCAGGATACGTAGGTAGAAGATGCGACGTCTTTGCGAGCAAACTTAGAAAACCACTTAGGCCTTTATTTATCTTTATCTTATCCCTTATCCCAAACCATAGCACATTTCACAAACTTAGCAATCAATCAAACAAAAGGTTCCTGTAGAGTACTACAGATGCTTAGGGTGCTAACACCTTCCCTAGGTATAACCAACCCCCGATCCCCGAATCTCTTAAGCGTTGTCGTTACATCGCGAAAAAGGTTTTTCTTTTTTTACACCTTTCCTTTGGATAAAATAAAGTTCGGTTGTAAAAGAATTAAGATTCAAGTTAATTTAATAGCTTGATATCCAATTTTCACCGCAACAGAAATGGCGACTTCACTGGAGATCTGAGGTAGATTGCTTTGAGGGTTTAGCCTATCTTGTTTGAATACTTGCTATATCTGTGAATACTTGTAAACATGTACATATGTGCTCTGTTGGATCTTGGGAACTTTGAGTGGTGAGACAACAATGTACCCGTGTTTGAGCGTACTTATGATAGGATGGTGGTATATTCAAGGAGACTTATAGGGAGTTGATTCCCGACCAAGTTGACTTGAGAAAACCACCGCTCAGTAGAGGCCCTTTTGAGAGTTAGTATTGTTGATCGAGTATTCGTGAAAACAATGCTAATTTCTACATGGGAGCCCATGATACTGAGGACCTTTAGATTACCTTTTCCCCACTATGGCTTTATTAGGATGTAGTGTGATGACTATAAGGAAGTAATTCCAAAGTAGTTGATACGCGATACTACACTTGGACGAGACTCTCTTGAGAATATTATCGACCACTAAGTATTTGGGAAATTGATAATATCCGAAAGATGGGTCGAGGACTCTGGGAACTATTTTAGAACCTTGCTCTACAGTTTTGAAGGCCTTAGTACATACCTTCGGGGTGGGTAGACCTTGAATCCTTACTCATGTTCTCCAAACCAAAACCTTTATTTGTTTACCTTTGTGTATATGTGAATCTGTGCTTACCTGTGTTTGTGCATTCATGCATTCATGAACATCATATCATAAAAGTTTCATGGAACTCAGATCTCTTGTTTGTAAACTAGAGGATCATCATGGATAATGGAAAAAAGAAAACTATGAAGTACACTTACAAAATTCCTGACTTGGATGACATAGAAAGGTTGAGCACTTTGATAACAAATCTAGAAGGATTCAAGAGCAGGTATGGGAACTTATTGTCATTGTTGAAAGTAAAGAAGAAGATGGATATGTGACTCCTCTCCACACTTCTCCAGTTTTATGATCCACTCTATCATTGTTTCACTTTTCTTGATTACCAGCTGGTACCTACACTTGAGGAATATTCTTGCTTGATTGGTTTGCCTATTCTTGAAGACTCTCCTTTTCCAATCATGGAGAAGGACCCTAAGGAGGAAGAAATTGCTAAAGCTACACGTTTGGGATTGGTGGATATTCAGAAAAATATGGTTACTAAGGGAGGACTCTTTGGTTTGACTGCAGAGTTCTTGGTTGGGAAAGCACAATACTATGCTGATCATTTGAGTATGGATGCATTCGAAGCCATCTTTGCCTTGCTCATTTATGGGATCTTCTTGTTTCTAAGCTTTGATAATTTTGTGGATCTCAATGTCATTAAGATTTTCTTGAAGAAAAACCCTGTGTCTACTTTATTAGCTGACGCCTATCATTCTGTTCATCTGAGAAATTTGCATAAAGGAGGAATGATTACCTGTTGTGTCCCTTTGTTATATAAGTGGTTTATTTCTCACTTACCTAAGGCTCATGCTTTTTGGAAGGAAGGTTGGTGGTCTCAGAAGGTTATGGCTCTTACTCACTATGATATTGATTGGTACAGTCGTAATTATGATGGGATAAAGATCATTGACATTGTGGAAGTTTTGGTAACGTACCTCTCCTGGGTACAAGTGGAGGAATCAGTTATAGCCCTGTTCTCGCTCGCCGACAACTTGGATATCCTTTGAAGGACAAACCGAATAGCGCTCATGTGGAGAATATTTTCTTTAAGGGAAGTTCATAATTGAAAGGAGAAATTCTAAAAGCTTGGGGTCATGTACACAAGAAAGGAAAGGAAGACTTATGGAAGCCTAATTGCGTCTCTCTCGAGCCTTATCTCCAATGGGTCCGAAAGAGAGCTATTCAGCTGAAGATGCCTTATCCTCAGCAGAAACCCATGGTTTTAGAGGAGGAACACACAATGATCTTTATGTCTGAAGAAGAGAAGTTAAAGATTGCTTTGAGGAAATCACAACAAACTGAAGTAGCCTGGAAATACAAGTACCAAGTGGCCATGGAAGAGAATGATGAACTCCGTAGACAACTACAGGCGAAGGACGAAGAAATGATTGCTTATAAGAAGAGGAAGACACAAGAAGGTTTATCTTCTTCCAGCTCTCAGCCAACTCCATGGAAGCTAGTCGTGGACAAACTCATTCTTGAGAAGACTCAGATGGAAGAAGAAATCAAGAAGCTCAAAGCAAAAGAGGACTTTTATTTAGAATACTGTCAGCCTTAGGACTTCTGTAAAATGTACTAGATATTTTGTAATTCAAATCTTGAAAATCAATGAAATGAAATGATGTTTTGATCTGAGTTCCATGAAACCTTTGCATTTGCATTTTCATTAATTAATCATTCAAGGAACTAAAGATTGTTTTGCAGATATTATAGGATGGATTCTGGAAAGAAAGCAGAGGTTGTGTTCCAAAGACCAAAATTGGAGAACTTGAAGAAACTGGTAAGTTTAGTAGAAGACCCCGAGGCATTCAGAGAGAAGCATGGGAATATGCTGTCTTTGCTAGAAGTTCAAGTGTATGAAGAGATGTTATCCGCACTCGTGCAGTTCTATGATTCAACCTATCACTGTTTCACCTTTCCAGACTATCACTTGCTACCAATCTTGGAAGAATATTCCGCCCTGATGGGAGTAGGCGTCACTCCTAGACCATTTTCTGGAAGAGAAGGGACTCCTAATGAAAGAGCAGTTGCAGAGGCCGCGTATTTGGAGGTGGACGAAGTACGATCTCATATGGTTGCTAAGGGAGGGTTGTATGGATTTCCAGATATGTTCCTGTATGAAAAAGCTCAGAGCTATGCCTTGTCAAAAAATATTGAAGCATTTGAGGCCATCCTGGTTTTGATAATTTACGGACTGTTCCTGTTCCCGACTGCTAATGATTTTGTCGATGCAAATGCAATCAACCTTTTCTTAATCAAGAATCCTGTACCTACCTTGCTGGCTGATACGTACTTTACCATCCACCGTAGGAACCGTTATGGAGTTGGACAGATTGAGTGTTGCACCGTTCTCCTGCACAAGTGGTTTATTTCTCACTTGCCAAAAATTCCAGCCCTCTGGGATAAGCAAAATGGGCTCTCATGGACAGAAAAGCTGCTATTGCTCAAACACTCAGATATTAAGTGGTATGACCCTATGTATGGAGGGATTGCCATGATCCAAAGCTGTGGAGATTTCCCGAATGTACCGCTTATCAGCGTCAATGGTTGCATCAGCTGTAATCCTATTCTGGCTCGTCGACAGTTGGGGCACCCCATGGAGGATGAACCTGACCCAGACTTTTTGAAGATTTTACATTGAAGAGGGGAAGAATCCCGCTTACAGGGCTCGAATTGTGTATGCTTGGCGTTATGTCCACACGAGGGGAATAACTGCCCTAGGTTACCACGACACTACTGTTTCAGAATCTTACTTATCGTGGGTAAAAGAAGCAGCGTTGAAGATGTTCTATACTCGCTTTGAGCCTGACTCACCCAAACCTACTCTCGTAAAAGAATTGAAAGCTGCTTTGGCAAAAGCTGAAAAAGAAGGAAAGGCTTGGAGGGATAAGTATTTCAAGGCTATCCAAGAGAAGGAAAAACTTCAAGAGTTGATCCGTCAAGGTGGAAGGAGAAGTCATCCAGAAGACGAGGGGCCGACCAACCAGAAGATCTGAAATCCTTTTATTTTCCGTTTTATTTCATCATGTATCTGTATTAAAGACTTGTATTTCAATTTCAGAATCATTATTGTAAAACTCTCAGTTGTTAATCTATGAAGACTTTTGAACTTGCTTGTTTCTCCATTGTTATAATTTCTGCAAATATTTCTTTGGATTCCTTGAATGATTAATTTTGCATTGTTGCATTTTGAATTCATAAGCATCACATGTGCATGTTCTTGTGTTGTGTCTCATCTTGTTGTCTTGTCTCCAGAAAGAATCACACTGAATCCTCAACACCGATACAACACTCGAGCCCAAGCTCGCCTAAGGATGGAAGGACAAAATTTGGATGTGGACAGGATTGATAATAAACTTGGAGAGCTACGAGGAGGCATGGGGCAGATCATGGAAGCCCTACAAGTCATTCGTGCAAAGTTGGACACTCAAGCCACTGTTGTTTCTGAAATCACTGGCATAGCTGTAGAGCCGATCCCAACGGCAGTCACTGTAGCAAATGTTCCACCATACGGGTTATCACTTGGCTCTGTACCTCCACCAGCAGTCAATCAACAAGCAGTTCCCCTGGGGGCAGAAGTTCCTCAAGCTATCCCTACTTACACTCAGCCTTCTGTTCAGATTCAAGCGCACCCTATTTTTCATAATCCTCCACAAGTGTATGAAGGTCTTGATGGGTATGAAGAGGAGAGTGGACGACATGATAAGTTGAAAGAAAGTGTAGAGACTATAGGCAGGAAAGTCAGAGCAATGGAAGGGAATGACATCTTTGGAATTGATGCCAGAGATATGTGCTTAGTATCTGGATTGGTAATTCCACCGAAATTCAAAGTTCCCAATTTTGATCAGTATTCTGGGGCTACTTGTCCTCGAATGCATCTGATTATGTATTACCGAAGAATGGCCGCTCATGTAGAAGATGACAAGTTGATGATTCACTGTTTCCAAGATAGTTTGAAAGGAGCTCCTGCTAAATGGTATTTGGGTTTGGATCAGTCTCGTATTCACAGTTTCCAAGACTTGGCCGATGCTTTTGTGAAACATTACAAGTACAACATGGATTTAGCCCCTGATAGAAGACAGTTACTGAGTATGTCGCAGAAGAGTTTGGAATCTTTCAAAGAGTATGCACAAAGGTGGAGGGAAACCGCCTCTCAGGTGGAACCTCCTTTGAGTGAAAAAGAATTGACAGATTGGTTCGTCGATACAGTAAGACCAGAGTTTTATGAGAAGATGATCAGTAGTGTAACCGCCAGTTTTCTGATATAGTAGTAGTGGGGGTAAGAATGGAGTTAGGAATGAAGAATGGGAAGGTGGCTAGTGGTTCCAGCAGTTCTGATAACAACAACGTCAAGAAGCTCAACAGTAATTTTCATAAAAAGAAGGAAGGGGAGACGAATGCAGTAACTATGAGAAGAAAGAGTCGCACCTGGAGACCACCTTACCAACAATATCAGCAGAGTTATGTTCAATAACCTCAGCAAGGCTTTGTTCAGCAGCCTCAAGCGAGTTATGTTCAGCAATCCCAGCAACAATGACCAATGTATCCGTTGCAGTATGCCCAACAACCTTATGTGGCAGCTGTAACTCCGACTTTCAGTCATCCTGTTCCCAATTATCAGACAGTGCAGCCAGCACCTGTATATCAGCCCATTTAACAAAGGTATCAACGAGCGCCCAACGCTCCACCCTATCAACAACATCATCAGCCCAGAGCTCAGACACCCAGATAGAACTACCAGAATGGGAGACCAACAACAAAACCTCCACTTCCTCAGATACCGATGACTTACACCGAGTTGTACCCCTCCTTAGTGCAGCAGGGATTGGTAACAACACGACCATTAAATCCAGACACTACATCTTCTCACTATAATCCAAATGCTTATTGTGCCTTTCACGAAGGTGCTGTCGGGCATGATTTAGAAGGCTGTCTTGCTTTAAAACATCTTGTCAGGGATTTGATGGAAAAGAAGATCTTGTCTTTTGATGATGCACCCCCAAATGTCAAAAGTAACCCATTGCCGAACCATGGAGAGGTTAATGTTGTAGAAGAAGTTTCAGATGAAAGGGTAATCTGAGGTGTGTCAGAGATCAAAACCCCGTTGAGGTTACTTCACGAGAAACTACTGAAAGCAGGATTGGTAGAAGACACCCATAATGATTGTAAAGAATGTTCTAGTGATTCTAGAGGGTGTGACGTGGTACGAAGAGATATCCAAAGATTAATTGATGAGGGAATGTTGCAAGTGTGTAGTAAGGTGAGGAAAGAAGAAGTTTCAATAATTGAGCCTGTTTTTAATTTACCAAAGAAAAGTGAGAAAGTTCCGGTGTTCAAAATGACCAACAAAGGTATGAAGCCTGTTTTCAACAAGTCAGCTATCGATCAACCTCGATCGGTTATTATTCATAAACCAAGACTGTTTCCTTTTGAAAGCACAAAGGTCGTTCCCTGGAAGTATGACATGATTGTGATAGACCAAGGATCTGGGAAGGTTAGTCAGAAAGAGACAGTAAAAGACGACCAAATGGACGTAACAAACATTGCAGGTACAAGCAAAATGACCCGTAGTGGTCAAATCTATCAACCAAAGATGACAGTAGCCGCTCCAAAAGAGGTTACCCCTGCCGCGACAAAAGAACAAGAGGTACCAGGAACTGAAGGAGACGACGAAGAATTCTTAAGGATTATTCGGAAAAGTGATTACAAGATCATTGATCAGCTTCACCAAACCCCATCAAAGATATCGATCTTGTCTCTCTTAATGAATTCTCCAGCTCACAGAGAAGCTCTGCAAAAAGTATTAAAACAGGCACATGTGACAAAAGATATAACTCTCGGACAATTCGATTCAGTAATAGCCAACAGTACAACCTGTAACACCCTGAGCTTTAGTGATGCTGAGTTGCCGAACGAAGGACGCAATCACAACCGTGCATTGCACATATCTGTCAGGCGCCAGGAAGACACAATGGCACGAGTTTTAGTTGATACTGGATCCTCATTGAATGTATTGCCTGTCGGGTCGCTCGCAAGGTTAGCATATACAGGGGAGGAAATGAGACTGACATCTTTGATTGTAAAAGCTTTTGATGGTTCAAGAAGAACGGTTGTTGGAGAAGTAGAATTGCCAATCATGATCGGACCTCATGTGTTCGATATTATATTCCAAGTCGTGGCCATTAACCCAGCTTATAGTTGTTTGTTGGGACGACCATGGATTCACGCTGCTGGGGCAGTGACTTCCACCTTACATCAGAGAATGAAATTTGTTGTAAATGATAAGTTAGTGATTGTACACGGTGAAGAGGACCTAATGGTGAGCAATATGTCATCATTCAAGTATATCGAAGCAGATGAGGGTGCGTTAGAAACTTCCTTTCAAGCACTCGAGATAGCTAATGCAGTGATGTTAGAAGCAACAGTGGCTAAGAGTGGTTCGTCTTTTGCATCCGCTCGGAGCATCAAGTCTACACTGGAAGAAGGTACTCCCGCAGGTTGGGGAGAGGTTGTTGAAGTAAAGCCAAAGATGGATCTCCAAGGGTTGGGTTACAAACCAACTCATGATGAAGCACCAACACGTGACAAGGGACGCCCGAAGACTATACAAGAAGTATTCATCAGTGGAGGTTTCCAAGTCAGTGCTGTGGAAGAAGATTTTAAAGATGAAGATCTCGAACAGTTAGTGTATCATTGCAACACTGCCTTGAGCAACTGGGAAGCTATTGAGATTCCTTTGGTTTTTCCTGAGTCAAAGTAATTTGTTTGTCTTTCTTTTCTTGTTTTTGTTTTGAATCTCCCAAAGCCTTGCCCCAGGCTATGGGAATGTTTAGTAAGGGCCCTGAGCTTTCAAGAAAATCAATGAAAAATGAACTATTTTGTTAATTTCCTTGTGTTATTTCCTTTACTGCTTTTGCTTTCATTTTAAACGAAAAATGGCAATCTTAAAAAACCAATACAAATTTCTCTTTTGTGTGTTGCATTTGTCTTTGTGTGTTTTAATAAATTAAGCCATTCCAATGTGCAGTGATGTCCTAAAACCCATTGAATCCCATGACTTTGCATTCCCTCCTGACTTTGATTCACCAATATACCAAGCTGAAGATGAGGATGAAGATTTCGGAATCCCCGATGAACTAGTAAAGGTGGCACACCATGAGTATGCAGAGCTTCAACCCTACAAAGAACAGGTAGAAGTCATTAATCTTGGCACCGAAGAAGACAAGAAAGAAGTCAAGATTGGGGTAGCTCTAGGGGCAGAAGTCAAGCAGCAACTAGAAGAACTTTTGAAAGAATATGTGGATGTATTCGCTTGGTCATACCAAGATATGCCGGGTCTAGACACCGACATAGTGGTTCACAAGTTACCGCTTCGACCAGAATGCCCACCGGTTAAGCAAAAGCTCTGAAGATCCAGACCTGACATGGCTCTCAAAATTCGAGATAAGGTGAAAAAACATATTAATGCGGGTTTCTTAGCAGTGTCCAAATACCCCGAATGGGTGGCCAATATTGTACCTGTACCGAAAAAAGATGGGAAAGTTAGAATGTGTGTGGATTACAGGGACCTAAACAAGGCCAGTCCGAAGGATGATTTCCCTTTGCCGCATATCGACACGTTGGTGGATAATACGGCTCGTTTTGCAGTTTTCTCATTTATGGATGGGTTCTCCAATTACAATCAGATTAAGATGGATCCCGATGACATGGAAAAAACTACTTTCATTACTCCATGGGGGACTTACTGTTACAAAGTTATGCCTTTCGGTCTGAAGAACGCAGGTGCTACTTATCAAAGGGCCATGGTAACTTTATTTCATGATATGATGCACAAGGAGATAGAGGTATGTGTTGATGACCCGATAAGCCAAAAACTCAAAGGAACGGCTTATGCAAAAGTTAGGGTTGAAGAAAAAGAAAAGAAAAGAGAAAAAGGAGAAAAAGAAAAAAAAATAAGAGTTCGCTAAGTTGAAAACCCGAAAGGGCGGCTTAGGCAAAAATGAGCGTCCCGGTGGATTGAAAACCCGAAAGGGCGGTCCAGGCAAAAGTTAGGGACAAAGGCGTTTCACTGCATCAGATGAGTTGTCACTAACGCAGAAAGTCCTACAAGAATTCAGTCCAACCGCTCTCGTCAGAAGCAAGGATTTCAGAGTTTTTTAGTCTTTAGAGATAGTTTGGTCATGGGATTCAATGTAACCTTGTCCACTTTGCCATTTTTCACTTGTAAAATTTCTATGGAATTTTGTCATTTGCAAGATTTCATCCTTGAATAAAATCAGTTTTGAGCCATTCTTTCCTTTGCAAATTTATCATTTCCTTTATGTTCTTTGTTATGCAAAATATTGTTCGTTGATCAACGATAGTTTTGAAAGCATTAGGGTCAAATTATTTGAATAAAACTTGAAAAGATTAACAAACGTAAAAACTTCAACTCATGGAAAAGGTCGAAGAAAAATCATACTTCCCCGAAACCTCAGGGTAGCGAAAGCTTTGATATGCAATCCAATTACATTACCAAAAGAAGTGTAAGCAAGTCGAACTGCTGATTTTCCTTTGATCATGTGTGGGTATCAAACCTTGAAGACTGTTTTCTCAAAGAACTTTTTATGATGATGTGAAGGCTCGTCCCAGTAGAAGATGTCTGGGCACGTGAATCTACTTTGTCATCTCTGAATAGCTTGTTTAGAAAGCTCGGTTCCCCTGTTAGAATTGGATTTATTTTCAAAGAACTACATACACCTTTCAGCCTGGGTTCAGTGTGATTCATTTTATCTCTCGAGTTCGGTGTGCTATCTGTCGATTCCCTGTGAATGACCGATCACTGCTAGTGAACTTCCGCCTAAAAGCCCAGTCGTAACCGACATTGTTTTAAAAAGCCAATGGTTATTGGTAGTTCTTTGGTCGTCACCATATTTCTTGTTAAGTCCACTCGTAATTGGCATTGTCTTAACTTTACTCGTTATTATCTTTTGGTTTGGTCATTACCAATTTTTTCCCTCTGAAGTCTAGTCGTCACTAGTAAATCCCCTGTGAAGTCTGGTCATTACTAGTTGATTTTCCGTTTAAGTCCAGTCGTAACTGGCAGATGTCCAAAATCCTATTGGCATTGATATCTTGTTGGTCGTTACCAACCTTCCCCATGGAAGTCCAGTCGTAACTGGCGTCACTTGGAATCCAATCGTTATCGGTATATTTTGGTCTGGTCGTTACCAACCTCCCCAGCTAAAGCCTAGTAGCTTTCTAGCATTCTCGTAACCACATGTGTTGGTATACCCTGATTTGGTTGTCACCGTGTTTTCTTCCAAAGTCCAGTCATAACTGGAATTACTGGAAACCCAATCGTCATTGGTACCCGGACTTGGTCGTTATTAATCCCCTTTAAAGTCCAGTAGTTACTAGCACTGCTTGAAATTTGGTCATCACCAATTTCCCTAGTCGAAATCTTACGTGTTATCGACTGGATTTGAGAAATCTCATTTGTTATTACCCCAGGTTGGTCGTCACTATTACCTACGGAAAATCTAGTGGTTGCTAGCACTGCCTGAGCCATTTGTTAAAACTGGGTGACATCATTATCCCCAGCGAGACCTTTTTCCCATACAAGTCTCGGAGATCTAGTCGTCACTAGTATCCCCAATATGTTTTGTCTTTGTTTATAGTCCATTCCTGAAGATCCCGTTTGAACTCTTCACTATAGGAAGCTCCTCATCTGATCATCCCCAGTGAGGTTCGTGTCTTAATTTCCCCAGTAAAAAGTCGATCTTTTCCCCGGTGGAAGTCTATCCCTCTCCCTAGTAGGATGTTTGCTCTTCCCCAGTGAGATTGTCATCTTCATTGGACTTTGTACATCCTCATGTGATATTTTCCTCTCAGTTATCACTGGTCATGATTTGAACTATTGATTGTTATATCTCGGTTTTCCCCAGTGTCGGATCCACAAAACCTGGTCCCCATGAGTAATTACTTGTGGTTTGTTTTTCTGTCCTCTGCATATGTCTTGCATCCAAACATCATGAAACATCATTTAGAATTCATGGCATATCATGGCCTGTCCTTTTGCATATCATCGGATCCAAGGGACAAAATTTTCGGTTTTCTATATTTAAATACCTTTCACTGCGATTCTACGAGGATTGTCATCTCTCAGTTCCATCTAGTGAAGATATTTAAATAGGGGCAACTGTTGCACCCCAAATTTTTTCCCCTTAGATTCTCATTATCATTTTAGGAGCATACTCATGAATTATCTAACCTTAACCCAGTGCAAGATTGTCTTTGTCAAGTTACAGATGAATCAGGGTTTTGTACAGTCAAATCGAAGCTTCAGGGTTTGCAATCAATCAAATTTTTAGGCTAATTCAATCATGAAACAAGATCAAGGGTATCATATAATGTCAATTGAGAATCCAATTTGAGGTTGTTACCCCAGAACCAAGAACAGTGTATTTCAGGGCACCCGATTAGGGTTTTTGACTAGTAAAAGTCAATTGTAGTTTGACTTTGATGTTGGAAGGTGTTTTAATGGTGAGATTATGATCCATGAAGTTCATATAGCTTAATAAATTTCATTCAAGAAGTTTCAAAGTCTCAGGAGGTCCAGAGTGTCAACAGACGACTCGGTAGTCGTCGATCGATCGAACGGTTGACCAAAAAGTCAACTCTTCAAATTAAAGGGATTGGACTCCAAAGTGTGAATCAAAAATGTTCCTTATATCATATCGCACTTGCCTATCAATTTTCATGACCATTGGATCAAGGATGAAGGAGTAATCGAAAAATCGGGAAATTAGGGTTTTGAAAGGGGCTAAACCATAACTCCTTAACCACACATCCAATTGAGTTGTTTCAAAGATCATTTGGAAGCTCTTGACAAATACTACAAAAGCCCCTAAGTGTTCCATAATCAGAAAATGCATAGATTTGGAGTTATGATCAAATTCATTTCAAGAAAGGAAAAATACTTAGAGAAATTTCACTTTTTAAGTTCATTTTCTAGCAACTTTGAGAGACTTTTTGACCAAGTTCCTTTGGGAAATTGAAACTCATGAAAGCATGAATGTTTTAGAGCTATTTGAGGGCTTTCTAAAAAGTACTAGCACACCTCAAAAGGATTTGTGAGCTGAAAGATATGGTTATGGCAAGTTGAGGTTTTCATACTTTAGTCCCACATTGTCAAAATTCAAGAATTCATTCTTTCATCAAAATTGACCAATCTCAGCTGGTGAACTATGTTGTATCTGATATGTGAGGAGTTTTTAGCATGAAAAACAAAGGAATTATGCAAAAGAGCTCAAAAGGCCAAGCTTTGCAAGTTTCCTTGCAAGTGGGTTTGCAACTTGCACCAAAAAGTGAAAAAACATGCATGAGGTGTAAAAGGCAATTCTGAACCAGCCACAAGCTGTACCTCCTAGCCTGCAATTAACCATACTAGCTCATCATTTTTTTTTTACTATTGAGGCTTGCCTATCAGCCAAGAAAACCCTCTTGTGGAGGTTTAATCAAAAAGTGTAAAACCTTTCTTCAAAGTGAAGAAATCTCCAAATCTGCCCTAAGCCACTTCTTTGCCTATAAAAGGGAACCCTCACCACTTCATTTTGGACCGATTATCAATTCTAAAAACTAGATAAATTGAAAGTTTTCACTATTTCCACTCCTTGCTTCAAAAATCACAGTCACTTTTTCACTAAAACACCAAAAATTTGTCTTGCCACCAAGGCTGCCAAATTCATTTCTCC
Source organism: Lathyrus sativus (assembly GCA_963859935.3). NCBI lineage: Eukaryota > Viridiplantae > Streptophyta > Magnoliopsida > Fabales > Fabaceae > Lathyrus > Lathyrus sativus. The sequence goes on from OZ012735.1 coordinate 3,206,433, forward strand.
CCATTCAAACACCCCTAACAATCATCCACACAATCTCCAAATATGATATAGAAGGTGTCCAGGACCTTAAACCATTCAAAAACCTCACGATTCAAAAAGTCAACTTCCACACCAAGTTACTTTGACCAAAAGCCACAAAATATGTCAAAACTTGTTCTAGTTGTTCTCTTGGTGTTCTAATCACTCACACACTTCACATACATCATTTCTCAGCTGTCTAAGGCATTGGAAACAAGCAGTGAAGTTTATTTCTTCAACTGACTTAGGATTTGCATTTTTGCTTAAAAGAGAAGAAAGACACAAAGCTTGTTGGTGGCTTGAAGTTCCTCTGGTTTTCTAGTTTACTTTGCTTGTTCAAGATTATCTGCAACAGGTATGTAGTGTCTAACCTCATTCCATTCATCACAATATCATGAGAATCATTTTGAGCTGTTTTGCCTAGAAGCTTGCTACCACTTGTTTTTCTTACATGCATCCAATAATGTCAAAACTGAGGCATACTTATTTTATAAGTTTGATTACAGTTTATCATGTGTATATGTGTTTGGTGTGATATGCATTTGCTTGCTCATTTCATTTTCATAAAAAAACTGCCCTGCTACATAATGAACAAAAGGCTATTTTTTGCATCAAGCTGGCAAGTTGTGATATTACTTTGATTTGTGTTTGGTTTGGTAGTTCCCAACAGTTGGTATATTGTGCTTACAATGTGTTTGAGCATCTAGCTTGAGTTACCTACTTCTGTTTTTAGGATAGGACTTTCAAAATGAATTTTTCTTCACATCTCAACAGCCTGAAATCCATTTTTGCATCACAGCTTATTTAGAGTTTTGTTTCCTGCTTAGACACTCTTGATTATATGTAGGTGATGTGTGTGTATGATCTTTTGATGCAAGTATGCTTTAAATCATGACTTGAACATTTTGAAGCATTGAACAAAAACCAAAAGTTGCAGCCAACATGCTATTTTTGAATGTAGACTACTTTGAATCCTATTGTTTATTGCCATTCACTTAATATCATAATTATGAGGTGTGTGTGTGATTAAACTGACCTGATACCACTTTGAACTTGAAATGAACCTTCTTGTACATCATGTTTACCAAATTTGCAGCTAGCATGCCATTTCTGAGTACAGGCTATTTTGAATCCTAATGTTTGTTGGCATTCACTCAATATCATGATTATGAGGTGTGTGTGTGATTAAACTGACCTGAAATCATTTTGAATTGAAAATAAGCATGTTCATGCATCTCACAAACACTAAAATGCATTTTGAAAACCATATCTTACCACAGTCTCTTTTTGATCTCAAATTGTTTTCAAACTCACTCAAAATCATATACATATGCTGTGTGTGTGATTAATTGGATCATAATATGCATAGAACTAGAATCTCATATCATCATGCATCATCTTCATGTTATTTACAACTTGAAATACCAGTTTTTGTGACAGTCCCTTTTTGGCTTCAAAATATGTTTGATTTCACTTCATACAATGTATATGATGTGTAAGTGTGTTTTAAATGATCAACTCTTGCATGATACATGAATTGCACATCCTACTGCACCTCACCAATACCAAATGTTGCATTTTGAAAATCACTTTTCATAACAGACCTCCTTGAACTCTTTTCTCAATTTGAATCCATCTCATGGCACATGTGTGAACTGTTTGAGTGATTGGTTTGGTTAAAATGTGTCTATAACATGATTTGAATTTGCTCATGCCTTGTAAATCAATCAAAGTTCATTTCAAGAGGCATATCTTGCTACAGTCAACCTTTAACCCCAAGTCAAGTTTGAACACACTTGGTAATCTATGTTTGATGTGTATATGTAACTAATCCACCAAAACTATGCTTAGAGCTTGAACTGCATTTTCATATGATTGTATCAAAAAGTTACTTTTTCAACTTACATGTAATTTATCATACCAAGCTGTCTTGAGGCTTTGTTTTGATTTGAATGTATTCATTATCATTGTCATGTTGTGTGTGCATGATCACTTGGGTTCAAAACTGGTTGGATTGGGGGGTTCACATCAAAATGCATTTTTAAACAACCAAAAGCAACTACTATCGGGTTTTTCATTAGAGAAGGAATTTTGAAAATCTAAAAGAGCCATCTTGTTCCTTGTTCAAAAACACTCAATTTACACTAAAATTTTGTCAAAAAGATGAAGATTTGAGAAAGTTATGCCCAAAATGCAAATCATTATTCTTGCCTTGTTTTCGTGCCCAGCCTGTTTGAAAACACCCCTCATATATTTATGGGGTGGCTTCCATCAATGGATTTATAGCCACCCCAGTGGTAAGACCATATGCCTAAACACGCCTTGCAAGCCTTGAACTTGGGTTCGACCCCTGAGGAGGGCAACCCTTTTGATTAATTTTGTCATTTTTCATACCAACTTCAAAAAATCACATCTCTCTCAATTTTAATCATTTTTCACCCATTCTTTTTGCAATGTGTTCATCTTGATGTCTACTTTCATGACATATTTTTTATTTTTATGTTTGCCTAACTTTTCATCTCTTTTGACTATGTGCAAGTTGCGTGCTTTCTGTGATCGTTTTGACATATGCAGATGAATTTTCTCTTAATGTACTTGTGATTATTTGTGATACTTGTTTGCATTCTCATTCTTAAATTTTTGTTAACATGTTAGGACTTCATCTTTGGTTGTTACCATGTTCATGTTACTTCATCTGTTAGCTTAATTAAACTCAATCTGTCGTCACAGTTCCTGTTTTGCTTACCTACTTTGATTGTCATCAATGCATTTTCAATCTTATCAATTTCTCATGCTCAGTTAATGGTTGTCACCATGAATGCATCTTTATTATGTTGTTAATTTTCTTGTTGTTTTCTTTCCCCAAGTGATGAAGCTTGTTAGCTCTCATCCAGTTGCCTCTCCTGTCTACTTCCAAAGGAAAAGTCTATCCATTTGACCCTCATGTCATGGATACATCCCTCATCCCTCTCTTGACTTTGTTAAGTCACTTTAACCCTAGATTATAAGCTATTAGACTTTGCTTAAAGTCTAAGAAACCCACCTGTACTAGGAGTGTTCTTCAACTAGAACCCTAGGAAAAGAGTTAGTCAACTCTGTGTAAGAATCATTGTCATGATATCTTACTTCCCCTTTTCTTTTACAACTTAGATTAGGGAGTTTTGTCAAACTCCACACAAATATTGTCATGTTTGTTCCCCCTTGAACCTTGATCATAATCAAGTGTTCTTCTTCCCTTGTGAGGTGAACTACGATTGCTCTGACTCTATCCTAGTCAGGATACGTAGGCAGAAGATGCGTCTTTGCGAGCAAACTTAGAAAACCACTTAGGCCTTTATTTATCTTTATCTTATCCCTTATCCCAAACCATAGCACATTTCACAAACTTAGCAATCAATCAAACAAAAGGTTCCTGTAGAGTACTACAGATGCTTAGGGTGCTAACACCTTCCCTAGGTATAACCAACCCGCGATCCCCGAATCTCTTAAGCGTTATCGTTACATTGTGAAAAATGTTTTTCTTTCTTTAGACCTTTCCTTTGGATAAAATAAAGTTCAGTTGTAAAAGAATTAAGATTCAAGTTAATTTAATAGCTTGATATCCAATTTTCACCGCAACACTAGTGGAGTCGACCGACGAGCACTTTACTAAGGGGATCGACCGATATATCGTGCACGCGGGGTCCCTCAACGATGATGACATGGCGGCCTATTTGAAGATAGTTGGGTTCGTGCGTGGCCTGCCTCCGTCGAACCTGGTGACACCTGATGGTCGGTATATCCTCGACAGTCATGGGAATATCCTCCAGACGGAGAGGTTGATCAACACGAAGGCCCTGCTCGAGTGTTCCTCAGAGGAGGAGGCCCTTAACTATTTAGGTGGTGCCCGACTTGTTTTTTCCTTTCTCATTTTTCTTTTGCTTGTTACTGACTTGTTTCTTTTGTTTGCAGGGAATATGTCTTCTGTCGAGGAGAGGGTGAAGAAGTTGCATGCATCGAGGGTCCCCGCTGCTGTGAGCACGCGCGTGAGTCAGGTGGTTGTCGAAGACCAAGCGGGTAAGGGTTCTTCCTCATCTCCTCAGGGAAGTGAGTCCTCCACTTCTCAGAGGGCCCCGAAGAGGCCCAGGGTTCAGCTGACGGAGAGCGTGGTCGACCTGACGTTTGGCTCCACCGAGGAGGGTTTCTTGATTCTGCCCTGCCATCAGCATTCCGGATACTTCCACGGGGCGAGGTCGCCCAATATCCCGGCTGGGGAAGTGAAGGCGGTGCTTGGGACGAACCGGGCTTCTCGTTGACAGGTCTTGACGGAGGACTTGGCCGCTTTGATGCGGACTTTCACCATTGCTATAGTCATGAGTGATGAGGGTTGTTCGTTTGCCGAGTTGTCCAAGTTACAAGGGGATTTCACCTTCACGCAGTTGCGTTTGAACAAGCTTGCCGAGGAGCTGGAGAAGAGCAAGGGGGAGACCGTCGGCCAGCGCAAGAGGGGGGATAGTGCTGAGGAGAAGTGGAAGGCTGCTGAAGAGGAGGTGCGAGCATTGAAGGCTCGCGTGGGGAAGCTGGAGAGTGCCCTTCGTCCTGCCGATGATGAGATTGAAGAAGACAGGCAGATGGTCACTCGGGCAGATCTGCTCGCCAGGATCCGGGTGCTGGAGAGCGATTGCTTGGAGGATTTCTCGGTGGGTTTTAGTGACGCGGTCGCACAACTTAAGGTGGTTAACCCTGGTGTCACCCTGGTCGAGGATGGCATCGGGCCTTTCCACGAGATAGTCGATGGTCGGGTGGTCGACCCCAGCCTCGAGGATGCTGGCCCCGACGCTCGTCCCGCCAAGCCTGAAGTGGAGGAGGAAGAGGAAACGTAGATTAGTTTCGGGCCTGCGTTCCCTATATTTTGTATTTTCTAAGTGTTTTCTTTGTTGGGCCTGCGTCCCTTTTTTGGTGTTCTAACCTTAACTACTGGGCTGGTGTCCGTTTGTATATGGTAAAATTTCTGAAATTTATTTTAAGTGTGCGCTTTATTTTGTTTCTGCACTTTTGTATGCTCGAAATATATGTTTGTATGTTTGGGATGCATGTTTGTTATGCCTTTGGGCCTGTCCGGGGCGGTACCTCGATGATAATTGTTTCCGGTAGTGTGGAGAACTGGCCGGTTGACCGGTTTCGTTACCTGGTCATTTTGGGGGTAGTTTATCCCCGCGACGTGAACGTCCCATCACGAGTTGGGTGTTCTGTCGATTCTGGTAAAGCGATGGGGATTCTCGATCGAGGGATTCTCCGTCGAGTAGAGCCTTCTGCCTGCGCACACAAAGGCACGGCTTATTGTTTTGTTGGTCTCTAGAAGACGCGAGGAGGTGCGGTGGTACCATATCGCCTCCTCGCAGTCGCAGCGCGTGGGTGTCGCGAGCAGCGTTTAACTATAGTACCTTTTCAGCTTCTCAGCGTTCCATGGTCGAGCTAGTTGATCCTCGTGTAGGTTTTTGAGGTAGTAGGCCTCGTGCTCCGTCTTGTCGCGAACATGATATGGGCCTTCCTAATTCGCAGCTAGTTTGCCCTCGTGAGAGTCCTTCTGGTTTCTTCGCAAGACTAAGTCACTGATTTGAAACTCGCGTTTCAGGACCCTGCTGTCATAGCGAAGTGCCACCTGTTGTTTCAGCCTGGCTTCTCAAAGAGCCGCCTCTGACCGAATTTCTTCGACCAGGTCTAGCTCTTCTCGGAGGGCTTAATCGTTTGTTTCGGTTTCGAGGGGTGCCTCAGTTCGTCTGGACGGTTCTCGAATCTTGACCGGGATCACCGCCTCAGTTCCGTATGTGAGGCGGAATGGTGTTTCCCCCGTGTTTGAGTGGGCGTGGTTCGGTATGCCCATAGGACGCTGTGGAGTTCCTCGACCCATGCTCTCTTGGCGTCGCCGAGTCTTCGCTTTAGTCCTCTGAGTATCACTCTGTTCACAGACTCGGCCTGTCCGTTCGTCTGAGGATGTTCGACCGAGGTAAAGTGATGCTTGGTCCCGAGTTTGGTGATGAAGCCCCGAAAATTTTTGTCGGTGAACTGCGTGTCGTTGTCGATGACGATGGCGAGTGGGACACCGAATCTTGCGAGGATATTCCTTTTGTAGAATCGGAGTATGTTATGAGCCGTGATTTTGGAGAGGGCTTCGGCCTCGATCCATTTAGTGAAGTAGTCGATGCCCACGATCAGGTATTTGTTCTGATACGAACCTAAGGTGAAGGGACCGAGGATATCCATCCCCCACCAAGCGAACGACCAAGGGGAGGAAAGGGATTTAAGCTCGCCCGATTGGGTGAGGTGCATGTCCCTGCGTCGTTGACATCTGTCGTATTTCTTGATGTGTTCTCTCGCGTCTTCTTGCATCGATGGCTAGTAGTATCCTGCTCGCATGGCCTTTCTCGCCAGGGACCGTCCCCCGAGGTGCTGCGTGTTGATGCCCTCGTGGATCTCTTCCAGAACGGCTGCAGCCTGATAGTTGTCGATGCATTTGAAGAGGGGACCCATGAAGCCTCTGCGATACAATTTGCCCTCGAGAAGGACGTACGAGCAGGATCTTTGTTTAATTGTACTGGCCTCTTTGGGGTCGGTGGGGAGGCAGCCTGCGTTGAGGTAGGCGTGGAATGGCGTCATCCAACAGTGGATGTCCCCTATGGCGTTGACGTCGAGCAGTGCTTTGGCCTTTTCTGTGCTCGGCTGTGATAGGATCTCTTGGATGACCGACTTGTGCCCGCCCCTTTTTTTGGTGCTTGCTAGTTTTAAGAGAATATATGCTCGAGTGTTCTGTTCGTGTGTGTTGCACCCCAAAATTTGACCAACATTTATTTTCCCATCAAGTGTTTGCAGGTTGATACCTTCATCAGAAAGTTCAAGAGATCCTCAGAGGAGTGGGTTGAAACCAGGGTTGTGTGCTTCATAGCTTGAGAGTTGTGGGTGCTCCTCAGATGATTCTGAGACTTTGAGAATGAACTTGATGTTTTGAGAAAGTGTATGAGATGTATTGATAGCCATCGTGAAGCCCAGAGAAGTCATTATGCAAGAATTCTGAAGATTCAATCATGAATGGTAGAATTAGGGTTTTGACTGGGTCAACCCTGGATCAGCTAGAGATTTGGAGAAGGTTGAGACCTAATCCAAGGGCCATGAGATCATGGAATGATGTATAGAGATGTTATAAAGATGATTCCTAGACCAACTCATCATGATTGAGGAGTTTGAGAAGTTTCAGGTCAGGGTTTCCAAGGATTGTCAGTGAAAAACCCTAATTTGATCCCTATTTTCCAGGCAGTTTTAGCTCTAGATGTGATTGATATCTCATCTTCCCCATAACATGAATGTTGTAGAGCATCCTCTTATCTTTAATTTGAGTGGTGGAAGTCCTTGATAGGAGTTACAGAGCTCAAGTTATGGTTTTGACAAATTACAGGTCAGCTGAGGTGTGTGAATCTGGGTCCTTGAAAGTCACCCAACTTGCAGACAACTTTTGCCCTAGTAGGAGGATTCCTATGGATTCTTGGTCAACATGAATGTTGAAGAGCATCCTCTTAGCTTTAATTTGAGTGGTAGAAGTCCTTGATTGGATTTGTGGAACTCAACTTATGGTTTGAACAAGACAGGGGTATTTTGGTCATTTGTCAGTTATAGGTCATTTTAGCCAATGCCTAAAACTCCTATTTCCAAGCCTCAAATGGAAAAACTCAAAACATGAAAGTTGCTCAAAATGTGATTTTAAGTCTAGAAAGAAGGTCACAAATTGTTGAAAAAGCTCATAGCATGAGATTACATGATTGGTCAAAAATGAACTAAAAATGGCTTATAACTTTGAAAAGTTGAAATTGAAAAGTGGTTTGGGAGATCCACAAATCCAAAATAGGTCATCCAATATATCATTTTGATTGGAAAAACCATTTTGAGAACATTGGTTTAAGTAGAATTTTCATTTGAGGCTTAAAAAATGAGGTTCCTTTGGAAATTTGTTGCTTGCAAAAGAAGGTAACATTGAAAAACCCTACACAAGTGAAACTAAAGGCTGATTTGCATTCCTTATCACTCAATAACTCATGTAAGGACAATTTGGTATGAGATTACAAGGGATAAGGCAAGGGATATGATATTTTCAACTTCTCATTCAAGGAGAAGTTCATGACTTTTCTAGATCTTTCTAAAGGATTCCACAAGCTTCCATCAATTGTTATATAAAGAATGCATCAGAAAGTGTTAAAGGTTGGTGAAACTTGAATCAAGTCAGAGGAGAGAGAGAGATACATAGCCATTGAAGCAATTTCTTCAAGTTGAAGCAACTCAAGAATTCTTCCACTACAAGCCATATCCTTCACAACCTTTGCAAACAGAAGACTGGTGGTCATCTAAGGATCATCTAGAAGCAATTCCAAGGCTTGAATCGTGCTCTACATCACTGCACCATAACCTCTTGACAGGTTTCTTCTTCACCTTATATCTCCTAAATTATTGAGTTTTAGTTAGTTTCTTAGGCATAGAAATGATTCACTAGGGTAGAGGATTCTTTCCCTTGAATTAGGGCACGATTCATGAGGTTCCATGGCAGGTGAGTGATTCTTGGATCTTCAAGAATTAGTTGTTTAAAGCGTTTTAGTTGATATGAGTTAGGTCAGATTGATGAGCATAGCATGTAGAGCATCTGTAGACCATTAGACTGAAGTTTGGTGAAGATGGATCTCAGGTGAGCATGGTGGTACCAGGATGTTTAAGCTTTCTGTTAGGGCTATCTAGGGCGAATTATGGAAAAGTGTACGTATGGTTGTGTAGAGCTTGAGTAGTAGAGCATTTCTTGTTTTTGAATCATGTCGAATCATGGCCTGAGCAGAGAGGTAGAAGAGCTCGAAGGTTAGGGCATGAGAGGAGGGTTTCTGAAAACCCTAGGTCCCATTGGGGACGATGAAGGAGAGCCTTAGGATCAGTCTCTAATATTGACAAATTCGTCCAATCCAATGGCTGTGATTAAACCTGAGAGTGAGAGGGAAAATTCAAATAATCCCAAACGCTGCGTTTCATTAAACCAGCGCTGGGCCCAGAGTGCTATTCGCCCCCCCCTTTTTTGCTGGCCCAATCATTTTAACTGGCGTGCATTGCTTTTCATACCCCCCTCCCATTAATTTGATTTAATTTCTTTTATTTGTTCTTTAATATTTTCTGTTTTGTTTAATCCATTAAAAATTGATAAAAAATGATTTTTGACCTATTCTTTTTTCTATGATTAGATGAAATTGTGTAGAAAATTATAAAAATAAAAATGAGATTTTATTTTTAGGTTTAATATTTTTAATAGATTTTCCAAATAAATAGCTTTTTAATAGTCTTAATTTGGTATTTGATTTTGTAGGAATTATTTTAGAACCTTCCCTTAGGGTTTTTGATCCATTCTTTTTTGTGCAATTAGATGATGAATCATAGTTCCCCATAGGATTTTTTCTAGATTTTTAGAATTAAATTTTGATTAGTTTAATTAGGGTAGATTTAGGGTATCCTGATTAGGGTTTAGATTGTGTTTAGGTGATGAATCACTTTCTTTGATTGAGTTTTATCTTGATTTTTAGGTAGAGGCCTATGTAGATGTTATGAGTAGGTGTTGAGGACCCTTGTGAATAATTGTTAGATTTTTCCCCATTAGTTTAGTATTTTTAGGTATTTTCTGAAGTTGCCTGATGATTTGGTTTGTTCAGTGGGTTATCTGTCCATCTTTGGGGTTCATTTTGGAGAATTTGTTGAGGGGCTTGTGTTGCCTTGAAGATATTGATGGAGAGCATCATGAAGTGAAGATTGTAGATCAAGATTCAGAGACCCAGAGCTTGTCTTGTTCCCTGTCTGTGAGGTTTGAGATCCTGAAGTTTGAAGGAAGTTCATGGTACTTTCCTGAGGAAGGCACTGTGAATGACTTTCATCCTTTCTTCTCACCTCTTTCTTAAGTATCCAATGATGTTGGAGCCAACTTGTGAGTTTAATTTCTCCTGAGGAGGAATGTAAACTGATCACATGTTGTTGAGCCACATGGGATACAACTCCTAAGTGGAAGCCTCCTAGTACTTTCCTGAGGAAGGTCCTATGAGTCTATTCATTTAGTTCCATTAGTTTGTCTAGGATTTCTTAAGTATCCAATGATGTTGGAGCCAACTTGTGAGTTTAATTTCTCCTGAGGAGGAATGTAAACTGATCACATGTTGTTGAGCCACATGGGATACAACTCCTAAGTGGAAGCCTCCTAGTACTTTCCTGAGGAAGGTCTTATGGGTCTATTCATTTAGTTCCACTAGTTCAGATAGGATTTCCTAAATATCCAGTGATGTTGGAGCCTGCTTGTGAGTTTAGTTTCTCCTGAGGAGGAATGTAAACTGATCACAGTGGTTGAGCCACATAGGGTATGACTCCTGAGTATACACCTCCTAGTGTTCTCCTGAGGAAGACACTATGAGTCTGCTTACTTAGCTCCCTTTCTTTGGTAGGCTTGTTCTGAAGCTTGAAGAATGGGATTGATCTCTCTTTTTAGGGTTTTGCTTGAGAGCTTTGCTTAGATTTGTTCAGATTCCGTGATTAGGGTTAGGACTAGAGAGTAGATGATTCTTTTTCTAGCATGTGTTTTGTTGGCCTGATGGCACTTCATTTCTTTTATCTGGTTATTGCTTGATGGCATGTTGTCTATTTTCAGTATGATTACTGTTATTTCATGACTGGCTTGAGGTCGAGATGAGCTTGTGGAGGCTGAAACCCCACACACATTTCCTCCCTCACTTGCATTGCATGCATTTTACTGTTAAAGCTGATGCTTTTGTCTGTTTCTGTGTATCATTGACATGATCCCTTAGGACTCTCATTTCCTCTGATGAGGATTTGATGATAGACTTTTAGGTTGAAACCTATGCATGACAACTTCCAGGAGTTCCCTGTTCAAACCTCGACCATAGGATGAATCCATGGCATGATAACAGTAGGACTTGATAGTCTCCCTCCTAGTTGAGCCTTTTTTCCGTAGTTTCCCGAACTACGTTTGCTCTGATCTTTCATACCAGATGAAAGTACGTAGGCATAGGATGCGACATCCTAGCGAGCAACCTTCCACCTTCCCCCGTAGTTAGCCGAACTACGTTGACTCTGATTTCTCGTTCCAGACGGGAATACGTAGGCATAAAGCGCGACGCTTTGCCGAGTCATTTTTCTTTTCTTTTTTAGCCAGCCTTGATAGGTAGATAGATTATAACCAACCCGTCCAAGTAAACAAACAAGCAAGGATCCCGTCGAGTACGACGGACGTGAGGGGTGCTAATACCTTCCCCTTGCGTAACCGACTCCCGAACCCAGACAATGGTTGCGACGACCTTGTCTTACCCTTATTCGTCAGGTTTTTCCGATCGTTTCCTTTCCCGCTCTGAGGGATAAATAACGAAAGGTGGCGACTCTTCTGTCATGCCGGCACCTTATTTTCGCGCAAGCGACAGCTGGCGACTCTGCTGGGGATCGAACCCAGAATCTCTGGTTCTCCGGTTCCCTACGCGAGTCAATCCTATCGTTTGTGTATTTGCCTGTTGGGTTGCGTTTATTTATCGCATTTTTTACTTCTCGCATCTTTACTTCCAGCATTTTATTTCCCGCATTTTATTTCCAGTTTGATATGATTATCTGTGCTGCTGTGGGAGAGGGTGTCACTGTGAGTGAAAAGCCGGACCTGGGCTTGAGTACACACCTAGATATAGTTGCGGAGAAGTAGTAGACGAACCTGTCTGCTGAGCAGGCACAGTTCCCTACGAAAATCTGCGCTCAGACGAGATTCTTGCAGAGGTGCTCCTTTCTGGTCCTGAGGATCTGAGGGGAGTCCAGACGTGAGGATTGTCGACTCTGGGGACCGATCATTTGGAAGTCAGCTAAGAGAGGCCTCTTCATGACTTGACAATGCCACTCCTTCTGGGAATCGTATTGTCCCTCATGAAAGTCTGTGACGCTGACGACCGCATAGGATGCCGTACCTTTGTCCGTGGATTAGGTCCATCATACCTGTGAGTGGGGTTGGGATATTGCAGGAAACTTTGACCTCCAGACCACCTGGTTTTCTTGACAGTGAATCAGTTATGTTGGGTTCTCAGTTACAGATATGTTCTTGATAGAGCGAGGGTTTGATCAGAGGATCTTATCATCGGATGTTTGTCTGTTCTTGATAGAGCAGGCTTTGATCAGTGTGTTGTTATCAGAGGTTTGTTCTGGATGGAGCAGATTTTTGAGTGGGGTCTGAAGATCTCGTCAGCAGTTGTTGTTTGTTCTTGATAGGGCAGATTTTGAGTGGGGTTTGAAGATCTCATCAGCAGCTGTATTTTTGTTCTTGATAGGGCAGATTTTTGATTTGGGGTCTGAAGACTTCATCAACAGATATTCCTTGATCTTGCACCCGGGGTCTTTATTATCAGGCCTTCGTTCTTGTCAGAGCAGAATGCTGATCTCGATCCTATCAGATGGTTATTCTCAGCAGATCAGATCAGTGGGTTTACACCGGGGTTTCCTTCTCATCAGCGACTGGCGACATCGAATCTCCACAGCAGCTACCTGGATATATTGTTGCATACCTGCATTTTGCATTAGCTTGCATAATCATTCCATTAGCGTGTGTCTGTGACAGGTACCGTTTCCCCGATCCAAGATCTCTCATTGTGTTACTGCAGCCGTTCTCAGGAAGACTAATGCGTATGAGTTCTCGGTCCTTGATATGTCGAATCTGACTATTGCTATGTGAGGTTACTGTTTCCATGATTGGGCCCAGATTCCCCTCCTTATTATTGCCAGCAGGTGCCAGGATCGGGGGAAATCTCTCAAGCACACAGACACACGCATGCATCTGCATAAAGCATTCTTGCATGACATACATTCTGTTGCTTTTCCTAACCTTTGATCTTGATAGGTTTTTCAGGTACTCAGGTTCCGAGCTGCTTTCAATCTCCAGGATTGATCAAAGATTCATCCACCGCTACTCAACTCGCGCCAATCAAACGAGAATCATGGACCAGGTACAATCAGATGTTCAGGAGCTTCGTGAACGGATGGATCGTTTTATGGAGCTGATGCAAGTAGTTGCGAACGGGCAAGATCAGCTTCGTACTTTGGTTCAACCTCTCATCTCCAGGGTTGACAGCAATGGAATACTTCACGGCGGGGCCGTGCCCACTCCTCCTCAAGGGGATACTCCACAGAACGTTGTTCCTGCTGCCGGGGGGAACGGTAGTGCTAACGGCAATCTCATGACTAATCTCGGACTTAATGCGGCGGGCGCCGTCAATGGTGGTTTGGGAGCCAATGTTACCGTGGGGCCGGTCAACGGCAATGTTGGTGCAGGAAATATGGTGGTGCCTCAACCGTGGCTGGAGGACCATCAGGATGACATTTTCTCTCAGAGAGGTGTAGAGGCTGAGTTGACTGCTGAGGCTCGACTCAGGTTCAAGGCGCTGGAGGATAAAATGAGAGATATAGAAAATCAGAACACATTGGGCGTTGACATGTCCAAACTCGGGTTGATTGCTGACTTTAAAGTACCTCACAAGTTCAAGGTGCCTATCTTTGAGAAGTATAGAGGCACTACTTGTCCCCGTGTTCACCTCCGATCTTATTACAGAAAGATGTCCGCTTACTCTGATGATGAGAAGTTGCTGATGCACTTCTTTCAGGATAGTCTTTCTGGCCCATCGCTCGAATGGTATATGGGTTTGGAGCCCGCTGCTGTGCGCACGTGGAAAGATCTTGCAGAAGCGTTTGTTCTCCACTATCAATATAATAGCGACTTGGCTCCCAACCGGGTTCAGCTTCAAAATCTCTCGCAGCGGAGCAATGAAAGCTTCAAAGAGTACGCCCAGCGGTGGCGTGAATTGGCTGCTCGGGTTCAACCGCCGATGGTTGAGCGTGAGTTGGTACAAATGTTCGTGGCTACTCTTCCTGGAGTCTATTATGAGAAGCTAATCAGTGGCATGTCCGGAACATTCTCGGCTCTTATCACTTTGGGCGAGCATGTTGAAAATGGTATAAAGATCGGCAAGATTCAAGGCGAATCATCCTCAGCTGGAGGAGCTAGCAAGAAACCCTATACTGGCAAGCGTCGAGAGGGCGATGCCAGTGCTGTCACTAATGCTAGGAGAAAGGGCAAGGGCCCTCAGTCTCAGATCGCTAGCATAAACATCCCAGCTGCTCCCCCGCAGCCGCAGCAGCAGCCTCAGCAGCAGAATAATCAGGGATATAAGAGATATCAGAATCGGGGTCCCCTCGCAAACCGTCATTTGGAAACTCCTCCTATGTCATACGCCCAGCTTCTGCAGACGTTGCTTCAGCTCCAATTAGTTCAGAAAAGGACATTAGCTCCCTTGACAGGGGCACCACCACCGGGGTATGATGCTAACGCTACTTGTGAATTTCATTCTGGGGCACCTGGCCATACAGTGGAGAATTGCAAAGCTTTTAAGCATAAAGTCCAGGACTTGGTTGACGCCAAGGTTATCAACTTTTCTGACAACGTGCCCAACGTCACCAAGAATCCGATGCCTCATCATAGGGGGGGCGGAGTAAATGCTATTATCACTGAAGAGGATTCAGACCTGCTGACTGATGTCAAAGATCTGAAAACACCGTTGGGTTTTGTTAAAGCTAAGTTGCTAAAGAAAGGCTTCTTTCCCGGGTGTGGAGAGTTTTGTATGGCATGTGCTACACTTCCTGATGGGTGTGAGCAGTTGATCGAAGGTATCCAAAGTCTGATGACCGAGGGTATTTTGCAATTCAGTCGGAGCATTGAGAATGCGTCAGGGGAAGTCGTGCTGAAGCAGGCGGACGAAGTTGCTACTATTACCATTCCTCGCCACCCTATCACTATTTCTGCGCCTCGTCCGCCTACTATTACCATCACCAGGGCCGGACCAATCCCATTCGAGAGCACTAATGTCGTCCCGTGGCATTATGGCGCCGAAGTGTATTGTAACGGTCAGAAGATAGAGCTGGAGCCGTCCGGATCGACTGCGCAGAATCTTGCTGAAGTTAGTGGTATCACCAGAAGTGGTAGAGTGTTCGCGCCGGCAGAGGTCGCCGCAGAGAAAGTAGTCCGGGCTGACGCTGTGGACAAGGGCAAAGGCAAAGCTGTTGAAGAGGTCCCTGCAGGGGCAGAGAAAGACTTGTTGGTTAAAGATGCAGAAGAGTTCATGCGACTGATCAGGAAAAGTGACTACAAGATTGTAGATCATCTTCACCAAACTCCGTCGAAGATCTCGATTCTTAACCTGTTGCTGTGTTCTGAAGCGCACCGCAACGCGTTGCTGAAAGTATTGAATGCTGCATACGTGCCGCAGGAGATATCAGTTAATCAACTCGAGGAAGTAGTAGCCCATGTCAATGCTGGTAATGGGCTGGGTTTTACAGATCTGGAGCTGACGCCCAAGGGAAGAGATCACAACAATGCCTTGCACGTCTCGATAGAGTGCAGAGGCACGATTATGTCGCATGTCCTAGTAGATACGGGTTCCTCGCTTAATGTGCTTCCGAAGAAGGCACTAATGAAGTTGGATACCCGTGGACTGCTGTGCACGCCCAGTGATCTGGTCGTGAAGGCCTTTGACGGAACCAAGCGCCACGTCTTCGGAGAATTGACCCTGCCAATTCAAGTTGGACCAGAGACGTTTAATGCAGTGTTCTATATCATGGATATCATGCCCGCCTATAGTTGCCTCTTAGGTCGGCCATGGATCCATTCTGCTGGTGCCGTGACGTCCACGCTGCATCAGAAGCTTAAATATGCTGTTGGGGGCAGCATAGTGACAGTCTGCGGAGAGGAGGACATCATGGTAAGCCACCTGTCGTCCTTTAAATATGTCGAAATGGATGGTGAGATCCATGAGACTCTTTGCCAGGCGTTTGAAACCGTCAGGGTAAAGGAGGTAGCTCCCGTTGTTGCAGAGAAGCAAGAGGTGAACCTCTCTTCGTTTAAGGAAGCTAGAGCCGTTGTCGAAGCCGGTTCCACCCCAGGCTGGGGGCATGTCTTGGATATACCATTCAAACAGGATAAGTTTGGATTGGGGTATTCTCCGGAAGCTGAAGCTTCATCTTCTTCAGGTAGCTCGTCTCGTGGGAAAGGGCCGATCCTATTCACCAAGGGAGGAGTAATCTTCGAGAGTATCAACGCTACGTCAGAGGACAGCGGGGACAGTGATTGTGATCTTGATGCCTGGATTCAACCGAGCAAGCCAGGCGAGCGCCTCCACAACTGGACCATCAAGGAGATTATCGAGCTGACAAGTGAAGAGTAATGATTTGCTTTTTACAATCTTTGTACAACCCTATGTCCTGCCCGGGGCATATTGGTTTTACTGTCAGGGCCTTGTTGGATTATGTGTATGCATTTTGTTAATAAATAAAAGGCGTTTTCTTCGTAATCAAATATTGTGTTCTCTGTTATTCATATTTTATGTTTGTTTTGAAAAACAGCAAAATGGCAACGAGGTTCGTGCTAACCTGCATATTCCTGCTTTAAACTTAACCCTTGTTATTGCAGGATCCACGTAACAGACGACATCGACTCTGGACCCTCTACGGCTCACTACGACTTTGATTGCCCGATCTATCAAGCCGAGGATGAGATTGATGAAGACGAAGACCTTCCGGAAGAGTTGGCCCGCTTGTTGAGACAAGAAGAGAAGGTTATTCTGCCTCATGAAGAGGATATTGAGATCATAAATCTGGGTTCTGAGGAGCTTATCAGGAATGTCAGAGTTGGGGCTGCGCTGCAGAACGATGTCAAGCATAGACTGGTCGAGATGCTTCGAGAGTATAGTGACGTCTTCGCTTGGTCGTATGAGGATATGCCCGGACTTGACACAGATATCGTGGTTCATCGCTTGCCGTTGCGAGAAGATTGCCCTCCAGTCAAGCAGAAGCTCAGGAGGACGAGACCAGACATGGCTGTGAAAATCAAAGAAGAGGTCCAGAAGCAGTTGGACGCAGGATTTCTAGCCGTTACCACTTACCCTCCGTGGGTCGCCAACATAGTGCCTGTACCGAAGAAGGACGGTAAGGTACGCATGTGCGTCGATTATCGGGATTTGAATAGGGCGAGCCCTAAGGATGATTTCCCGTTGCCTCATATCGATGTGTTGGTCGACAATACAGCCCAGTTTTCCGTGTTTTCGTTCATGGATGGCTTCTCCGGTTACAATCAGATTAAGATGGCGCCGGAGGACATGGAGAAAACAACGTTTATTACCCCCTGGGGCACGTTCTGCTACAAGGTAATGCCCTTCGGTCTGAAGAACGCAGGGGCCACTTACCAGCGAGCAATGGTAACTTTGTTTCATGATATGATTCATCATGAGATCGAGGTCTATGTTGATGACATGATTGCGAAGTCCCAAACGGAGGAGGAGCATCTGGTCAATTTGCTGAAGCTGTTTGAAAGGCTTAGGAAGTTCAAGCTGAGGCTGAATCCTAACAAGTGCACTTTCGGAGTGCGGTCCGGAAAGTTATTGGGGTTTATCGTTAGTGAACGAGGTATTGAAGTTGATCCTGCGAAAATAAAAGCTATCCAAGAGATGCCAGCGCCGAAAACAGAAAAAGAAGTTCGTGGTTTCCTGGGCCGAATAAACTACATTGCAAGGTTTATCTCTCAGCTCACGGCCACTTGTGAACCGATGTTCAAATTGTTAAAGAAAAATCAGGCGATTACTTGGAATGAAGATTGCCAGAAGGCATTCGATAAGATAAAGCAGTATCTTCAAGAACCTCCAATCTTGATACCCCCGGTGGCTGGACGGCCATTAATCATGTACTTGACAGTTCTGGAGAATAGTATGGGGTGTGTTCTCGGCCAGCACGACGAGACGGGCAGAAAAGAGCATGCCATTTATTATTTGAGTAAAAAGTTCACTGAGTGTGAATCTCGATACTCGATGCTGGAGAAGACGTGTTGTGCATTAGCTTGGGCCGCCAAACGTCTACGACAGTATATGCTCAATCACACCACTATGCTGATTTCAAAGATGGATCCGATCAAGTATGTCTTCGAGAAGCAGGCTCTTTCGGGCAGGATTGCCAGATGGCAGATGGTGTTAACAGAATATGATATTCAGTACGTCTCTCAGAAAGCCATCAAGGGAAGCGTATTGTCTGATTACCTTGCCGAACAGCCAATCGAAGACTATCAGCCGATGAAGTTCGAGTTCCCTGACGAGGACATTATGTTTCTCAAAGCGAAGGATTGCGATGAGCCATTGCCCGACGAGGGGCCAGATAGGAAGTCTCAGTGGAAGTTGATATTCGACGGAGCGGTTAATTCCTATGGAAGTGGTATCGGGGCTATCATCACGACTCCTCACGGATCCCACATCCCGTTTACTGCGAGACTGACGTTTCCAGTTACCAACAACGAAGCCGAGTACGAAGCGTGTATTATGGGCCTAGAAGAGGCAATTGATTTGAGAATCAAGAATCTAGACATATATGGTGACTCAGCGCTTGTAATCAATCAGATCAAAGGGGAGTGGGAAACTCGTCAACCGAATCTGGTGCCGTACATGAATTATGCCAGAAGGCTGCTTTCGTTCTTCGACCGAGTAGAACTGCATCATGTACCCCGGACTGAAAATCAAATGGCTGATGCTTTAGCCACGTTGGCTTCAATGTATAAGGTCAATCTTTGGAATGAAGCTCCAAGCATTGTTCTTTCGCGTCTTGACAGACCAGCATATGTGTTCGCAATCGAGGATGCCACTGACGGCAAGCCATGGTTCCACGACATCCAGACCTTCCTTATGACTAAGGAGTATCCTGCGGGTGCGTCAACCCAGGATAAGAAGACTCTGAGGAGGCTATCTGGAAACTTTTACCTCAACCCTGATGGAGTGCTGTATAAGAGAAACCACGATCTCGTGCTACTCAGATGTGTAGATGAGAAAGAGGCAAGTATGCTCATGGAAGAGGTCCATGAGGGCACATTTGGTACGCACGCCGGCGGGCATGCCATGACGAGAAAGATCCTGAGAGCAGGATATTACTGGTTGACTATGGAGTCGGATTGCTTCAGATTCGCGAAGAAATGTCACAAATGCCAGATTTATGCTGATAAAGTTCATGTGCCGCCGTGCCCATTGAATGTCATGTCCTCCCCTTGGCCGTTCTCCATGTGGGGCATTGACATGATAGGCAAGATCGAGCCCACCGCATCCAATGGTCATCGCTTTATTCTGGTAGCTATCGACTACTTCACCAAGTGGGTGGAGGCAGCCTCGTACGCTAATGTGACCAAGCAGGTGGTAGCTAAATTCATAAAGAGGGACATCATCTGTCGCTATGGAATTCCCGAGCGGATCATTACTGATAATGGTTCGAATTTGAACAACAAGATGATGAAGGAGCTGTGCCAGAGCTTCAAGATTGAACACCACAACTCATCTCCTTACCGGCCGAAGATGAATGGCGCTGTTGAAGCGGCCAACAAGAACATCAAGAAGATTGTTCAGAAGATGGTTGTGACGTACAAAGATTGGCACGAGATGCTGCCGTTTGCCTTGCACGGTTATCGTACGACGGTGCGTACGTCGACCGGGGCAACTCCTTTCTTCTTGGTGTACGGTATGGAAGCTGTCCTACCGCTAGAAGTGGAGATTCCCTCTTTGCGAGTTTTGGTTGATGTGAAACTTGATGAGGCAGAATGGATTACGAATCGTTTGAACCAACTCAGCCTGATGGACGAGAAGAGGTTAGCATCGATTGCATTTGGTCGCCTGTACCAAAGCCGAATGAAGAAAGCTTATGATAAGAAGGTGCGTCCTTGAAGCTTTCAGACGGGTGATCTCGTCCTGAAGAAGATTCTTCCGCCACACTCCGATCACCGGGGCAAGTGGACTCCGAATTACGAAGGGCCGTATGTCGTCAGCAAGGTCTTCTCGGGAGGAGCTTTGTTGTTATCCACGATGGATGGTGAAGATTTTGCATCCCCGGTGAACGCGGACGCAGTTAAAAAATACTTTGCTTGAAAGCGACCCGCTGGACAAAAAAGAAAGAGTCCAGGCAAAAAAGGGGCATCCCGGCGAACCAAAAACAGAATAAAAGGTCCAGGCAAAAAAGGGGCATCCCGGCGAACCAAAAACAGAATAAAAGGTTCGGGCAAAAATGGGGATATATTGAAAAAATGTACACCCGCGAAGTCGAAAACCTACACTGGGCGGCTTCGGCAAAAAAGGGTATCCCGGTGAACTGAAAACCCGTGAAGGGCGGTTCACGCAAAAGTTAGGGATTGGAATAAGCAAATGACTGCGTTCCGCGTATGGACTTTCATTGTTTAGTGGTTCGGAAGACCTGAGGGCCGTTCATCTGAATCAATCTCTTCCAAAGCTGAAGCATCGGAGAAGTATCGAAGTCGAGTGGGTCTTAGAGGGATCAACTCATGGTGTTCGTCTACGCCTCGATTGCCGACATTTGTATATACTGATGTATATTTATGTTTTCTTTTTGCGCGGCTTCCTCATTCCAGGAGCTTGCCTCTGTTGTAAAACATTTTTGCCCATTCAGGGGTTCATCATCAATAAAATGCACATTATTCAGCAATTCTACTTGTCTGTTTAGCATTTATCTGTTTTGTTTGCGAATGATAACGCCGATGTGTTTTTTGATAAAATGCGCATACATAAACTTGCGGGCCTAAGCCCATCGATTGTTGAAACAATTAACTAACTGAACATTGTCACGAGATAATAACCCTGATAGGCCCCTTTGAGGAGGGTATCTTGTCTGTTTGTTTGTGTTGTTACAGGTGTAGCACCCCGCCAGAAGATGTGTCGTGCGTATCCCCGAAGCAGGATGAGTCCTCCTTCTTCAGCAGAGTTCAGTAGTCTCTCCTCCGCAGAACCAGAATCAGATAGTTAGCATTGATATGTCTTCCCCAACACCGGGTCACAAGTGCAGAGTTCATAGAAATGTTTGGGAAGCTGAAGCTCGTGTTTTCCCCAGTAAAGTCGCCGAAGCAGGATTCTCCCCCGCACCGGGTCACAAGTGCAGGTTTCGTAGGAAGCTAGTCGTATACCGAAGGATGCAGTAACTGATGGTGCCAGACTGAAGTCTCCAGTGGAATTGAAATTCCTCACCAGAGTCAGGCTCTCTCCTGAAGTTCGACGATTCCTTCTTCCCCAGTAGAGTGTTGGAACAGCTGATGTTGTATTCCCTTGCAGAGTCGTACTCTCCCCCGAAGTCAGATGATTCTTTCTTCCCCAGTGGAATTGGGTTTCCCCATCAGAGTTGCACTCTCCAGTGAAGTAGAATGATTTCTCTCCCCGGCTGAGTCCGCAGCAAAGCAGAATCCTTGGAAGTCGATCAGATCATGATCGATGTTCCCCAGCAGAGCATGGGGCAGCTAATGCTGTGTTTCCCCAGAGTCGCACTCTCTCCAGCAAAGCAGAATGATTTCTCCTTCCTCAGCCGAGTTTGCAGATGTTCAAGGGATCCGAATCCTTGGAAGTTGATCAGATCATGATTGGTTTTTCCCCAGTGGAGTGATGAACAGCTGAAGTTGCTTCCCCACAGAGTGGTTATCCCCAGAAGAGTAGCCGAGACGGCCGCACAGTTCATTCTCGCGATTGATATCAGCAGATCCAAGTTCTCGTAGAGCTTCATCCCCTGCAGCAGTCAGCCGAAGTTGTTCCCCTGCAGCAGTTCGCGGAAGATCAGTTCCCCAGACAGAGCCTGATTGATATTGGCGTGTTCATATTCTCCTCAGCAGGATGATTCCTCTATCTGAGTGGTCCTTTCTCCTTGACAGGAGGATTCCCCCCTTCGGCATTTATTTTGCTGACGGGATCGCATCATTGCGCATGATTGCATAGCATTGTGCATGACTGCATAGCGTTTAAACGTTGCAATAGCATTGTGCATGATTGCATAGCATTGTGCATGACTGCATAGCATCTAACGTTGCAATAGCATTGTGCATGATTGCATGGCATTTAGCATAAATACGTATAGCATTCCCACCGCGTGGGGCATAGTGCAGAAGCATACACATCATAAGCATGATCTAGGTCATTATCATCCTTGTTGAACAGGTGTATCCCCAAGAGACCAGTTGCTCAGGACGATTCCTGATATTCTCTCCAACAAGGTCGCCTTCTTAAGATGATTCGTAAAGACCCCGGTGTGATCCCCGCAGTCGCTCGCTCAAGATGATTTTTGAGATCCCCAGCGAAGCCCTCAGTTCGAGATGATTCTCAAGTCCCTCAGCAGGGCCATTTTCTTAAGATGATTCTTAAGACCTCAGTACAGCTTCCCGAGTGGTTCGTCTAGTATGATACTTGAGCTCCCCAATAGCGTCTCCAGCAGGAGTTGCCCAGGAAGATTCCTGGAATTCCCAACAGAAAGTTTGCTCCAGAAGGGTTATTAGTTCAGGACGATTCTTGAAGATGCCCGACGGATCTGTTTGTTCAAGTTGATTCTTGAAGTCCTCAGCAGCATGATATGTCTGCTCCAACAACGATGTCTAATCTGAAGATGGATTTCGTAAGCGCCCGATGGCGATATCAGAAGGTTCCTGTGAGTTCAGATTTCCGGATTGATGAATCAACGAAGGGCTAAAGACAAGGTTCCATGGTTGTAGATCCAACAGAGTGATTCGTGTGAGTCTGAAGACCAAGTCAGTTGTCCTGAGGAGATGATTGATTGCGATCAAGTGAATAGTTTTTCTTCTGACTGAAGTCAAAGATGTTTCTCCAGCTGAAGCGGAGTTTTGCCTGAAGGCAAAGTGTTTGAATCCCCGTAGAGTCAGGAATGGCTCAGGATACCATTTCTCTGACTGAAGTCATAGATTGCCCAAGCCGAAGCGAAGGTGCCTAAGGGCAAGGTTATCCCCAAGGTCATGAATGACCTAGGATTCGTTTTTCGGACTGAAGGCCGAAGTATATCCCTGACTGAAGTCACGGATACTATATAGCAGAGGTGGAGTTGCCTGAAGGCAGATCCATGTATCCTTGAAGGCCAAGGATCATTCCCTTCAGACTGAAGTCAAAGATACCTCCTGCAAAGTTTACATCCTTGAAGGCCAAGGATGCTTATCTTCGGAAATACTTGAAGATCTTTTCTAGCTGAAGTTGGAAGTGGCCAGGGGCCAGGGTTTCATATATCTTTAATGTTGAAGTTCTACGGCAGGCAGTGTGCAGCAGTATTCCGATGTTCGTTATGGTTCTGAGGGTGAACCCCAGATCAGAGTGTGCTTGGTTGAGTCTCTCATCCCCAGCAGAGTAGCTCCAAATACGCAAGTGTACTTTACCAGGGGTGAACCCCAGGTCAGATTTGTTCAGTGTTGTATTTTGTTCGACGGTGAGGTTGAATGTTTGTTTGACGGCGAGGTCAGATTATGATTTGTTCGACGACAATGTCAGGCTCCTTAATCCCCAGCAGAGATGATGTTGGTACGACGGCGATGTCGAGTGTCTCTCAGAATGATGTTTGTTTCCGGCGGCGATGTCAGATCAGTATTTCTCCAGCTAGTTGATGAGCGGCTAGTGTTGCAGTATTCAAAGATTTGTTCCTCGCATAGTATCGTGTGCTTGTGCAGTTGGCAAATTTTCGGGTTTACCGGTATTCAATCGTCTCGCACCTTGATTGGTTGAGAGCCGTTCGCTTCTCACCCAGTCAGGTTCAAGCCGTTTGAATAGGGGCAGCTGTTGCACCCCAAAATTTGACCAAAATTTATTTTCCCATCAAGTGTTTGCAGGTTGATACCTTCATCAGAAAGTTCAAGAGATCCTCAGAGGAGTGGGTTGAAACCAGGGTTGTGTGCTTCATAGCTTGAGAGTTGTGGGTGCTCCTCAGATGATTCTGAGACTTTGAGAATGAACTTGATGTTTTGAGAAAGTGTATGAGATGTCTTGATAGCCATCGTGAAGCCCAGAGAAGTCATTATGCAAGAATTCTGAAGATTCAATCATGAATGGTAGAATTAGGGTTTTGACTGGGTCAACCCTGGATCAGCTAGAGATTTGGAGAAGGTTGATACCTAATCCAAGGGCCATGAGATCATGGAATGATGTATAGAGATGTTATAAAGATGATTCCTAGACCAACTCATCATGATTGAGGAGTTTGAGAAGTTTCAGGTCAGGGTTTCCAAGGATTGTCAGTGAAAAACCCTAATTTGATCCCTATTTTCCAGGCAGTTTTAGCTCTAGATGTGATTGATATCTCATCTTCCCCATAACATGAATGTTGTAGAGCATCCTCTTAGCTTTAATTTGAGTGGTGGAAGTCCTTGATAGGAGTTACAGAGCTCAAGTTATGGTTTTGACAAATTACAGGTCAGCTGAGGTGTGTGAATCTGGGTCCTTGAAAGTCACCCAACTTGCAGACAACTTTTGCCCTAGTAGGAGGATTCCTATGGATTCTTGGTCAACATGAATGTTGAAGAGCATCCTCTTAGCTTTAATTTGAGTGGTAGAAGTCCTTGATTGGATTTGTGGAACTCAACTTATGGTTTGAACAAGACAGGGGTACTTTGGTCATTTGTCAGTTATAGGTCATTTTAGCCAATGCCTAAAACTCCTATTTCCAAGCCTCAAATGTAAAAACTCAAAACATGAAAGTTGCTCAAAATGTGATTTTAAGTCTAGAAAGAAGGTCACAAATTGTTGAAAAAGCTCATAGCATGAGATTACAGGATTGGTCAAAAATGAACTAAAAATGGCTTATAACTTTGAAAAGTTGAAATTGAAAAGTGGTTTGGGAGATCCACAAATCCAAAATAGGTCATCCAATATATCATTTTGATTGGAAAAACCATTTTGAGAACATTGGTTTAAGTATAATTTTCATTTGAGGCTTAAAAAATGAGGTTCCTTTGGAAATTTGTTGCTTGCAAAAGAAGGTAACATTGAAAAACCCTACACAAGTGAAACTAAAGGCTGATTTGCATTCCTTATCACTCAATAACTCATGTAAGGACAATTTGGTATGAGATTACAAGGGATAAGGCAAGGGATATGATATTTTCAACTTCTCATTCAAGGAGAAGTTCATGACTTTTCTAGATCTTTCTAAAGGATTCCACAAGCTTCCATCAATTGTTATATAAAGAATGCATCAGAAAGTGTTAAAGGTTGGTGAAACTTGAATCAAGTCAGAGGAGAGAGAGAGATACATAGCCATTGAAGCAATTTCTTCAAGTTGAAGCAACTCAAGAATTCTTCCACTACAAGCCATATCCTTCACAACCTTTGCAAACAGAAGACTGGTGGTCATCCAAGGATCATCTAGAAGCAATTCCAAGGCTTGAATCGTGCTCTACATCACTGCACCATAACCTCTTGACAGGTTTCTTCTTCACCTTATATCTCCTAAATTATTGAGTTTTAGTTAGTTTCTTAGGCATAGAAATGATTCACTAGGGTAGAGGATTCTTTCCCTTGAATTAGGGCACGATTCATGAGGTTCCATGGCAGGTGAGTGATTCTTGGATCTTCAAGAATTAGTTGTTTAAAGCGTTTTAGTTGATATGAGTTAGGTCAGATTGATGAGCATAGCATGTAGAGCATCTGTAGACCATTAGACTGAAGTTTGGTGAAGATGGATCTCAGGTGAGCATGGTGGTACCAGGATGTTTAAGCTTTCTGTTAGGGCTATCTAGGGAGAATTATGGAAAAGTGTACGTATGGTTGTGTAGAGCTTGAGTAGTAGAGCATTTCTTGTTTTTGAATCATGTCGAATCATGGCCTGAGCAGAGAGGTAGAAGAGCTCGAAGGTTAGGGCATGAGAGGAGGGTTTCTGAAAACCCTAGGTCCCATTGGGGACGATGAAGGAGAGCCTTAGGATCAGTCTCTAATATTGACAAATTCGTCCAATCCAATGGCTGTGATTAAACCTGAGAGTGAGAGGGAAAATTCAAATAATCCCAAACGCTGCGTTTCATTAAACCAGCGCTGGGCCCAGAGTGCTATTCGCCCCCCCCCCCCCTTTTTTGCTGGCCCAATCATTTTAACTGGCGTGCATTGCTTTTCATACCCCCCCTCCCATTAATTTGATTTAATTTCTTTTATTTGTTCTTTAATATTTTCTGTTTTGTTTAATCCATTAAAAATTGATAAAAAATGATTTTTGACCTATTCTTTTTTCTATGATTAGATGAAATTGTGTAGAAAATTATAAAAATAAAAATGAGATTTTATTTTTAGGTTTAATATTTTTAATAGATTTTCCAAATAAATAGCTTTTTAATAGTCTTAATTTGGTATTTGATTTTGTAGGAATTATTTTAGAACCTTCCCTTAGGGTTTTTGATCCATTCTTTTTTGTGCAATTAGATGATGAATCATAGTTCCCCATAGGATTTTTTCTAGATTTTTAGAATTAAATTTTGATTAGTTTAATTAGGGTAGATTTAGGGTATCCTGATTAGGGTTTAGATTGTGTTTAGGTGATGAATCACTTTCTTTGATTGAGTTTTATCTTGATTTTTAGGTAGAGGCCTATGTAGATGTTATGAGTAGGTGTTGAGGACCCTTGTGAATAATTGTTAGATTTTTCCCCATTAGTTTAGTATTTTTAGGTATTTTCTGAAGTTGCCTGATGATTTGGTTTGTTCAGTGGGTTATCTGTCCATCTTTGGGGTTCATTTTGGAGAATTTGTTGAGGGGCTTGTGTTGCCTTGAAGATATTGATGGAGAGCATCATGAAGTGAAGATTGTAGATCAAGATTCAGAGACCCAGAGCTTGTCTTGTTCCCTGTCTGTGAGGTTTGAGATCCTGAAGTTTGAAGGAAGTTCATGGTACTTTCCTGAGGAAGGCACTATGAATGACTTTCATCCTTTCTTCTCACCTCTTTCTTAAGTATCCAATGATGTTGGAGCCAACTTGTGAGTTTAATTTCTCCTGAGGAGGAATGTAAACTGATCACATGTTGTTGAGCCACATGGGATACAACTCCTAAGTGGAAGCCTCCTAGTACTTTCCTGAGGAAGGTCCTATGAGTCTATTCATTTAGTTCCATTAGTTTGTCTAGGATTTCTTAAGTATCCAATGATGTTGGAGCCAACTTGTGAGTTTAATTTCTCCTGAGGAGGAATGTAAACTGATCACATGTTGTTGAGCCACATGGGATACAACTCCTAAGTGGAAGCCTCCTAGTACTTTCCTGAGGAAGGTCTTATGGGTCTATTCATTTAGTTCCACTAGTTCAGATAGGATTTCCTAAATATCCAGTGATGTTGGAGCCTGCTTGTGAGTTTAGTTTCTCCTGAGGAGGAATGTAAACTGATCACAGTGGTTGAGCCACATAGGGTATGACTCCTGAGTATACACCTCCTAGTGTTCTCCTGAGGAAGACACTATGAGTCTGCTTACTTAGCTCCCTTTCTTTGGTAGGCTTGTTCTGAAGCTTGAAGAATGGGATTGATCTCTCTTTTTAGGGTTTTGCTTGAGAGCTTTGCTTAGATTTGTTCAGATTCCGTGATTAGGGTTAGGACTAGAGAGTAGATGATTCTTTTTCTAGCATGTGTTTTGTTGGCCTGATGGCACTTCATTTCTTTTATCTGGTTATTGCTTGATGGCATGTTGTCTATTTTCAGTATGATTACTGTTATTTCATGACTGGCTTGAGGTCGAGATGAGCTTGTGGAGGCTGAAACCCCACACACATTTCCTCCCTCACTTGCATTGCATGCATTTTACTGTTAAAGCTGATGCTTTTGTCTGTTTCTGTGTATCATTGACATGATCCCTTAGGACTCTCATTTCCTCTGATGAGGATTTGATGATAGACTTTTAGGTTGAAACCTATGCATGACAACTTCCAGGAGTTCCCTGTTCAAACCTCGACCATAGGATGAATCCATGGCATGATAACAGTAGGACTTGATAGTCTCCCTCCTAGTTGAGCCTTTTTTCCGTAGTTTCCCGAACTACGTTTTCTCTGATCTTTCATACCAGATGAAAGTACGTAGGCATAGGATGCGACATCCTAGCGAGCAACCTTCCACCTTCCCCCGTAGTTAGCCGAACTACGTTGACTCTGATTTCTCGTTCCAGACGGGAATACGTAGGCATAAAGCGCGACGCTTTGCCGAGTCATTTTTCTTTTCTTTTTTAGCCAGCCTTGATAGGTAGATAGATTATAACCAACCCGTCCAAGTAAACAAACAAGCGAGGATCCCGTCGAGTACGACGGACGTGAGGGGTGCTAATACCTTCCCCTTGCGTAACCGACTCCCGAACCCAGACAATGGTTGCGACGACCTTGTCTTACCCTTATTCGTCAGGTTTTTCCGATCGTTTCCTTTCCCGCTCTGAGGGATAAATAACGAAAGGTGGCGACTCTTCTGTCATGCCGGCACCTTATTTTCGCGCAAGCGACAGTGTGGAACGTGTTAAAATTTCGCGGAGTCAAAAGTTTGCATATTTTCCGTAATGAGGGCCAGGTACTCGGCCATGTTGTCTTTTTCTCCTGATATTCCCCCCGTACTTGCGAGGCGACCAGTTGGGAGTCCGTGAAGATTCTTATTTCCTTGGCCCCAAGGTCTGACGCTAGGCGAAGCCCAGCCAGGAACGCCTCATACTCGGCCTGGTTGTTCGTTGTTGGGAAGGCTAGCGTTAAGGAAACCTCTATAATTGTGCCTTCCTCGTTTTCGAGGATGATGCTTGCGCCGCTGCCTGGGGAGTTTGAGGAGCCATCGACGAAGATAGTCCACTTGTGATTACCTGGGGTAGGCTCTGGCGAGGGGGTCATCTCAGCAACAAAGTCGGCCAGGACCTGAGCTTTGAGGGCTTTCCTTCCTTCGTAGGTGATGTCGAACTCGGACTGTTCTAACGACCACTTCAGCATCCGTCCAGCCATGTCCGGTCGGCCGAGAAGCTGTTTGATGGGTTGTTCGGTCCTGAGCACAATGGTGTGGGCCAAGATGTAATGTCGGAGGCGGCGTGCGGCGGTGATGAGGGCCAAAGTGACCTTCTCGA
Source organism: Lathyrus sativus (assembly GCA_963859935.3). Lineage (NCBI taxonomy): Eukaryota > Viridiplantae > Streptophyta > Magnoliopsida > Fabales > Fabaceae > Lathyrus > Lathyrus sativus. The sequence goes on from OZ012735.1 coordinate 3,235,413, forward strand.
TCTGCTGGTACCTCGCATCGGGACCGTGGAGGGCTTTACTCGTGAAGTAGATTGGCATTTGTCCCTCGGGGGTTTCCCTGATCAGCACAGCACTGACGGCCTCGTTTTCCACGGCCAGGTACAGGTACAAGGTTTCTCCCACTTCGGGCCTTGTCAGCACGGGCGGTTCTCATAGGATGCGTTTGAGGTGATGGAGGGCTTGCTCGCATTCCTCTGTCCATTCGAACGAGGCTTCCTTTCTGAGTAACTTGAAGAAAGGGAGGGCGTGCCGTGCGGATTTGGCGATGAATCGGGAAAGCGAGGCGAGTACGCCGTTGAGGGATTGTATGGATTTCTTTGAGGTCGGTGTGGTGATTTCTGAAAAAGCTCGGCACTTGTCCGGATTTGCTTTGATCCGTCGCTCGGTAAGATAGAAGCCGATGAACTTCCCTGCTCGGACCCTGAAGGTACATTTTTTCGGGTTGAAGCATATTCTGCATTTCCTCGCTGTGTCAAAGACCTTTATGAGGTGGGCCGTGTGATCGACTTCCATGCAGGACTTAACAATCATGTCGTCCATGTATACCTCGAGCATGTCATCAATCTCTCCCCGGAAGACTTTGTTCATCATCCGTTGGTATGTGATGCTGGCGTTCTTTAGGCCGAAAGGCATTACGTTATAGTAATAGTTGCCCGACTCCATCATGAAGGCCGTGCTTTATTTGTCACGTTCGTCCATGGGGATCTGGTTGTATACCGACTACACGTCCATAAAGGACAAGAGTTTGAAGCCCGACGAGCTGTCGACGAGCTTGTCGATGTTAGAGAGAGGGTAGGCGTCCTTAGGACATGCCCGGTTGAGGTCGGTGTAATCAACACACATGCACCATTTTCCATTACTCTTTTTAACAAGTACAACATTGGACAGCCAGGTTGAATACTGGGCTTCCGAAATAAAATTTGCCTCTATGAGGTCTTTTACATCTTTTTCAGCAGCCGTCGACTTTTTGAGAGACTGCCTACGCCTATGTTGTACTACAGCCTTGGTGGTCGGGTTGATGGAGAGCTGATGGCAAGCGACCTCAGGGTCGAGTCCGGACATCTCCGCGGCGCTCCAGACGAAGAGGTCTGCATTCTCGCGGAGGCAGGCCTTCAGTTGTTTCCTCGCCAGGCCGAGCAGTCCTGCTCCGATCTTCACGGTCCTAGTCTTGTCGTCCTCGAGTTCCACGATCTTGAAACCACCGTCGGGGATGGGGCGCGTTAGGTGGGTGGGCTTCCCGTTGGATGGAGGAGCGTCGCTGGCTTCGTCTTCGCGGTCAGACTCTTTGGTGAAGCGGTTGTCGAGGTCTACCGAGTTGACGAGTTCCTTGGGTTCGCTCTTTGGAGTAGTGGTGGGCGCTGCTTTTTTGGTCACTGGGGAGATCGTGCTTAGGCCTTTCAGCGCGGCCTCGAAGCATCTTCGGGCAGCTTCAATGTCGCCATTTAGGGTGACAACCGCCCCCGCCTTTTGTAGTACTTATTTTTTAGGTGGACGGTGGAGGGCACCGCGGTGAGCTCGACCATCGTCGTCCTGCCTAGGATACAGTTGTAGAGGGACGGGCACTCAATGACCAAGAAGCGGACATTGACCTCCTTGGACGTCTTTTTTTCTCCGAAGGTAACCTTTAACTCCACGTACCCCCACAACCTTGTTGTCGTCCCGTTGAACCCCTGGAGGTCAGAGCTCACGTAGGGAGACGGGTTGGACTCGTCGAGTTGGAGGGTTGTGAAAAGGTGGGTGTACATGATGTCCACCGAGCTTCCTCCGTTGACTAGGATGCGTCTGACGTCGAAGTTTGCCATCTGTGCCCGTATCAGGAGGGGGATGTTTGAGTTGGGGGAGCCCCCGGGAAGCTCCTCGAGGTAGAAAGTGATTGGGTTGGACCGGCCACGAAACTTGTCGAGGGTGCTCATTTTTCCAGAGTTGCTGGTGATGAGTTCCTCGAACTTCCTTTTCACCGATCCCACAGACAGATTCCTTGGGGATCTGCCGGAGATGACCACGGCCTTTGAAAAATACTCCCATCGGCTGGTGGGGCGTACAGGCTCGTCGGGCAGATCAGGCTCTGAAGGGAGGCCGAATTTTCTGAGCGCGAGCCAATTCTCAGACCGGCTGACGCTGAGGGCAACCTGTAGACCGTTTTCACCGTCGGGAGAAGGGAGGTCCTCGACTCTCTTGGCCTCGGGAGCATCTTACCGCGGGGCTTCTCCTCCCCGGGTGTACCTTTTCAAGTTCCCTTCCTTGATCAAGATTTTGATCGTGTCCTTGAGGTGGATGCAGTCTTTCGTGACGTGCCTGTGGCTTTTGTGGAAGCGGTAGAACTTCGATTTGTCCATGTTGGGTTTGGGGGGGTGTCGGCCTGGGGAAGTAGACACCCGCCTGGACAAACTCCGTGTTTGCGCACTCGGCCAATATACACTCGCGGGAAGCGACTAGAGCTGTGTATTCTGTGAATCGACCGGCGGGGCCGCGTTGCTCGCGGGGGCGATCCTGTCGTCGTCGCTCTCCTCCGCGCCGGTGGCTCAAGGCTCCGTCCTTTCGGGACCCGCGGGGGGTCTCTCGGTCTCGAGTGTCGCGGGAGGAGTTGGTTGCTTGAGTTTCCTCGAACCGGATGTAATGCGCGGCCTTGTCTAGGAAGTCTTGCAGAGAGGCTGATCGGTGTATGGCCACAGCTTCATAGAATTTGGAGTCTTGGTGCATGCCTTGCTCCATCAAGTAACGTTTCATTTCGTCCGACGTCGTTACCTGTACCGCCTCTCGTGTGAACCTCTCAATGTACTTCCAAAGAGGTTCGTCGGGGGCCTGGATTATGGCGCCCAGCGTGGCCTTTGTCTTCGGATGGCGCCGGAATGCTGTGAAGTGTCTTGAAAAGAGATCCTTTAGGACCCTCCACGATGTGACCGATTCCGACTCCAGACTTTTGTACCACGTCATGGCACATTTCCTTAACGTTGTCGGGAAGAGTCTGCATTTGATAGATCCTCGGACATTTTGGTAGTCGAGCATGGCCTCGATGTCTTCCAGGTGGTCGTCTGGGTCGGAGGTACCGTCATACGTCGAGAGTGCTAGGGGCTTCTCCATCCCGTGGGGGATGGGAGCAGCCATGATCTCTCGGGACAAGGGGGTCCTGTAGTCGTCCTCGTCACTGAGAGTTGGTGATTGAGGGGGTGATGGCCCTGGTGGCGGAGGCGCTTGATTTCGCGTCCTCGTCCTCTTGACCAGGGGTTCGACCCTCGGAGGTCTAGTCGGGGGATCCCCCCTGGCTGGCCGTTGCTCCCGGACTTGTTTCCTTGGCGACCTAGTCCTCTCCCGCACTACTTCGGGTTAGGGCCTCTCTAGCCGGGGTCGACGATTCCTGGGACGAGGGGATGGACTCCTCGAATTCCCGTTCTGGTCTTCCCGCAGAGGGGACCTCAATGAAGCTTCGCGCTCTAGTGCGCCAATTCGTGCGTTCTGTTGGAACAACAACTGATTCCTTTGGTTGATGGCCATGAAGAGGGCGGCCACTGTCGGGTCAATTCCGGCCGGGACAGGGATGGGCTGGAACGCTGCCGGGCTCCTTGGTCGAAGAACGGTCTGGTGTGCAGCTTCTGCGGATGAGGGAGAGGCAGTCTGGCCATCCCTCTCGTCGGTCTCCGGAGGTTGGGATGTCTCTGTTTGTTTGCCGCCGTTCGCGGTAGGAGAGAGGGTGAGACCGTGAACGGTATCGTCATGGTGCGGACTAGCCATGATCGCGGAATATTGATGAACTTTGGTTCTCTGCTAGGAGGAACGAGGAAGTTTTATGTTCCACAGACGGCGCCACTAATCTGACCTGATCAGAAGGGAATCGTTGGCTGTCACGCGTCTTAGACTTACTGCCTGCTCACTGGTGTTGAAAAAGAGATGGAGGGTGTACCTGCAAGACACTCTGATGCCAAATTAAGTGTTTGGACAGAGTGACAGCAAATATAGAAAAGGGGTAAGAAGAGAATACCTGACCCTCTTGTGAAAGAGGGTATTTATAGAGAGACCCCAACGCAGGGCCAACGGTCATTTGAGTTGGGCTGGATGGTCAGGCCCAACCCAAGTGACTGCTAGGGCTTACGTGGCGTAGTGAAGACCAGAACATGGTCTTCGCCCTAGTTCAATTGTCCTGTGATCTCCTGAAAGTGGGGTTGACCTGCTCTTTCGGAGGTGGGCAGTTGGTTGGTGACGTGCCCTCGCAAAGGGGAGCACGTGGAGAACGTGTGAAGGACACGTTGTTCTGCTCGACAAGGGAGAAGGTCCTGCCCGCGGAGGGACATTGTCTGCCCGAAGGAGATCCTATGCTCGACGGTTGTGGCTCAAGCTAGATTGAACTTGACAGAATATCATTGGGCTGGGCCTACCCGGTCAAACCGAGGCTATACCAGAACAAATATAGTTTGTAAGAATTATTTAATCCCAGCCAAGACACCTATTCATTACACTAAGCTAATAAGCTAAAAAAATTTAGAGAATAAATGTAAATTTGAGAGAAATTAGATTTTGTTTGACTAGATCTGCGAGAGAGATTAAATACAATTATGGATATTGGCGAATTTGACCTTTTTTTCTAAAAAAATATTTACAAAATCTTATGAGATTTTTTTCATGAGTTTTACATAGCCATTTACTAAATAATGACAACGATTCAATTTTAAAAAAATAGGTATACTGAAGGTTTTACTATCTTTAAATATGTTAATTACTATATTTAAAAATTAAAAACATTACAAATTGATTTTTTTTACATATTTATCACTATATCATAAAACTAAAAACAGTAAATGCAGTTATGAAATTGCTTATTTAGTCTTATAAAAAGCAATACTTTTAATGTATTTGTTACTATATTTTAAAATGTAATTTTTGTACTATATTCTAAAAGTTTCTCTTATATATCAACGAAGACACGTTTTCATATTTACTAAAACAGCTACAGTTTTACTTTATAATCCCTCAATATCTTACTCTTTCAATTTTGTTGTTTGTGTAGTGCGAATTCAAAACAATGTATGTTGTTCCAATTAGTTGGTGTCCTCCTACTCCTCACAATATAAATGGTGTTGATGGTGATGCAACCGGATTTCAAGAAATACATGGTGTTCCACTTCAATCGCTTCCCCCAACCAATAACATGGATTTCAATTCTTCTTCACTAGAAACCAATGGCAGTGAGGTTGGTGATAGCAGAATTCCAGTTGTTGGAAAAACATGCCACCAGGTTGATTATTCCTACTCCATATATTATGTTGGAAAAACGTGCCTAAATGCATATATTGAAATCATACAATTTTTTAAAAATATAATTGTGTTAGTGATCATACAAATTTTGCATGACCATAATTTGAAAATATGATTAGAATGATATAATAATACAAATTGAGTGAAAACTTTTATCATGTCAACGAGTGACAACACTAGTAGTATACTGAGTTAAAGAGTTTAGTTAAAGAGTTTGATCTTCCATGTCGGGGGTAAGGATCATTTTTTTTATCGGTCGCTATAAGCCTGTAATGAACTGAGTATCCTCATTTTCCTAAAACTAAAGGATTAGTTACCCAAGTCTCAAGTCTATTTAATTAGACATTTTTGTTCAACAAAAGGAACAATGTTTCTAGGATTTAGAAACCTCCTTCGAGTCTGTGCTAACCTTGAATAATTTGCAGTGTCCTATCCGGAGAAAATGTGCAAGTTCCTAATCAACCAAATTTCACTACAAGAAAAGTGATCTATTGTTGTTCCCGTTCTCGATTTTCTATTATTATTATGACTATTTCACTACAAGAAATATTGCATTTTTCCACATGTTTTTCACGTCACTAATCCAAAAAACACTTTACTAAGCAAAATTTGCGACGTGGATAAAACACGTCAGAAAAACAATGGTGGAAACATTTTCTCACATGAAAAACACGTCACTAAGTTGTGACATGGGATTCACGTCGCAAACAACCAAAATAATAGAAAATGTTCCCACGTGAAAATCACGTCACTAATTAGTGAAATTAGTGACTTGGTTTTCACGTGGGAAATCACCTTTCCGAAGATGTCTACAACACGTTATATCTGGCATCAATGAAAAGGTTTCCATGAGTTTCCCACGTCACTAATTAGTGACGTGGTTTGCATGCAACAACTAAAAATATTTATATTAGTGACATGGTTTTCACTTCACTATAAAATTTTATAATAAAAATAAATAAATATTAACTGAAAACAACGAATTAATAAATAATAAAATAAAAAATTAAAATAATTTTTAATTAAATTATTTAATTTTTTTTAATATATACATTAAAAAATATAAATATTTAGTCACATAAAATTCACGTCACAAACATAAAAAAAAATATAAAAAATTGTCACATAATATTCACTTCACAAACATAAATAATAATATAAAAAAAAGTTATTCATCGTCAGTACTAAATATAACATCTTCGTCTTCTTCATCATCTTGGACAGAGTAATTTGATTGTGAGGCAAAAAATTATCGCATTTGTGCCTCCATGTCTGATTGCTGCTTCCTCATTTTCTCTATTTCAGCATTTTGTCTATTTCTCATATTCTCCATTTCGACCTTTAGGGCCGCCTCTCGTCTCGCCTCAGATAGAGCTAACTGTCTCACTGTTGCCAACATTTCTGGTGTCAATTCTATCGGACGAGATCCTCCTTCCCCATCATTGAGTCTTTGAAATAAAGTTCGGTCCCTTTTTCTATAATTGCCAGCCAAAGACTCCAGACCAAAAAAACATCCATTGACTCCCTTCCCGCCTACTGTTAAATTCCAAATATAAAGATCGACGTGTGGATCAAGCGATGCATTCCCAATCGGCATATATTGAGGATTTTCAGTTAGAAATTAGGTAAGCAAGGTCTGGTACAACTCCTACACGCACATTAAAAAATTAAATTAAATATAATTTAAACAATTTAATTATATACAATAATTATGAAATAAAATAATTCAACTATAACCAAGTTACCAAGGTTGATTTGGAACGACCGTCAACAAACTCCCCCGATTTTTTGGTTCGGGTCTTCACAAATAGCTCATTAATTCGTGGCTCCCTCCCCAAATCTTTTTTCTAATTAAAATAATTAAGGTTAATTAAATATATAATAATACAAAATAGAACTTAAAAAATAGTTATAATTACCATTCATCGACGATGTTCGTCGATACTGATACTTCCAACTGTACTAAGACAGCCACCTGCTTCAGATGCCCTCATCTTTTTAGCATGTTCAGATCTTCTCTGAAAATCTTCTGTCTTCCACCACTCAATAAGTTCCCCAAATATTTCCTCACCTATCCAGTTAGGATGAGTTTGATCTCTTTCCCAACGTTGTCTAGCATTCCTGAGCATGTCAGATAATATGCTAAATACCTTACTTCTAAATTTTTTTTTAATTTTGAACTCGTCAATTTTTTGCTAAGTACACCTTTCCTGCAAGTTACATGACATTCAAATAAAATGTTAGATATATATAACAAAAAAATAGTTATAAAATAACATAACTATAATAAAAATACAATTTACCTTGAATTTATCAAACCATATATCTTTCTCAGTATCTGGGAGCTCTCTGAAAGACTTAATGGGTTTTGTATACATCAATTGAATGTCCTAGTTTACAGCTTTTGCAGCAGGCCGACACGGATCAAAACTAAACAACAATAATTTGAATGAGCATTAAACATAAAATGGCAATATATAGTTAAATAAATATTATAAATTAAAAACATACCCAGATCCCTCAGGCCTAATCAGATGATGTCCTTCAACCACCAAAAGCTCCCCTGCAACAGAATTTGTTTGATCCTTATGAACATCGTCATCCTTATGAATAGTATGGCCATCCTGCTGATGACGCGCAGGTATATGTGTGAGGTGTGGAATGCAAGAGCCAGATCCCCCTGGCTGGTGCGTTGAGGGAGTCTGCTGAGGAAAACTAGATCCTAAAGACTACGGCGTGAAGGAATACTGCTGAAGAAAACCAGACCCCCCAAGTTGTGCGAAGGGAGTCTGCTAAGGAAAACTAGATCCCCCAAGCTGATGTGTGAAGGAATAACGTTGAGGAAGAAAATTAGAACATGAACATGTGCAGATTGCAATTCTTTTTGGGTCAGCCCATGCACATTCTCCTTTCCAGAGGGGCGACCGAGAAGACCGAAGATTGACAAGGTAAACTGACTTCTTTTGTTAACATCAAATTCATTCCTTATGATTCTTAGAGTTAACATCAAATTATTGAAATAATGACTGCAAAAATGTGATGTTTCCTGATGCAAGTAATGTGCACATATTGATCCTTCAACTTTAGCTTTATTCTTCACTGATCGTTTTGAATCACCCATGAATCTTTCAAAGGGATACGTCCACCTGTATTGAACGGGGCCACCAAGATAGGCTTCATATGCAAGATGCATAAGTAGATGCTCCATAGAGTCGAAAAAACCAGGTGGAAAAACTAGTTCCAACTTGCATAGAATAACTGGAATATTTTGGTCCCACTTAATAATGCTATCAACTCTTAAAGTTGACACACAAATATCTCTGAACAATTGACTTATTTCAATTAGCGGATATAGCACATGTTTGGGTAGTGAACTGAACGCAATTGGAAGCAATCATTCCATGGAAACATGACAATCATGACTTTTCATTCCATGCAACTTCCCAGTTTTGGTGTCACCACACCTTGCTAAATTTGAAGCATAATCATCCGACATTCTCAATTCATTTAACCATCGACAAATCGCTTTAGCATCTTGGGAAGTTAGACTGTAACAAGCCTTAGGTTTTAATAATTTTCCATTAGACCGAGGCTTCAACTCCAACTCTTTTCTATCACACAAAATGTCCATGTCCCTTCTAGCCTTCTCATTATCGTTTGTTTTGCCTTGAACATCCATAACTGTGTTAAATATATTATCAAAGAAATTCTTTTCAATATACATAACATCAAGATTATGTTGCAATAAATTATCTTTCCAATATGGGAGGTCCCAAAATATACTTCTTTTTGTCCAATTGTATTTGACCCCATATCCTTGAATTCTACATGCTTCACCATAATTTGTAAATTTTGGCAGTTCAGAAACTTGATTCCATATTTCCTCTGGTGACAATCGCGGATGAGGAAAATCTTTTACTCGTATATCTTTTTTGAAACCAGTCTTGTTTCTTCTAAAGACATGGTCTCGTGGTAGGAATCTGCGGTGACAGTCGAACCACAAACTTTTCCCTCCAAATTCTAAAGTAAAAGCCTTTGTAAATTCCATGCAATATGGACATCCCATTTTGCCATGCGTACCCCAACTAGATAACATTCCATAAGCGGGAAAGTCATTAATAGTCCACATCAAGGCATCTCGCAAAGTAAAGTTTTGTTTGCGAGATATATCATATGTCCATTCTCCAGTCCACAACCTCTTCAAATCATCTATTAAAGGTTGTAAATAAACATCGATTCCGGCTTTAGGACTTGACGGTCCTGGAATGAGGCAAGTCAAAAACATGTATGGTTTTGTCATGCACATCTCTGGAGGGAGCTTGTAAGGGGTTACGATAACTGACCAACAGGATTATGCAATTGCGGATGCTTGGACATATGGAGTAAAACCATCAGAGCATAGTCCGAGCCTGGCATTTCTAGGTTCTGCAACAAAATCAGAATATACCCTATCAAAATGTTTACATGCCTCACCATCAGATGGATGTCGCATAATGCCTGAACTTGTTTTGTTTGTATGATGCCATGTCATTTGACTTGCATTGTGCATTGAAGCAAACAATCTTTTTAACCTTGGTATTATCGGAAAATAAAACATGGACTTCATTGCAACATGTTTTTATTTACGGTTAATGGCTTTACTATGAACTTGATATCTCAGACTCTTACAGAACTTACATTCCTCCAGCGCCTCATCATTAATATCAAACTCATTTTCATAAAACAACATACATCCATTTATGCAACAATCAATCTTTCGTACTTCTAAACCCAACTTTGACACCAACCTCTTTGCATCATAATAACTTGTAGGCAAGTTGTCTTTCGTAGGAGTCGCATCCAACATCATTTTTGCAAAGTATTCCATCACTGATCAGGAACATTCCAATTTGACTTTGCGGCCAATAATCTTACACACATTGATGATTTTGAATATATCGACCCCTCAAACAACGATGTATTCATTTCTTTCAACAATTAGTAAAATCTTTGTGCTTCCTCATTCAGCAACTCTTCCCCATCAAAATCAAAAGGTTCATCATATGTCACATTTACTCCAAAAATGCATTGCCAACCATATCATTGATCAGATTAAAATGTTCCTCAAATTCCATATATGATCGACTGCTTGATGTGTGTGTATTAGTTGCCTTTGCATGTACGTTACTCGGATGTTGTTCTCCATTATATGTCCAAACCTAAGAATTTTTAATGAAACCTGTTCTGGCCTGGGCCCCGGCTTGACCGAGCATGCCCAGCCTAATAATATTCTGCCAAGCCCAACCCAGCTTGGGCCGCAGCCGTCAAGCATAGGGTCCCCGACGGGTAGGTAATGTCCCTCCGCGGGCAGAACCTTCTTCATCTGTATCGAACCCGACTTCCCGTTGACCAGACACTGCCCCCGTCGGGCAGAACCTCCCTCCGTGGGCAGAGCCTGTTCCCTTGTCGGGCAGGACAACGTGTCCTTCACACGTTCTCCACGTGCTCCCCTCCGTGGGGACACGTCACCAACCAACTTCCCACCTCCGAAAGAGCAGGTCAAACCCACTTTCTGGAGATCACGGGACAGTTGAACTAGGGCGAAGACCACATCCTGGTCTTCACTATGCCACGTAATCCCTAGCAGTCATTTGGGTTGGGTCTGACCATCTAGCCCAACTCAAATGACCGTTGGCCCTGCGCTGAGGTCTCTCTATAAATACCCTCTTTCACTAGAGGGTCGGGTAATCTCTTCTTACCCCTTTTTCTGTACTTGTGATCACTCTGCCCAATTCCTTACTTTGGCATCAGAGTGTCTTGTAGGTACACCCCTCCTCCTCTTTAACACCGGTGAACAGGCAACCAGTCGACGACGCGTGGCAGCCAGTGATCCCTTTCTGATCAGGTCAGATCAGTGGCGCAGTCTGTGGGAAATAAAACTTCCCCGTTCCTCCGAGAAGAGAACCAAAGTTTCACCAACATTCCGCGATCATGGCTAGCCCACACCACGACGATGTTGTTCATGACCTCATCCTCGCTCCCGCCGCGAACGGCAGCAAGCAAACAGAGACGTCCCAACCTCTGGAGACCGACGAGAGGGACGACCAGATTGCCTCTCCTTCGTCAGCGGAAGCTGCACACCAGACTATTCTCTGACCAAGGAGCCCAGCGGCGTTCCAACCCATCCCTGTCCTGGCCGGAGCCGACCCGACATTAGCCGCCCTCTTCGCGGCCATCAACCAAACAAATCATTTGTTGTTCCAACAGAACGCACGGATTGGCGCACTAGAGCACGAAGCCCCATCGAGGTCCCCTCCGCGGGAAGACCCGAACGGGAATTCGAGGAGTCCATCGCCTCGCCCCAGGAGTCGACGACCCCAGCTAGAGAGGCTTCAACCCAAAGTAGTGCGGGAACGGACTAGATCCCCGACGAGACAAGTCCGGGAGCGACGACCAACCAGGGGGGATCCCCCAACCAGATCCCCGAGGGTCGAACCCCCGGTCAGGAGGCCGAGGGCGCGAAATCAAGCGCCTCCGCCACCAGGGCCATCACCCCCTCGATCACCAACTCTCAGTGACGAGGACGACTACAGGACCCCCTTGTCCCGAGAGATCATGGCTGCCCTCATTCCCCACGGGAAGGAAAAAACCCCAGCACTCTCGACGTACGACGACACCTCCGACCCAGATGACCACCTGGAAGACATCGAGGCCATGCTCGACTACCGCAATGTCCGAGGAGCTATTAAATGCAGATTATTCCCGACATCACTGAGGAAAGGTGCCATGACATGGTACAAAAGCCTGGAGCCCGAATCGGTCACATCGTGGAGGGTCTTGAAGGACCTCTTTTCGTGATACTTCACGGTATCCCGCCGCCATCCGAAGACTGAAGCCGCATTAGGCACCATAATCCAGGCTCTCGACGAGCCCCTCCAGAAGTACATCGAAAGGTTCACACGAGAGGCAATACAGGTAACAACGTCAGACAAGATGAAACGTTACTTGATAGAGTAAGGCTTGCACCGAGACTCCAAATTCTACGAAGTTGTGGCCATACACCGACCAACCTCTCTACAAGACTTTCTCGACAGAGCCGCGCATTACATCTGGTTCAAGGAGACTCAAGCGGCCAATTCCGCCCGGGACACGCGAGACCGAGAAGACCCCCGCGGGCCCCGAGAAGACGGAGCCTCGAGCCACCGGTATGGAGGAGATCGCCGACGGGAGGATTGCCCCTGCGAGCAGCGCGGTCCAGCCGGCCGATTCATAGAGTATACGGCTCTAGTCGCTTCCCGCGAGCGCATACTGGCAGAGTGCGCCAAAACGGAATTTGTCCAGGCAGGTGTCTACTTCCCCAGGCCGACACCCCCCAAACCCAACATGGACAAATCGAAGTTTTGTCGCTTCCATAAAAGCCACGGGCATGTTACGGAAGACTGCATCCACCTCAAGGACGCGATCGAAATCTTGATCAAGGATGTCCATCTGAAGAGATACACCCGGGGAGGAGAAGCCCCACGGAAAGATGCCCCCGAGGCCAAGAGAGTCGAAGACCTCCCCTCTTCTGACGGTGACAATGGTATGCAGGTTGCCCTCTGCGTCAGCCGACCTAAAGATTGATTCGCGCTCAGAGAATTTGGCCTCCCCGACGAACCTGATCTCCCCGACGAGCCTGTGTGCCCCACCAGTCGATGGGAGTATTTTCCGAAAGCCATGGTCATCTCCGGCGGATCCCCGAGGAACCTATCCATAGGATCAGTAAATAGAAAGTTCGAGGAACTCATCACCAACAGCTCTGGCAAAATGAGCACCCCCGACAAATTCTGTGGCCGATCCAACCCGATCACCTTCTACCTCGAGGAGCTTCTCGGGGGCTCCCCCAACTCGAACATCCCCTTACTGATACGGGAACAGATGGTAAACTTCGACGTCAGACGCATCCTGGTCGACGGCGGAAGCTCGGTGGACATCATATACACCCACCTTTTCACGACCCTCCAGCTCGACGAATCCAACCTGTTCCCCTACGTGGGCGCTGACCTCCAAGGGTTCAACGGGACGACGATGAGACCATGGGGGTACGTGGAGTTAAAAGTCACCTTTGGGGAAAGGGAAACAGCCAGGTAGGTCAATGTCCGCTTCCTGATCATCGAATGCTCGTCCCTCTACAACTGTATCCTGGGCAGGACTACGATGGCAGAACTTACCGCGGTGCCCTCCACCGTCCACCTAAAGATGAAATACTACACAAGGCGGTGGGCAGTGGTCACCCTAAATGGCGATATCGAGGCTGCCCGGAGATACTTCGAGGCCGCGCTGAAAGGCTTGAGTACTATCGCCCTGGAAACCAAAAAAGAAGCGCCCACCGCAACTCTGAACAGCGAACCCAAGGAGCTCGTCGGCTCAGTAGACCTCGACAGCCGCTTCGCTGAAGAATCCGACCGTGAAGACGAAGCTAGCGAAGCTCCTACATCCAACGGGCAGCCCATCCACCCAGCACGCCCCATCCCAAATGGTGACTTCGAGATTGTGACCCTCGGGGACGACGAGACGAGAAGCGTGAAGATCGGAGCAGGACTCCCCGACCTTGCGAGGAAACAACTGAGGGCCTGCCTCCGCGAGAACGCTGATCTCTTCGCTTGGAGCGTCGCGGAAATGCTCGGACTCGACCCCGAGGTTGCCTAACATCAGCTATCCATCAACCCAACCGCCAAGGTCGTAGTACAACGTAGGCATATACAGTCCCCCGAAAAGTCTGCAGTAGCTGAAAAAGCTGTAAAAGACCTCCTAGAGGAAAATTTTATTTCGGAAGCCCGGTATTCAACCTGGATGTCCAATGTTGTACTTATTAAAAAGAATAATGGAAAATGGCGCATGTGTGTTGACTATACCAATCTCAATCGGGCATGTCCTAAGGACGCCTACCCCCTCCCCAACATCGACAAGATCGTCGAAAACTCGACGGGCTTCAAACTCTTGTCCTTTATGGACGCATACTCGGGATACAACCAGATCCCCATGGACGAGCGCGACAAACAAAGCACAACCTTCATGACGGAGTCGGGAAACTATTACTACAATGTAATGCCCTTCGGCCTAAAGAAAGCCGGAGCCACATACCAACGGATGATGAACAAAGTCTTCCGGGGAGAGATTGGCGACATGCTCGAGGTGTATATGGACGACATGATTGTCAAGTCATACACAGAAGTCGACCACATAACCCATCTCAGAAAGGTCTTCAACACAGCGAGGAAATGCAGAATACACTTGAACCCAAAGAAATGTACCTTCGGGGTCCACGCAGGGAAATTCCTCGGCTTCTACTTAACCGAGCAAGGGATCAAAGCAACTCCGTACAAGTGTCGTGCATTTTCAGAAATCACCACGCCCACCTCGAAGAAATATATACAATACCTCAATGGCGTGCTCGCCTCGCTTTCCCGATTCATCACCAAGTCCGTACATCACGCTCTCCCTTTCTTCAAGTTGCTCAGAAAGGAAGCCACGTTCGAATGGACAGAGGAATGTGAGCAAGCCGTCCATCACCTCAAACGCGTCCTATCCGAACCACCCGTGCTGACGCGACCCGAAGCTGGAGAAACCCTATACCTATACCTGGCCATGGCTAACGAGGTCGTCAGCGCCGTACTGATCAAGAAAACTCACGAAGGGCAAAAGCCAATCTACTTCACGAGCAAAGCCCTCTATAGTCCCGAAGTAAGATACCAGCAGATCAAAAAGGTCACTTTGGCCCTCATCACCGCTGCACGACGCCTCTGATATTACTTCTTGGCCCACACCATTGTGCTCAGAACCGACCAGCCCGTCAAGCAACTACTCGGCCGTCCAGACATGGCGGGACGAATGCTAAAGTGGTTGTTAGAACTATCTGAGTTCGACATCGTCTACAAAAGAAGGAAGGCCCTCAAAGCTCAAGTCCTAGCCAACTTTGTTGCCGAGATGACCCCCTCGCCAGACCCTACCACAGGGAGCCACAAGTGGACTATCTTCGTCGATGGCTCCTTAAACTCCACGGGCAGCGACGCATGCATCATCCTCGACAATGAAGAAGACACCATCATATAAGTTTCCCTAACACTGGCCTTCCCGATGACGAACAACCAAGCCGAGTACGAGGCGTTCCTGGCCGGGCTCTGCTTGGCATCAGACCTCGGGGCCAAGGAAATAAGAATCTTCACAGACTCCCAGCTGGTCGCCTCACAAGTACGAGGGGAATATCAAGCGAAAAACGATAACCTCGCCGAATACCTGGCTCTCATTACAGAAAAATGCAAAGTTTTGACTTCGCGGAGGTTCAACACGTTCCACGCGAACAGAACACTCGAGCAGATATTCTCTCAAAACTAGCAAGCACCAAAAAGAGGGGCGGGCACAAGTCGGTCATCCAGAAGATCCTCTCGCAGCCGAGCACGAAAAAGGCCGAAGCACCGCTCGACGTCAACGCCATAGGAGAATCAACTGCTGGATGACGCCGTTGCACGCCTACCTCAGCGCAAGTCGCCTCCCCGACGACCCCAAAAAGGCCAGCACCATCAAACGACGATCCTGCTCGTACGTCCTTCTCGAAGACAAATTGTAACGCAGAGGCTTCGCAGTCCCCCTCCTCAAATGCATCAACACCTCCCAGGCCGCTGCCCATATGGAAGAAATCCACGAGGGCATCAAGACGCAACACCTAGGGGGACGATCCCTGGAGAGAGAGGCCCTGCGAGCAGGATACAACTGGCCATTGATGCAAGAGAACGCGAGAGCGCACGTCAAGAAATGCGACAGATGCCAACGATACAGGGATATGCACCTCGCCTCACCGAGCGAGCTCAAATCCCTATCCTCCCCTTGGTCGTTCGCCTGGTGGGGGATGGATATCCTCGGCGCCTTCACCTTAGGCTCATATCAGAACAAGTACCTGATCGTGGGCGTCGACTACTTCACCAAATGGATTGAGGCCGAAGCCCTTGCCAAAATCACGACCCACAACATACTCCGATTCTACAAAAGAAATATCCTCGCAAGATTCAGTGTCCCACTCGCCATCGTCGCTGACAACGACATGCAGTTCACCGACAAAAGTTTTCGGGACTTCGCCACCAAACTTGGGACCAAGCACCACTTCACCTCGGTCGAACATCCTTAGACGAATGGTCAAGCCGAATCCGTGAACAAGGTGATACTCAAAGGACTAAAGTGAAGACTCGGCGACGCCAAGAGAGCGTGGGTCGAGGAACTCCACAGCGTCCTATGGGCATATCGAACCACACCCCACTCAACCACGGGGGAAACACTATTCCGCCTCATGTACGGAACTGAGGCGATGATCCCGGTCGAGATACGAGAGCCATCCAAACGGACTGAGGCTCCCCTCGAGGTCGAGGACAACGACGATGCTCTCCGAGAGGAGCTCGACCTAGTCGAAGAAATTTGGTCGGGGGCAGCTCTTCGAGAGGCCCGACTGAAACAACAAGTAACACTTCACCACGACAACAGAGTCCTGAAACGCGAGTTTCAGATCGGCGAATTAGTCTTGCGAAGAAACCAAAAGGACTCTCGCGAAGGCAAACTAGCCGCAAATTAGGAAGGCCCATATCTTGTTCGCGACAAGACGGAACACGAGGCCTATTGTTAGAACACAGATTGGTTCTTAATAATATCTCTATGTTTTGATGATAACTATTATGAAATTTTGTAATTAAGAATTATATACTCTAAAATTTGCTTGAGAGTGCTTGCTGCAGATATTAAAGTAATTATCACTCCAGAAGCAAATCAGAACTGAACATAAGAAATATGCTAGACTCTGAAGCGTCAGATGCACTCATTAGAAGATTCTGAACGCTGCCATCAGAAGATCCTGAGCGTAGTCTCCAGAAGGATCTGAAGCAGAAGCTCCAGAGGAATCTGAAGCAAGTCAGAAGCATCTGAACCAAAGAAGAATTATGTATGAAGAGTTTTCAAGCATAGTTACTACAAAAGATTCTAAGAGTACTAAAGCTGCCAGTACTGAGGATCTGACTCAAATATGCTCTGAACTTATACACGCTAAAAGCACACCTGCTGCAAAGACTCTGATTCAGCAAAACTCTGATCAACATCAGAAGGCTCTGATCAAATTAGACTCTGATGATTATTGCTGAAAATTGATGAAGAAGAATTCAAAGATTATGTTCGTTGTAATATCCAAACGACTCTTTCCTTATTTATGCTAGACACAAGAACACAAACAAAAAGGATTTCTCTGTGCTTTCTTCTTCTAGGAAAGGTCACTTGATGTGAAGACAAAAAGGCTCAGACCTTTTGGTACACTCTTCTCAACGTGAAATACTCTTGGATCAATGTGCCTATAAAAGCAAGTCTTCAACCATCTTCTTCAGTTGACGTTTTACCTGAAAAGAATTCAATATCCAAAGCTCTCATACTATTCACATTCTTTCTAGAATTAATTTCTTTGTTCTTAATATTAAGTGAAAAATCACAGTTGTGATAAAGCTTTATTAGAAGCATTTTAAACACTTGTATTTGTTATTACATTTGATTGTAAGAAAACCTTAAGAAGATCCAGTTAGGATCAGTAGTTCTTGAGAAGACTTTGAACAATTGTTCTTAGTGCTTACTATTGTAATCAGTTGATTAAATAGTGGATTAAATCCTTGTTTGAGAAAGGCAAATCACTCTAGGAAGGGTGGACTGGAGTAGTTGAGTTCAACGAACCAGGATAAAAATACTTGAGTTTTATTTCTAAGTTTTTATCTTCATACTTATTCAACCCCCCTTCTAAGTATTTTCTCACCTTCAGTTGGCATCAGAGCTCCGGTTCTGTGTGTGCTACCACTTCACAGTGACAGTAAAGATCCAGTGAGAAAAACTTTGATATATATTTAGTTGTTACTATGGCTGATAATTCAATGTCTAACATTAACAACAAATATGAAGAAAGGGACAGAATCAGCACTAAACCCCCCATGTTTGATGGGGAGAAATTTGATTATTGGAAAGACAGGATTTAAAGTTTTTTCCTTGGTTATGATGCTGATTTATGGGATTTGGTCATAGATGGATACGTTCATCCCATTGATGGGAATGGCAAGAAAGTAGATAGAAAATCTATGACAGAAGCCCAAAAGAAAGAATTTAGAAATCACCACAAGGCCAGAACAATATTGTTAAATGCAATATCTCACATTGAGTATGAAAAGATCACAAATAGAGAAACTGCATTTGACATGTTTGAGTCCTTAAAGATGACTCATGAGGGAAACTCTCAAGTCAAGGAAACAAAGGCTCTGGCTCTAATCCAGAAGTATGAAGCCTTCAAGATGGAAGACTCTGAATCTGTTGAAGCTATGTTCTCCAGATTTCAAATACTTACAGCTGGACTAAAGGTTCTGGATAAAGGACACTCTACTGCTGATCATGTGAAAAAGATCATCAGACTTTTACCTACCAGATGGAGACCTATGGTGACTGCACTGAAAATGGCTAAAGATCTGAACAAGATCTCCTTGGAGGAACTAATCAGTTCACTAAGAAGTCATGAAATTGAACTTGACGAAGATGAACCTCAAAAGAAAGGTAAATCAATTGCCTTAAAATCTAAAAAAAATCTGCTAAAGCATTGCAGGTAATAGAGGAAAGCTCTGAAGAATCCTCATCTGAAGATGAAGCTGAACTATCCATGCTGTCCAGAAGGATAAACAAATTCTGGAAGCATAAAGGAAAGAAGTTCAGAAACTTTAGGAAGCCTGACCAAAGAAAAGAGTCTTCTGGACACAGAAGATCTGGCAAAAAGGAGGTTGTCTGTTATGAATGTAAAGAACCTGGACATTACAAAAATGAATGTCCAAAGGTGCTGAAAGAAAAGCCTAAAAGAAAATCTGATAAGAAGAAAAAGGTTCTAATGGCCACCTGGGATGATTCAGATACATCTGAATCTGAATCTGAGTCAGAAGAGGAATGTGCCAATGTAGCTTTGATGGCAGACATAGAAGATCAGGAGGAAGGAACTTCAGGATCTGAATCTGACTCTGAATCTGACTCTGACGCTGAAGAGGTAATGGCTAAACTCACTAAATAAGAAATTATCAAAGTGTTATCAGAAGTTCTGAAGAGCTATAACAATATTAAGCTCAAATACAAGAAGCGTCAAAGCAATCTTGTATCTGAGAATAATATTCTCAAATCAGAAGTAGCTGAGCTAAATGAAAAGAACTTAAAATTGAAAAATGATTCTGAATTAGTTCAACAAAACTCTGATTTTGAAACTGAATCTGAATGCAAAAATATTTTGGAAAAATATGATTACAGCTTTCATAAGTTTCTTGCTAAAAGCATAGACAGAAGCAAAATGGCTTCTATGATCTATGGAGTTAGCAGAAATAACAGAAAAGGAATTGGATATAAATCTTCCTCTGGAAAGGATTTAAATCCAAAACCTGTTGATAAGATTATCATCAAGAAAACTCCTTTATATTCCCACTTTAAATTTGGTCACTTGAATGATATTGAACAAACACGTTCTGAAAAGAATATTCATGTGTTTAAATCTAAGGCTAGTCAGAATAAACGTTATGTTGAAAAACAGAAGTTTAGACAAACCTTCAGAACAACTAACCCAAAAGGACCCAAGAAGATTTGGGTACCTAAAAGTAAAATAATTCATGTTGCAAATGTTCTTAGCAGCAAGGTCAGGACGCCAATCATGGTATATGGACTCTGGATGCTCGCGACACATGACAGGAGAAAGGTCTATGTTCCAAAGTCTGGAGCTTAGATCTAGAGGTGATGTGAAATTTGGAGGGAATCAGAAGGGCAAGATCATTGGATCTGGCACTATTGGAAATGGTAAACTTTCCTCTATTACTAATGTTTTACTTGTAGAAGGATTAAAGCATAACCTATTATCCATAAGTCAATTAAGTGACAATGGTTATGATAGAACCTTTAATCAAAAATGTTGTAAAGATATTAGTCAAAAGGATGACTCTATCCTATTTAGTGGAAAGAGGAAAAAAATAATTTATAAAATAAATCTTTCAGAACTTAAGGTTCAGAATGTTAAATGCCTCTTGTCTGTTAATGAGGAGCAATGGGTCTGGCACAGAAGATTGAGGCATATTAATATGAGACGTATATCTCAGATTAATAAAATTAATCTTGTCAGAGGACTTCCTAATCTGAAGTTCACCTCAGATGCTCTTTGTGAAGCATGCCAAAAAGGGAAGTTTTCAAAATCATCTTTTAAATCAAAAAATGTTGTTTCTACTTCCAGACCACTAGAATTACTTCATATTGATCTGTTTGGACCAGTGAAAATTGCATCCATCAGAGGCAAGAAGTATGGATTAGTCATTGTTGATGACTATAGTAGATGGACATGGGTAAAGTTCTTAAAACACAAGGATGAGTCACATTCTGTGTTCTTTGACTTCTGTAAACAAGTCCAGAATGAAAAAGATTTCAAAATTATAAAAGTCAGATATGATCATGGTGGTGAATTTGAAAATAAATATTTTGAAAAATATTTTAATGAAAATGGCATTGCTCATGATTTTTCCTGTCCTAGAACTCCACAACAAAATGGAGTTGTAGAGAGGAAAAATAGAACTCTGCAAGAAATGGCCAGAACCATGATCAATGAGACTAATCTGGCAAAACACGTTTGGGCAGAAGCAATCAACACAGCCTGTTACATTCAGAACAGAGTGTCTGTAAGACTTCTTCTAGAGAAGACTCCATATGAACTGTGGAAGAACAGAAAGCCCAACATTTCATATTTTCATCCTTTTGGATGTATTTGCTATATATTAAACACTAAAGAAAATTTGAACAAGTTTGATTCCAAAGCACATAAGTATTTCATGCTTGGATATTCTGAACGCTTTAAAGGCTACAGAGTATACAACATTGAGACACAGATTGTGGAAGAATCTATTCATGTTAGATTTGATGATAAGCTTGGCATTAAAAAGCCAAAGTAGTCTGAAAACTCTGCAGATAGAGAAGTAGTCTTCACTGACTTTGAAAGCTCAGAGGCAGACAAAGCTCAAGTGAAGGAACCAGAAGTAACGTCAGATGCTATTCCTTTAACTTCTCAGATGAACAATTTAAACATTTCTGAAGAATCAACTATTAGAGGATCATCTTCCAGAATCAAAGCTTCTCATCCAGAGAATGTTATTATTAGAAAGAAGGATGACCCTATCAGAACAAGATCCTTTCTCAGATCATCTGAAGCATCATTATTTGGACTGGTGTCAGTAATTGAACCAACTTCTGTAGATGAAGCTCTGCAAGACAATGATTGGATTATTGCCATGCAAGAAGAGTTAAATCAATTCACCAGAAATGATGTGTGGGATTTAGTTCAAAGACCAAAAGGATTCAATATAATTGGAACTAAATGGGTCTTCAGAAATAAGCTCAATGAGAAAGGAGAAGTTGAAAGAAATAAGGCAAGGGTTGTTGCTCAAGGGTACAGTCAACAAGAAGGTATTGATTATACTGAAACTTATGCTCCAGTGGCAAGGTTAGAATCTATACGCCTTCTTATTTCATTTGCTGCACAAAATAACATCACTCTGTACCAGATGGATGTTAAAAGTGCCTTTCTAAATGGTATTATAGAAGAAGAAGTTTATGTCCACCAGCCTCCTGGTTTTGAGAGTGAAAAATTTCCAGATTATGTTTTTAAACTAAAGAAATCTCTGTATGGTTTAAAACAAGCTCCCAGAGCTTAGTATGAGAGATTAAGCAATTTTCTTCTGGAGAAAGACTTCATCAGAGGCAAAGTGGACACAACACTCTTTTGTAAATCATTTAAGAAAGATCTTCTAATTTGTCAAATTTATGTTGATGATATCATATTTGGGTCTACCAATACTATGCTGGGAAAAGAGTTTGCTCAATGTATGCAGGCAGAATTTGAAATGAGCATGATGGGAGAATTGAGATTCTTTCTGGGAATACAAGTCAACCAAACTCCAGAGTGCACTTACATACATCAGACCAAATATGTTAAAGAATTTCTGAAGAAATTTAACATGACTGATAGTAAGCTGGCAAAGACTCCCATGCATCCAACTAGTTCACTAGGCAAGGAAGAGGTAAGTAAGAAAGTAGATCAGAAACTCTACAGAGGTATGATAGGATCTCTTCTTTACTTAACTGCTTCTAGACTTGACATATTGTTCAGTGTATGCTTGTGTGCTAGATTCCAATCAGATCCTAGAGAATCACACTTGACAATTGTCAAGAGGATTCTAAGGTATCTGAAAGGTACTTCTAATGTGGGTTTGTGTTACAGAAAATCTGATGATTTCAAATTAGTTGGATTCTGTGATACTGACTACGCTGGAGACAGAGTGGAAAGAAAAAGTACTTCTGGAAGTTGTCAATTTCTAGGAAGAAATCTAATCTCTTGGTACAGCAAGAAGTAACCCACAATTGCACTATCAACCATAGAGGCAGAATATATTGCTGCTGCTGGATGTAGCACGCAGATGCTCTGGATGAAAAGTCAGCTAGAAAACTATCAGATATTTGAAAGTAACATTTATATATTCTGTGATAATACTTCTGCTATATGTTTGTCAAAAAAACCCATTTTACACTCTAAGGCAAAACATATAGAAATTAAGCATCATTTCATCAGAGACTATGTTCAGAATGGAATTATAAATTTAGCCTTTGTTGATACAGATCATCAATGGGCAGACATTTTCACAAAACCCCTTGTTGAAGATAGATTCAAATTTATTCTGAAAAATATTGGTATGGATTTGTGTCCAGAATAATATTTGTCAGAAGCAAATTTTACAGATGCAAAAATATTTAATGCTCTGAAGTATTTCATCTGATTACTTATTCATTTCCTTAAATTACTTTATTTGTGAAACTCTGAACTAACAATACTCAGAGGATCTGAGCGTTGGTTAACGTTTCATTTCTCAAGAGAATTCAGAAGCACATGCAAGCAAACACGTGTCACTCTGAATCTGCTAAGGTGGCGTATACACTACTGAAGAGACGTTTGAGGTGAAGTTTGAATAGTGAAAATCTTGATTTCCCCCCCAATTTATCAGAATCAATTAATGCTTGAAATGATTTTTATTCTTTTTCATTAAATGCTATCTGTGAACGTGTCATTATCTGATTGTTTGTATGCCTAAGTGTTTACTATAAATATCTCATTTCTCACCATTTTCACACTTTTCACATCTCAAAACGTTTATGCATTTCTGTCTTCTTTTCTCTCTTCACAAAAACCCTAAACGTTTGACAAACTCATCTTCAATGGCAACTTCATCATCCACTGCTGCACAGTTTCAATCAACCATGGCTGCAGTTACTTCTGCAAATATGGGTGTGACTCCATATACGACACCAAAGAGAACTTTGTTAACACCTGTTGACAAACTGGAAGTTCTCTGTGAATCAATGGTGGAATTTGATTCACTGGCTGAAAATGGATTTAAGTTTCGTTCCATAATTGATGCTCAAGGATGGGTAAAATACTTTGACAGACTTTTTGGACCAGTTTACCCCCATCTGGTGAAAGAGTTCTGGATCCATGCTGCTGTATACCCTAAGTTTATCTTATCTTCTGTTCTGGGTAAAGAGATAATCATCACAGAAGATCTGATCAGGAAACTCATTGGATATGAGGAGACTGATGGAGTATCTCATCTGCCAGTTGGGCGTGTAGATATGGAAGAAGTATATGAGGAAGTGATGACTGCTGGACAGGCCCTAATAAGTTCAAAGATCTGAAGCTTGACTACAAGATTTGGGCAAAGATTTTCATGGGATGCATTCATCATAGAAAGTCTACAAACTCTCCAGATTACGTAAACAATGAACAACTCTATTTTATGTACTGCTTAAGTCAGAGCACCAAGTAGATCTTCCCTACATTCTGTTCATGCATTTATGGAATCATATAAATGCCTCCAGAGAATCTGTGAAAGACAAGGGTTAGAAGATCAGAACATGGATTCCTTTTGGAAGATTAATTTCAGATATTCTGACAGAAAATGGATTGGTAATTGCTCTGTATGCTGCTGGAGTCAAGGAGGAACTTGAGTCAATTGTTGGGAAGCCTCGGAATGCCAAAAGTCTTCAAAGACTTAAAATTGTAGAAGAACTCACATTAGCACCCAAGAAGCTGAATATCACTGAACTCAGTCAGAAAAGAATCCCAGTAGAAGACTACCCTCTATTCTTTGCTGAAGAACCAAGAGAAATAATAGTGAGTTATATTGATGCTTGCAAGGCAGATGGAACGCCCATTCCTGCAAATATTCTGAAAAGAGCAAGGGAACCATTGCCTGATGGAGGAGATGAGATCACTAGAAAAAGAAGTCAATCAGAAGCTGAAGTTGTGCCTATTCAGAAGAAGCCAAAAGTTATTGACAAGCCTCAGAAGCTGATCAAGAGGAAAGCATCTAGAGACACTCCTTCTATTCCTGCAAAACGTATTAAGATTAAAGGTACCAAATCTTCTGTATCTTCTGTAAATAATACTGTTGTAAATGATTCAACATTTAAGTCTATTCCAAAACCACCTTCTACCCAAAAACAATATGTTCCTGCTCCACCTCATATATCTGTTCCATCCCCACAAAAATCATCTAATCCTATTTTCATATCACCTGTAAAACCTTCTACTACACAATTATCTGCACTAAAACCAACAACAATAAAACCACAAAATCAGACTCCACAACCAGAAAAACCAACACAACAATCTGTACCACAACAACAACAATCAGAAAAACAACCTTAAACAGAAAAACCTACAGAAGAATCTGAACATCAACAACAAAAACAATCTGAACCACAACCACAACAACAAGAAAAATCACCATCAACCACATCTGAACCTTTTGGATCTGCAAAAGTTACATCTGATCCTATTACATCAGAACCACCTACATCTGAACCACCATCAAAACCTTCTGAAAATCCATCAGAAACAGCTAACCCATCTGAAACCCATATTCTTGAGACAGAGGTTCTAAACATTACACCTCTCAAAACTGTTTTTGAAGTGTCCTCTACCTCTTACACTCCAACCTCATCATCCAATTCATCAGAATCTGATATACACCCAGATTTTCTGGTATCCCCATCTCACATAAATTCTAAAGTAAACCAACCAAAATTGAACCCTCTGACACTATCACTCCTCTCAAACCCAAACTTACCATCATTCTACCATATGTGCTTCAAACATATATCAAAACAATGTCAGCAATACCTTCATCAGATCCCAAACCATCCTCTGCTATATCTGCTAAATCTGATAAACCTGCTAAATCTGCTTTCAAACCTTACTCTGATAAACCATTTGATGTGGTTTCCTATCCAATAAAAGCAAAACCAAATCTGATGAATGCTTTATCCAGATCAAAACCTGACAAATCATCTGAAATTCCATTCATACCCTACTATCCTCCTCCTCTGATCTCCATTCATAAATCCATCTTTCCACCTACTCCCCAACCCAAGCCAATAACATTGGAAACTCTGTTACACCCAAGACCTAGACTGAATGTTGATCATTTATTTACAAGTTTTTTGCAAGAAATACAGATGTATTTAGGTTCTGTACAGAGGAAATGTTCATCAACAATGGATGCAAAGGAATCTGATGCCATTTGGAATGGCTTCATAAACAGATTCAACACTGTAGCATCAAATCTGAAGAACGTATGTTCTGATGATGCGAAGCTCAGATTTGCTGAATCTACTAGAAGTCTGTTTTGGACTGTTAAGAGATCTGAACCATTACTTCTTACAGATGCTCCTTCATCATCAGAAGAGAATACTGAATCTGCATCTGAAGATAACCATCTGGCTATGACTCTGATAGAACATCCTTCTGGCTCTACTGCTCCTAGCTCCAAAGCCCCTATGGAAATTGACTATGTTCAAGCTTTAGAAATTGTTCCACCTTCTTCATCTGAGATCAAGAAAGAATATCCAGATCTTGAAGATAAGATTGCAGTTCTGGAAGCTGGTCAATCAGAAATCAAGTCATGGATGGCTAAGCAAGACAAGAAATCTGAAGACATGACTCAGTGGATGTCCCAACAGGATCAGAAGAATGAAACCATGGCTAAGTGGATGTCTAAACAAGAACAGTCTTCTTCTGAGATCACGGATCTGTTGAAGATGCTTTTGTCAAAACACTCTTAGTTTATTTATTTTTTCTTCTGTTGTTTGCATCTAATGTTTGCATATGTATTTGAATATCTTCTGATGTGTGTACTTTTGCTCTGAATGAATGAATGAATGTTTCAAAGTTTTCTCCACATGATTTATCTCATTTACTATTTCCTTTTATTTGTCTTTTCAAAGTTATTACTTTTTGCTTATGACAAAAAAGGGGGAGAAAATAGATCTGAACTGTTTAATTAAACTTCACCATAATGAAACTTCAGACATATCAATTTTATCTAACATAAAATCTGAGTATTTCAGAACATTTGATAAGTACACTCTGTAAAAGAAACTCTGAGACTCTCAGATCATTTGACATTTATCAGACTCTGACTTTGAAATATGCAAGACACTCTGACTCTCAAATGTTAAAGAACAATCGAGCTCTAACTCTGAAAATACTCAAGACAAAAGGGAAGTTTCTATTCCTTATTTATATTTAATTCAGGTGGAGATTCATCATCTCAGGGGGAGTTATAATTATTCTATTTTCAATTAAACAAAATTTCTGATGTTTTTGTCATCATAAAAAAGGGGGAGATTGTTAGAACACAGATTGGTTCTTAATAATATCTCTATGTTTTGATGATAACTATTATGAAATTTTGTAATTAAGAATTATATACTCTAAAATCTGCTTGAGAGTGATTGCTGCAGATATTAAAGTAATTATCACTCCAGAAGCAAATCAGAACTGAACATAAGAAATATGCTAGACTCTGAAGCGTCAGATGCACTCATTAGAAGATTCTGAACGCTGCCATCAGAAGATCCTGAGCGTAGTCTCTAGAAGGATCTGAAGCAGAAGCTCCAGAGAAATCTTAAGCAAGTCAGAAGCATCTGAACCAAAGAAGAATTCTGTATGAAGAGTTTTCAAGCATAGTTACTACAGAAGATTCTGAGAGTACTAAAGTTGCCAATACTAAGGATCTGACTCAAATATGCTCTGAACTTATACACGTTAAAAGCACACCTGCTGCAAAGACTCTGATTCAGCAAAACTCTGATCAACATCAGAAGGCTCTGATCAAATTAGACTATGATGATTATTGCTGAAAATTGATGAAGAAGAATTCAAAGATTATGCTCGTTGGAATATCCAAGCGACTCTTTCCTTATTTATGCTAGACACAAGAACACAGACAAAAAGGATTTCTATGTGCTTTCTTCTTCTAGGAAAGGTCACTTGATGTGAAGACAAAAAGGCTCAGACCTTTTGGTACACTCTTCTCAACGTGAAATACTCTTGGATCAATGTGCCTATAAAAGCAAGTCTTCAACCATCTTCTTCAGTTGACGTTTTACCTGAAAAGAATTCAATATCCAAAGCTCTCATACTATTCACATTCTTTCTAGAATTAATTTCTTTGTTCTTAATATTAAGTGAAAAATCACAGTTGTGATAAAGCTTTATTAGAAGCATTTTAAACACTTATATTTGTTATTACATTTGATTGTAAGAAAACCTTAAGAAGATCCAGTTAGGATCAGTAGTTCTTGAGAAGACTTTGAACAGTTGTTCTTAGTGCTTACTATTGTAATCAGTTGATTAAATAGTGGATTAAGTCCTTGTTTGAGAAAGGAAAATCACTCTAGGAAGGGTGGACTGAAGTAGTTGAGTTCAACGAACCAGGATAAAAATACTTGAGTTTTATTTCTAAGTTTTTATCTTCATACTTATTCAACCCCCCCCCCCCCCCTTCTAAGTATTTTCTCACCTTCACCTATTACCTTGAAAACCATGGAACGCCGAGAAGCTGAAAAGGTACTACAATTAAACACTGCCCGCGACGCCCATGCATCGCGGCCACCGGGGGGCGACATGGTACCACCGCACCTCCTCGCGTCTCCTTGAGACCAACAAAACAGCAAGCCCTGCCTTTGTGTGCGAAGGCAGAAGGCTCTGCTTGACGGAGAATCCCTCGATCGAGACTCCCTATCGTCGTACCAGCATCGGCAGGACACTCAGCTCGTGATGAGACGTTCACGCCGCGGGGAGAAACTACCCCCGAAACGGCCAGGTAACAAAATCGGCCAACCGTCCAGTTCTCCACACTACCGGAAACAATTATCGTCGAGCTACCACCCTGGATAAGCCCAAGGGCATAACAAACATGCGGTTCAAACATACAAACATATATTTCGAGCATACAAAAGTGCAGAAATAAAACGAGCATAACATCATGCAAAAACAAAACAAAGCGCACACTGAAACAAATTTCAGAAAGTATAACATATAAAAGCGGGCACCAGCCCAGTAGTTAATGTTACATCACCAAGAAGGGCGCACAGGCCCGGTAAAGAAAACACTTAGAAAAATATACAAATTATTTGGCACGCAGGCCCGGAAATAATTTATGCTCCCTCTTCCTCCTCCACTTCAAGCTCGGCGGGACGGGCATCGGGACCAGCCTCCTCGGCACTGGAGTCAACCACCCGACCATCTATTATCTCGTGGAAAGCCCCGATGCCGTCCTCAACCAGGTCGACGCCAAAGTTCACCATCTTAAGCTGCGCGACAGTGCCATTAAAACCTGCTGCAAAGGTCTCCAGACAGTCACCTTCTAGCACCCGTATTCTGGCGAGCAGATCAGCCCGGGTGACCATCTGCTTATCTTCGTTGGTCTCGTCGTCGGCAGGACGGAGGCCGCCCTCCAGCGTCTCCACGCAAGCCTTCAGTGCCCGCACTTCCTCCTCAGTGGCCTTCAACCTCTCCTCGGCGCTATCCCCCCTCTTACGCTCACCAGCGGTCTCCCCCCGGCTCTTCTCCAGAATGTCCAATCTGATAAAAAAAATTCTAAAAAATATCCAATCTGTTAACAATCCATAAAAATTTTCTAAAAAATATTCAATCTGATCTATCCATTAAAGATAAAATTCACCCGATCCATTTGTTAACATTATTTTAATGGATAGATATTCGTCCATCCAAAAACTTACTTTAAATATTTTAATTTATTCATTTTAATAATTTATATTTTATAATAAAATTATTTCACAAAATTAAATTTGTAACTAATTATGAAAAAGTCGAGTTTTTTTTCCGGAAATATGAAAAAGTTGAATTTTTCAGAAATATGAAAAAAGTCGAGTTTTCTCAGAAATATGAAAAATCAAGTTGTTTTGGAAATATAAAAAAGTAAAAAAGTTCCAGAAATATGAAAAATTTGAGTTTTTTCGAAAATATAAAAAAGTCGAGTTTTTCAGAAATATGAAAAAGTTGAGTTTTCTCGGAAATATCAAAAAGTAGATTTCTTTTGGAAATATGAAAAAGTCGAGTTTTTCGGAAATATGAAAAGGTCAATTTTTTTCGGAAATATGAAAAAGTCGAGTTTTTTTTAAATATGAAAGAGTTGAGCTTTTTTGGAAATATGAAAAAAAAATCGAGTTTTTTTGGAAATATGAAAAAGTCGAGTTTTTTACGGAGTATGAAAAAGTCGAGTTTTTTTCAAAAATATGAAAAAGTCGAGCTTTTTCGAAAATATGAAAAAGTCGAGATTTTTCAGAAATATGAAAAAGTCGAGTTTTTCAGAAATATGAAAAAATCGAGTTTTTCATAAATATGAAAAGGTCGAGTTTTGTCGTAAATATGAAAAAATATATTTTTTCAAAAATATGAAAAAATCGAGTTTTTTTGAAAATCTGAAAAAAGTCAACTTTTTTTTCGGAAATATGAAAAAATCGATTTTTTTCAGGAATATGAAAATGTTGAGTTTTCTTAAAAATATGAAAAACTCGAATTTTTTTGGATATATGAAAAAGTCGAGTTATTTTTGGAAATATGAAAAAAATTGAGTGTTTTTGAAAATATGAAAAAGTCGAGTTTTTTCAGAAATATGAAAAATTCGAGTTTTTTCAGAAATATAAAAAGTCAAGTTTTCTCGAAATATGAAAAAGTAGATTATTTTCGGAAATATGAAAAAGTCAAGTTTTTTTCGCAAAAATGAAAAAATTCGTTTTTTTTCGAAAATATGAAAAAGTTGAGTTTTTTCATAAATATGAAAAAATTGAGTTTTTTTAGAAATATGAAAAAGTTGAGTTTTTTCGGAAATATGAAAAAAGTCGAGTTTTTTCGGAAATACAAAAAATTGGGTTTTTTCCGAAATATGAAAAAGTTGAGTATTTTCAGAAATATGAAAAAGTCGAGTTTTTTTTCGTAAATATGAAAAAGTCGAGTTTTTTTTTTTAAATATGAAAAAGTCGAGTTTTTTAAGAAATATAAAAGAGTCCAATTTTTTCAAAAATATGAAAAAAAAATCGATTTTTTTCAAAAATATGAAAAAGTAGAGTTTTTTCAAAAATATAAAAAAGTCAATTTTTTTTCAAAAATATGAAAAATTGAGTTTTTTCGAAAATATGAAAAAATTCAAATGTTTTAGAAATATAAAAAAGTTAAATTTTTTTCAAAAATATAAAAAAAAAATTAAATTTTTACAAAAATATAAAAAATTAAGGAATACAAAACAAATGTTTCAAAATAAAAAACTTCCAAAATATAGGAGTATCATTGAATGTTACAAACAACCTGGATATATATATATATATATATATATATATATATATATATATATATATATATATATATATATATATATATATATATATATATATATATATATATATATATATATATATATATATATATATATATATATATATATATATATATATATATATATATATATATATATATATATATATATATATATATATATATATATATATATATATATATATATATATATATATATATATATATATATATATATATATATATATATATATATATATATATATATACACTTTTATTAGTAAAAAATGTATTTTAATTATTTTATTATAAATCAATTTAATTGATTTTTCAAATTGATTAATGTATTGGATTCATCCATAATA
Source organism: Lathyrus sativus (assembly GCA_963859935.3). Lineage (NCBI taxonomy): Eukaryota > Viridiplantae > Streptophyta > Magnoliopsida > Fabales > Fabaceae > Lathyrus > Lathyrus sativus. Next base: position 3,266,797 of record OZ012735.1, read on the forward strand.
TTTAATGGATGGATTGGATTCAATCCATTAAGTAATATTTTATATATTAGATGAATTGGAAGAAGAATTTGGTAGATGGGTGGGATGAGTTTTAGTTTATTGGATTTAATTGCCACCCTAGCTAGGGTAAGATCAATTTGATTGATGTAGGCTTGGATATAAATGGAAAAACATGTTGATCTTATTCATGCCTAGAAGAGTACTGAATTAAATGCATTATATTCTGTTTGTATTTGAGTAGATGGAGCACAAAAGATGAATGATTAGGTTAGTGATGGATGATCTATGTATTGCAAATTAAACAGTGTATGGCTATTAAGTTTGAATTTGATGACTTTTTGTGTAACTTGTTGTAATGTTCAGGTTCTTGTTACTCTACCACAGGGATATTTAGTAGCAGTTTTCTGAAAGTTTAGTGTTAACATCGCCAATATTAAGCATATGCATTGCGATTGAATCATACAGTGGTGAGTCTTTATCACTGTCATAATTCATGACCTGTCTTATGAAAAGTTACTTGTTATAGAACGATTGATAAGTGAGTTACTTGATAATGGTAATTTTGTCCAGTGATCATAATTCACGACCTTTTTTAAGAAGAATTAATTAACACTATATTACTGCATGATCAAAACCTTCTATCTGTTTCTCTAACTTGATGCTGCATATGGTTGTTGAATGAGTTCATCTACAATATTTTTTGTCAATGATTATCACATAAAATTAGATTCTGGATATGATTTTATAACTTCTTATGTGTTTTTTATTTTTATTTTATTTGTTGCTTATTGTTTTGGTTTTATTTCAAAACTTTGATTCCTGTATGCGTTGGGTGAATTTCATACCGTGCAAATACCGCTGTCATTCAAATAATTTAGGAATGATATATCTATGATGAGATGAGTTGAACAGATCAATAAATATAATACGAACTAATTAATCACTCACCGGTAAGATTGATTTTTGAAATGTGTGCTCATGAGAAGCATAATCAAATTAAGTATTAGGTATAAAAGAAATGTTGCAATCTTATGTACACCTGAATCTATGAATTTTTTTATCTAAAGTTATTGAAGATATCTTTGAAGAAAAGAAAATACTTTGAAGATATAAAAAGTTGAAAATGGAACGTCGAAATTAGGAATATTGTTTAAATAAAGTAGAGAATATAAAGTGAAACCATAAGAGAAGCTCAAACGTCTCCTTAAAAATCCAAAAGATGTATTATATTTTTGAATATGGATAATTATTGTTTTTCTAGTGATATGATTTTAATGGGCGCTACCATGTTTACTCTAATCCTAACTTACTGCGGATATGGGGACGGGTACTATAGTATCCTGTCCATTGCCATCCCTAGTTATAATTTCTTTTATTTCTAAATTATAAAGTTAATTTGAAAGAAAAATTTGCTTTAGTATTTATATGGTTTGAGAAAATTTTCTTCAAAATTTAATTATCCATTGACTATTTATTAAATGACATAATAAATATTTAAAACAATTATTTTATTCATAAGTTTTAGGTTTAAATATTATGAATTAGTTGATATGAATGTTTATAGTTGACTTTTGATATAATAAAATAAATGTATTAAACATATTTTAACTAAAAAGTAGATAACAATAAAATAAATAAAAGTATAAATCATGTAATAAATTAGTAAGAAATATTGATATCATATCCAAACAATAATAGTGATAAGAGAAATTGTGATAAAAAAATGGGTTGATAAATTTGTTAGGGCTATTCAATGTTAACATGAGGGAGTGTTATTATTTTAGGAATTTTTTTTAAGAACAACACACTTTTGTGAGAGACAACACTCCTCATTACGACCATATGGGGATACTTTTGATACAAGTGAGTCAGTCCATTTATTTGAACCATCGAACCAAAGGCTCATGATACCACCGTTTAGGCTATTTGGGGGTCAACATGATGAAACATGTTTACTTTGCGACTTTATTTCTTTAAAAACAACACTTTTTTTTAGAGACACACCACGTACCATCCAAAATCTTAAGGTGATAAGTGTATGGATTCTCCTCGTTATAACTATTCAAGTCTCCCGACAATACTCACACTTGTTATTCTCAATAAAATTTAGGTCTAATACATTAATTAAGAAGATTAACTCTAATGTATTAGGCACAACTCAACATTATTTCTCTTCTATTTGTTGTCTAATGTGCCACTTCTTCCTATTTTTCTTCTTGCTTTCTTCAAATGTGCTTTATTTTCTTTCTTCTTCAATTCCCTCTCATGCGTGACTTAATTCAATTTTTCAAACAAATAACCTATTTCTCATCATCTCAGCCACATCCACATTTATGTATAAGCAATGTTTTGAAAGGAGTTAAATTGAAAACGAATATTGTTCAGAGGTGTATATCTAGTTATTGGTTTTTTAGTTCCTAAAATTTATCACTGTCTCTTGCATGCCAAAAAATCAAAGATATTAAAAAATTAAATTAAAGTGAGATATGCTTATTTTTGTAGTATGTATGCATTTTTTTAATCAAATAAAATGTGTATTAATTTAAAAAAATCATATACAAGAGCGAGGCGATCACACAGTATTCAGCCATCAAAGTATGTATGCATTTTGTTGTTGTTGAATATTAGTAAAAGTTTGGATCTACAAGTATCTTTTCGTGATTTGTTTCTTTTTCCTAATTGTTTTTAGTTAACATCTTCATTTTTTTTTATTAGAGCAACTTTAGTGCAGAGTTGTTAAATCAAAATTCTTTATAACTTACGTTAGTAATAAAGAATTTGCATTGGAGTAGAGCTGACATGACATCTAAGTGAACTAAAATTTAGTTCCCATTAGCTATATAGTTAACGTTAACTAGTGAAATATATTATAATATTATTTATTTAATTAATAAAATATTCCAATAATATTAAAGTAATGGCATGATATTTGAAAATAGTAACGGTCTGTTTCCCTTGAAAATCGGAAAACAACCGCTGATCTTCCAAATTTGACTTTGGTGACTCACAGGATCGATCAGATTGATCCTAGGACATGTGCTAAAGTATTCTACGTTTAGAATTAAATTTAAAGTACTTGTGATAACGAATTGGTAAAGGTGCTTGTAATGAAAAAGACTTTGACTGGGTATTTTAAAGTGCATAAACTTAAGGAAACCCTGTAAAAGATTTGTAAAAAAGGCTGATCGAAAAAGGTAAAAAGTTTAAAGGGAAGAAGGAATTAGAGTAAAGGATGCGGGAAAGGTAAAGGCAAAATGTAACACTTGCACAAGTGGTTCGACAGAGGAAATGTAAATGTTGCTGAAATTGTAAAAGACTTTATTGAAAAGTTGGTGATTTTACATAACGTACATTCTCCGTGAAAATACTCTTTTCTCACACTCGAGTACTTTGGGTAAATTTGATTGGAGTTACTTTGTACAAATGGTAAAACACCCAGAAATCTGCCTAACAAATCCCTATTTATAATGCTAATAATTAACTGCTAATAACTTCCTAGTATCTCCTCGATCTAACAAGTGTCATTTGCATGTAACTTCCTGCTCTAGACCTCGCCACGTGTCTTATGAACCAAACTCCTCCCTCCAATTTTTGAATTTCAAAACGACGTAGCAATGCCATTTGCGAAATTTCGGTCGAACGACCTCTAACACGGTCAAAATGCTCATAACTTTAGGTTTCTTAATTTTTCTAGGTTATTTCAACCGTTCAGCTTAGAAAATTCCTTAGAGGCTGTCGCAACCTCTTTGCTTCATTTTTCTTAGACATTAATTATGTCTTAAAGTTTGGCAACCCAAGGCAGTGTCGAATTTGGGAGCTAACAAATTGCCCCCAAAGAATGTTCTTTTTCGACCTTATCGCAGGAAAAGGACATTTTTTTGATAGTATCTCATTCGACACCATCTTTTCAACACTATCAGACCCTTTGGTTTGCCTCTTATCCTTTGGAAGATAAAACAGAAGAAAGAGAAATGTTTATATTAAAAACCGCTCCACTTTGCACGCTTCTGACGTCATCATCATCATGGCAGGTTTTTTGGAACTCACAAAAATTCAGAAAACATCATCACCCTTTTAGCGCCTAGGGGTATAGGTTACAACCGCCCCTTACTTCTTCCACTAGGTGGCACACGTGGCCCACTAACTTCAACCACGTAAGAATTCTTAATTTCTGAATCCTTATAAAATCACCAAAAAAATTTCCTCATAAGACTTTCTACTCTTTTACCAACCTTTACTCTTCTCCCCTTTGCTGAAGAAACCCCTTTTTCAACATAAGAAAAATCTCCTTTCTCTCTGAAAAACTTCAATCATGGCTGAACAACAGAAGAAAACTCAAACTAGGAGACCGTCTTCTTCATCTGCATTGCCACCTTTCGCTAGTTTGAGCGGACCAAAAATCACGAAGAACCAACAGCTCATCAAGGAACCGTTAGCAGAAGAGAAACGACACATCTACGAATCTCAGGTAATCATCCCCGTTGATGTGGCTGGAAAAACTTTAGCCATGTCTAGCCCATTGTCACCCCTAAACCTTGATTATTCCACCTTGAGTGACTTTTTCCCTTCCTATCGGAAGACCAAACCCTTAGGGGGAAAAAACGCTAGCAAAATCCCTTCTGATAACCCAGATGACCTTTCTCTCTTCAATGTGGACCTCAAATATTTACATGATGGAGCAAGACTCTTCAGAGCTACGCCGTACTTAAAAGACTCTGACCTTTACCTTAACTGGTTGGCCAAAATAGAGAAAGCAAAGGCACAACATTGGAAAGAAATAGGTATTTATGACCTAATCATGCTGTCGAAAGTTGGGCCACCTTATTGCCCGTTAATGCTGGCCTCCTCTTTGTATTTTTGGGACAGCACTCACCATACCTTCCATCTTCCCTGTGGAATGGTGACTCCCACGCTCTTCGACATGGCTGCTATCGTTGGATTAAGACCATGTGGATTGGCTTACAATCCTGAAATTGATGCACGGGACACCATAGATTTTGGTAGTACGAAACATACGTACACACCCTTCATAAATCATTATCATAAGAGAGACACCGACGTAGTCGAAGACGAGGAGCACATAGCCTTTCTGGCCATGTGGTTGTCTCGTTGCATTTTTTGCACAAAGTCCTTGCAGGTGGCGAGGAAGTACCTGACCCTGGCGAATCAGTTACACCTTAAAAGGGACGTATGCCTTAGTGAGATGATACTAGCCAGCCTGTATGAGGCTTTGGGAGAAGGCGCTGATAAACTAAGGGATTCAAAAACCCATGGCGCTCTTATAATGGCAGGGCCATTTTGGTTGCTTCAACTATGGTTGAACGCTACCTTCGAGCACAACCTTCCCTTTAAAGGAGAGGTCGACGAAGTCCAGGTATCTGAACGTCGGGTCGAATGGCCACGCTTGGTTCAGTTGACACCAAATGAAGAGGGTCGAAGCCTTCGTGCCAATCTTACCAGCTTCATCCACTTGTTTTCAAAAAGGCATGAATTCACTCCCAGGATAGCCCCTTTTGCTCATAGGTTGTATGGCCCTGAATGGTTCACCAGGTCATTTCCTCCAGTTTCACAAAAACAAGAAGCAGAGTCAAACCTGATATGGGAGAGATTTTTGACGCCACGCTTGATAGTTCATAAGCTCAACCTTGTCAGAGGACAAGCAATACTAGTCGCTTATCAACCTAACTTGGTGTCGAGGCAATTTGGGTTAATTCAATCATTGCATAGGTGCTTGTATGATAAGAAGTCTCATGTTATCCTTCTCTCCACTAGCTTCAACCCACTTGAGTGTTCGACTCAAATGGCCCGTTATGCCCATAAGTCCCATTTTACTCCAATTTATTTTGAACCCTCTCACCTTTGTACCCCAGATTTTTACAACTGGTGGACCAATCATTACTCCAATAACTTTCTTGATGTTTCAAGTTTTTCACGCTTGATTGACCAGGCTTTTATTGATGTGCAGGAAAAGGTCAAGAAAGGTACGTCTACGCATATCAAAGAGATACAAGCTTTCCAGAAGTACTTCGAAACTGCCTATCGACCAAATGATGTTAGTCGAACCGTCCGCGAGGCTGCTGTCACTTTAAAAGAAAAATTTTCTAAACGAATGGAGAAACTGAAAATCCCCTCATTTATCCCTTACGATAGACGATATGAGGTTGCTTTTAAACTCTTTCCCCCAAAAAACCCTCGATTACCAACCGCTGATTTTGGCGTGGCTCTTGCCCCTCCATTTCCAGACTGGTTTATATGTAAGGATAATATAAAAATACTTCGATAGCAGTCGAAGCCTAAGGCGCAGCGGGTGGTTCCGACTAAACATGCACTTGATACCTTTAGAGGGCACCTTCATATCAGTATCGGAGATGTTCACATCGAGACCGAAATCCTTGAAGGTCATCTCCCTTTGATTTGGCTTCCTCTCACGAAGCTTCAACGTTACTAACCTATATCTTCTATATTTACTTATTCGCAGCTGCTCCCAAAAGAAACGCTCCGACAAATAAAACAGAAGGAAAGATTGAAAGTTCAAAGGTAAATTCTTACATGCTCTTATTCACCTAAAGATTTTCTATACTTTGCTGATCACTTCGATCTTCCCAGGTTGGCCGTAAACCTCCAACTCCTCAAAAAAGAAGAAAAGTTGAAGCCCAAGTCATCATAGACTCCGACGATGATGAATCCCCTCGTGAAGATATTCCCCTAAAAAGAAAACGAAGGGTAACTCATGGACTAGAGAGCGTCGAATCTCCTCCATCTCCCACCAAGATACAAAAACAAAACACGCCTCCTGAATCTCCTGTCAAAGCTCTCACAACAAATGATCCAAATCCTTCTGTCGTTCCCATAGAGAGTGATAACTCTAGTCCGGCTGAGGAAGCCACGAAGGTATTGTGATAGAATCTCTGACCTTTCTATATCAAGCTCTTGTCTCTTTCATCTCGCGTCTCATGAGGTTTATTTTCCCAACTGCATATTACTACTGAGGCCTCCAAACCTTCGATGCAGCCATCTCCCTTGCCTATTTATCCATTGAACAGCCAAGGTGAACCCACTTATATCCCTACATCTGATTTGGGTTCTGGTGTGAGTTCTCTTGGTGAAATTAACAAACCTGAATTTTATGCAGCCCCTTCGCCCCTAAAAACTACTACCCAACAATCACAAACTGATGGGTCTGACCACGAGGAAGAGGGAGCTCCTGAGACAATAGTCGTGGCAGACGAAGACGAAGACCCCAAACCTGAGGACACCAACCCTGCCACCACAACAAGTTCCCCTCTTGATCACACAAAACCTGCTAATGACGACGTTGATGTGACTGAAGCCAACGCATGTGAGGAAGAAGCCATGCACCAGTCTGAGCTAGGTGAGTCAGATGGTGAGGAGGAAGAAGCTACCTTGCCTCAAGACTCCACCAAAGATGCCCCTGTAGAAGGGGAAATAATTACAAAGGGAAAATCTGATGAGCCTGCTTGTATTGATGCTACCAAAGTTACTCCCGTCGAAATACCACGGGCAATACCTCTTCAGAGCGAAACGGTCCTCTCTAAGGAAGAAATGGCTGCGCTGAAAGAAAGTGATCCTCGTCGATACGTCCAACTACTGCTGCGCAGTCGAGGCAGTTCTTCTAGCAAAACTCGGAGTACTTCAACTTCTGAGGACCAGGTCTCTAGCAAATCTTCCGATGACATTTTGGCGAAGATCAAAGCCAAAATCTTTAAAGGAGACCTTTTCATGTTGCTGAAGATGGATTCCGTCACCCATCTATCTTTGAAAACGCTTCTTCAACAGGTGAAACTTGACTCCATATCCCCTGAAGCTGCTAACGTCATTCGAGAGGTGGGAATTTTGATAGATCAAGTCTACAAAGACCTCACGTTGCTGCCCCGCCTCGAAGATGACATTTCGACGAAATCTGGTTGTGAAGCAGCTGCCTGGACAAGTGCAGCGGAATCGGAACAAAGGATCGAAGAGCTAGAGGAAGAGAAAAAGAGAGACCAACTAGAGATTGCTTCCAGTAAAGAAAATATCGTCTGTTGGAAACGCAAGATCAAGAAACTTCAAGGCAAGATCAAGAAAGAAGAAAAGAAGATTTCTCAATTGTCTTCCAAAGACGACTCGACCCTTGCTGCTGAACTCAAACATGCCATCACTTTTGCAGAAGAGGCTCGAAGCTTAGAAGAAGAAGTTGCCAGATTAACTGACGAAAGAGCCTCGTGCCAACAACGTATCGAATCTCAGAAGGAGAACTACCTTAAAATGAAGGTCAATCTTCCCTTCTAATTTACTGACATATTGTAATAGACTATATTTTGCTGGCCTTTGAAGCCATCTTTGTTATTGTAACTTATCGCGCCATTTTGGCAAATATTAATACCATTTGTGGCTTTGCTTTATACTTTCTGTTACTCTGTTGTTATTTTAACTTCTTGCAGCATAGGCCTGTACTTTTTCAAGTACTTACCATTTAGTTTTAATATCCTCTTATCTTCGCTCAATTCTTCCACTTCATAGGCTCCATTAAAGAAAACCCTCGACACTTGGAAGGGTCCCTCCCACTTTGGGGACCATTTACCCAGCGTCTTAGCCTTTCGATCCATAAGCAGAATGACTCTCCAAACTAAGTCTCCAACTAAAAAGGTTTTTGCTTTAACCTTCTTATTGTATGACTTTTTCCACTCTCTTTTTCTGCCTTCTCAGCAATTCTAGAGCTTTCAATCTTTCTTCGTCTAAATCCATGACCTCATCGAGCATCATATCCCAATAGACTTCTCTAGGAATTTCGTGTTGCCTTTGAACCCTAATCGACTGTATGTGGATTTCGACTGGCAACACTGCATCGTGACCAAAGGTCAAACGATATGGGGTGGCGTTGGTTGCCTCTTTGGGTGACGTTCGACATGCCCATAGAACCTGATCCAACACTTTGTGCCAATTCTTTGGCTTGGTTCCTACTTGCTTCTTTATCATGTCAATGACCATTTTATTTGTTGCATCGACTTGCCCGTTAGCCTACGCGTAATAAGGGGTCGAAGTTAAGAGTTTGAACCACATCTCTCTGGCGAAATCCTGCATCTTTCTACCCGTGAAGATCGACCCTCGATCCGTTGTTATCGTCTCTGGCAGCCCAAACCTAAAGATGATATTTTTCTGAATGAATTCAATCACATCCTTTTGATCCACTTTAGGTAAAGGTACTGCTTCGACCCACTTGGTAAAGTAATCTATCCCCACTAAGATATACTTTTGGTTTTTTGAGGATGCTGGTCGAATTTCTCCAATCAGGTCCAAAGCCCAACCTCTAAACGGCCATGGTTTAATTATGGAATGTAATTCGCTTGCTGGGACATGTTGTATGCCCGCATGAACTTGACACTCCTGGCACCCCTTGGCGAACTCGATGCAATCCTTTAGCATCGTAGGCCAGTACAAACCTTGTTGAAATAACAACCATTTCATTTTATGGCCAACTTGGTGTGCACCACATGCCCCACTGTGGATTGTTGACAACGCCAAGTATGCCTCTGATTCACTCAGGCATTTCAGCAAAACTCCTTCAGGGGTCTTTTTGAACAATTCGTTGCCCATCAAGACGTAGCTCAGTGCTCGATATTTTATCTTTTGATTCGAGGCTATTGACGGATTCTGGAGATATTCAACTAAAGGCTTTCTCCAGTCATTGTCCAACAATTCTCCGATGGTAAAGACTTCGAAAGTATCTTCATCCATATATCCAAACTTTGTAGCCTCCAAGTCTGATGGCTTCAGCCCAACCGACACTACCTTGCCTCTAGCTTCGATTACTTCCTACAAGTCTTCCTTCGAGACCCTATATCCCGAGGAAATATGTGCTAGATCGTTGGCTACTTGGTTCTGTATTCTCGGTATATGTCGAATAGTTGACGCTTTGAATTTTTTAAGCAGCCTATTGGCCACTACGAAGTACATGATGAGATTTTCTTTAACACATTTGTACTCTTTTGTCAACTGTTTTATCACTAATTCCGAATCGCCCATTATTTCGACCTGGGTTGCCCCCAATTCTAACAAAATTTCAAGTCCAGCTATTAAAGCTTCATATTCATCCTCGTTGTTGGAACACAACCCCTCGACTTTATACTTGAATTTTGTTGGAATTTTATCTGGTGAAATAATCATCAGACCAATACCCGTGCCATGTTTGTGGCTAGAGCCATCGAAGTATAATTTCCATGGTTCCACTTCAACTATATTCAGGGCATTCTCGTTTATAGAGTGGTCGACGATAAAGTCTGCCACTATTTACCCTCTGACTGCTTTTAGCGGTCTATAAGTCAAAGAATATTTTGTCAATGTCAGTGCCCATTTTCCAATTCGACTGTGCAAAATAGGTTTTGATAACATGTGTTTAATAACATTAAAGTGCGAAGAAACACAAACATCTACTGGTTTAATATATTGCTTTAACTTTGTACATGAGAAATATAAACATAGACATAGCTTTTTGATTTCACTATATCTAGTTTCTGCGTCATTTAAAACTCTACTAAGGTAGTAAATAGCCCTTTCGGCGCCATTCTCATCCTCCTGAGCCAACATGCTCCCTAAAGTTCTATCTAACGCTGCTAAGTACAATCGCATGCTCCTGCTTCTACACGGAGGCGAAAGGACTGGGGGGTGAGCCAAGTAGTCTTTGATTTTGTCGAAGGCTTCCTGCTGCTCTTTGCCCCACTCAAATCTGTCCCTAGTAATTCGAAGCAAAGGTGAGAAGGCTTGCGTCTTGCCGCTTAAGTTAGAGATGAACCTCCTTAGAAAGTTAATTTTCCCCAGCAGCAATTGCAACTCCTTTTTGTTCGACGGTGCTTTTGTTTCTAAGATAGCCTTCGTCTTATTCTGGTTGATTTCGATTCCCTTCTTATGGACAACGAAACCCAAGAAGTCTCCCGCCTGTACACAAAACGTGCACTTCAACGGATTCATTTTGAGGCCGAACCTCCTCATTCTGGCGAACGATTGTCGCAAATGATCCAGATGGCTTTTTCCTGAAATAGATTTCACCACAATATCGTCAATGTATATTTGCATAAAAGATTCAATGAAATCATGGAATATAGAATTCATCGCTCGCTGGTACGTTGCCCCAACGTTCTTTAGGCCAACTGGCATTACTACCCATTCATAAGTGCCTAAGGTCCCTGGACAACGAAACGCTGTTTTGGGAACGTCATCTTCCGCGATAAAAATCTGGTTATATCCAGAATAACCATCCAACATATTAAGGTACTCATGGCCAGCGGCTGAATCAACTAACATTTCCGCCACTGGCATCGAATATTCGTCTTTGGAAGTGGCTGAATTCAAATCTCTGAAATCAATGCACACTCTTAGGGACCCGTTCTTCTTGATGACTGGGACAATGTTGGCCAGCCATTCGACATACCTCGCTGTGCGAATGAATCTGCAACGAAGGAGCCTTTCGATTTCCTCCTTGATCTTCGACATGACCTCTGGAGCAAAACGCCTTGGGCCCTGTTTGACGGGCTTCTTTCCAGGTTTTATTGGTAGTTTATGTTCCACCAAATCTCTTTGCAACCCAGGCATTTCTTCATAGTCCCAGGCGAAACAATCCTTATACTCCCGGAGCAACTGGATGACTTCGATCTTCAGCTGAGGGTCGAGGTTAGCACTAATGTACGTTGGCCTCCTGGTTGGACCCTTTCCAAAATCAATTTCCTCCAATGGATCCTGTGCGAGCATTTTGATGTCGTTCCCCAAAGGATCTCTTTCGAACCCCAGAGGTTCATCATCATAGATGGCGTCGAGTCTCTGGCTCTCCCGCTGCATTTTGATGGCTTCTTCAGCCATTTTGTCATGGGCGGCCATTACGGCCGTTTGTAATTTAGTTTCAGCCACATAGGCCGAAATTCTTTGCAGCACCGCTGCTTCAGTCATCAAACTCACTCCCCCACCCAGTGGGGTCTACTGGGGCTGCCCCCAGGTATGAGAGTCTCTCCCCAGGTATTTCCCTATCCCAACGAAATCCGTCGACAGGGTGGAGGTATAGTGAGTAGTATACCCGTCATTTGGTGCGAACTCAAAGTCCGCTGGAGCACAAGGGCCTATACTGGCCAAGTGCTTGTCGAATTGGAGCTGATCTATTTGCCTTCTTGGCACCCTGAAGTATCCTTGATCAGCTTCAATATTTTCAACTATTCCATCTGGCCTCCAGATGGCAATCCTTTGATGCATCGATGATGGCACTGCTCCAATGCCATGTATCCATTCTCGGCCAAGCAATAAATTGTAGTTGGCCGTGGTTTCGACCACCATGAATACCGTTGGTCTTGTAATTATTCCGACGATTACATCCACCTGAATCACACCCCTGGTGGTTCCTACTTTTCCCTCATAATTCGACAAAACCATATTATGTGGCTTTGTATCAGCGTCATGCTTTCCTATTTTGGTCAGCAAAGAATGTGGCATCAGGTTTACCGTAGCACCACAATCCACCAGTATTTTGTTGATGGGGATGTTCTCCACTTTTGCTGTAATATACAACGGTTTCAGGTGGGTCCTCATTTCTTCAGTGGGCCGTTCGAAGAAAGCATTTTGCTCTTCGACACAGCTGTTGTTCATCATGTAATAGCATACAGGTTTATGTGCTGCCATTTCCCACTCAGTGTCTGCGCCTGGTTCTTCGACCTCTGAAACCCTATTGAACTCCCGGGTCATCACCGACACCACGTTGACCACCAGGTGTAAAGAGTCATCAGAGTCAAAGTTATTTGTCATGTCTTCGTCCCCTTCCGTTGGTCTGCCTTGTTTAGGCGAAAACAACCTTCGCCCAACTGGTAACTTTTCAGCTATCTTCGACTGTTGTTCTTCTTTTCCGGGGGGTTTGAACCATTCTTTGACTGATTTTTCTCCGTCTCTTCTCTGAGAGCCTTTCTTCTTCTTTGCTCTCTCCTCCATTGAGATCTAGTCACAGGGTTCTTACCGTTATAGTTTTTAGATATGTGGGCTATTTTTTAGGATTGATACTCCTTGTTGTAGGAGATCGAAGATCCCTGATTCACTTCGAAGCTCTTCCACCTTGGCTGCCCTTGCGCCCTCTCTTCATTAGGCTTCCTCCACCTTCCATTAGCATAATCGACAACAAGTTTGAAACTGGCGGGCCTAGCACTTGGTGGCCTGATTCGAGGTTCAGACCGTTGGTCTTCTGTCCTCCTGTGGTAGCTCTTTCGTTGATCAAAACCATGGCCACCTCTATTCAGACGACGTCGACGTTCTCCCTCTAGCTTCTCTGCTGCTTTTCTGTCGAAAATGGCATTGCACCTGGGGCACAACATCACGCTCGATCCATTGTCTTTGCACCGATGTAAAAAACCAACGATTGACTCTTCTGTCTTTGGGTATGCTAACCTGCTACATCCCTCACATGATGTTTTGATTCTTTCTCTTCCATGGTCTCTGATGGGTTAATGTCGACCATATTGACTTCGACCGTCCCGCCTAGCTCCATTCTTTCCAAGCCCTCAGTGGCCTGGTCCATTCTGACGAAATGGTCAGCTGTTTCCTTGGTTACCATGGCGTAACTTGGATGACTTTGAACCCTTAGACTTGAATCGTTACCGTTTCGACCAGTATTCTCCTCGACTGTGACTGTCGTATCGTCCAAACCAAAACCCATGACGCATTTCGCCATCACTGGTGCTGAAATGAGGTCCTCAGTAACCTCCATCATGTTAACAGAAAACTCGATGCCCTCAGTAGCATCTATCATGTTTGCTTCCATAGGTTCAGCATAAAGAGCATCAGCCAATTGCAGCGGATCAGCATCCACCTTCATCTGGACCTTCGCCTTATCTCCAAACTTCAAGCGTCCCTCCTGTATCGCATTCTGGACGAGATCCCTGAAAAGAAAACATTGAGATGTTTTATGACCCAAAAAATTATGGTACTTACAAAAACCTCTCTTTTTTCGCTGCTCTAAGGGCGATGTTTTAGCACCAGGCGGCACTATCATATGCCCATATTTTACTAGCAAATCGAAGATTTCATCACATTTCGTGATGTCAAAGGTGTAAGTTTTCTTAGGGAACCTGTCGTTCTTTTCTGATTCGACAAAGCCCTTTCCTTGAGGAGGGGCCAGTACTCGACAGGAATATGGGGGACCCTGTTTTAATTCAGCAAGATCGACTTCGTTCTCTTCGAAGTAGGGGGACTCTTTGCAAGCCCATTCACTACTTTCGTTGAGTTCGATAAAAGTTACTTTCTTGCCTTTGTTAAATCTTGACTTTTCGTCTTTCAGCCTTTCTAGCTGTCGGACTCTGTCGGCCAATTGGGCCATATCTCTCAGATACTGCGTATCTAATTTCTTTCTAATAGAGTAATCTAAACATCCTGCTGCCATTTCGACCAAATCATGTTCAGGCACTTGTGTAAAACACCTTGCCTTAAGTAGTCGAAACCTATTGAGGTATTCTTCAATTGGCTCTGAAAACTTACGCTTTACACTGGCCAACTCTTTCAAACTAATCTTCGTCTGGCCCATGTAAAACTGTTCATGGAAGAGCCATTCTAACTGCGTCCAGTTACATATTGTACTTGTGGTAAAGTGGTAAACCACGTTAAGGCGTTCTTTGTAAGAGAACTTGGGAAGTATTTTATCCTAAGGCTTTCGTCATTGGCTATCTCCCCAGCCTCAATTATATAGCGTGATACGTGTTCGACGGTGGACTCCGTCGTGTCCCCTGAAAACTTAGTGAACTTAGGCACCTTAGTCCTAGGGGGTAATTCCGCTCGAAGGATGTAGTCGACTATTAGTGAAGTATAATTTGGCCTAGTAAACCCAGTGTTTAGGCCATTCCGAGTCATGATTTTTTCTACCATCGTAGCCAGGTTATTTTTGACCACGAGGTTGTTGCGTCTTACTTGCTGGACCACATTGTCTGCATCCTGGTTTCGATTCACCATAACTATTTCTGGGTTTCTCTCGACCTGGACTCTGGGAGTTTCGACAACATAAGGGCCTATTCCTCCTTGGTTCTCTAAATTGGCTTTTGTCGCCACTCTTGGAATTTGTTGTGGAGCATTCTCCACAGGGCTTGGTTTCTTTCTAACGGAGGTACCCCTATAAATTCAGTCAAGCGCGTCAACTGTGTCGCCAGTTGTTGGTTAGCGTGAGTGTCGCTACTCGAAAAATGCATCGTGCAACGACGGGTGAGGCGAAAAGAAAGGACAGAAGAGTCGCCACCGAACTTTATTTATCCCATGAGGGGAAAGGAAAATATTGAGAAAACCTTAAGAAAATAATGGATAAGATGGTCTCGCAACCAAGAATGGGTTCGGAAGTCGGTTATGCGAGGGGAAGGTATTAGCACCCATCGCATCCATCGTACTCGATGGGAACCTTTTGTTTGTCGATGTGTGAATTTATTTGCTTAAATATTATGCTATAAAAGAGTGTTCCAAATGGTAGAAATAAGGGCTAGAAACAGGGAAAGAGAAGTAACGAGGGAAAGAAAGGACTCGATAGGACTTCGCGGTCCTAGGCCTACGTATTCTCAACAGATATGAGAAAGTCAGAGTCGACGTAGTTCGGGAAACTACAGGTGATAGGGGGGATTGTGCTCGCCAAGACATCGCCGTATTGTGCCTACGTATTCTCATCTGGCATGAGAAATCAGAGCAGTCGTAGTTCGGCCTACGGTGTGCTGATGTTTTTATGGATGATGCTATCGTGCGCATTCTAGAAGTTAGGTGCATTGCTGCTAGCTCGTTGGAGACTTAGGCGTTACCTGTTTGCGGTAGAACGGACGTAACATATCCTTTTTGAAAGATCGATTAGTTTTTCGCCACGCGAGGCAAGAAGTCGCGTTTGATTGATTGGATTGCTTTTAAGGGGCGAGACATGTCCTCGGATAGTAACCCCTACGGGTAGTACCCAATTCTTTGTCTCAAAGTATTTGTTATGAAAAGGTGTGGCGAACGAGGCGTCTTCATATTGAAAGACGAGCGTCGAAACCACCCTCACTACAGTGGGCATCCCAACACTCGAAGAGAAAGAGGTCTATACCCAATCCTCTCTCTTTAATTCAACATAAAGAGAGCTTCGTTCTCTTATTAATTGTTTTTTGGTTTTGAATGGTAAGTGCTTTGTGACAGAGAACCCTACGGTAAACGTCAGCACTCGGGATAGGAGAAGGCCTACTCCACGACCATTCAAGTTTTATTGTAAAAAGAAGTTTGAAAATGCACTCGGTGCGAGACCGAGGTTTTAGGTGACAAGGGTTACGGGAGGAAGTTGTGAAAGGAGAGGTGATGGGAGAAGTCGCGTCTTCGTATTGAAAGACGAGTATCGAGACCACCCTCACTACAGTGGGCATCCCAACACTCGGAGAGGAAGAAGACTACACCCAATCCTCTCTCTTTAATTCAATACAAAGAGAAATGGATTCTGAAGATGGTTCGAGAACATTATCAGATGCAAATTAAACAACCCTAATAGAGGATCAACTTTCAAGCAAGCCAAGGGTCTTGTGAATACAAATAAATTGAAATTTTTATTTTATTAAATGAAAATAGTCATCAATGTGAATAATTTAAAAAAGAATGAATTAAAAATATTAAAGTATGCAAAAGTTATGAATTTTGGAATTTTGTATGATTAAAACAAAAATAATAAAGAATTAAACTTAATAAGATAAAAAAAAGCAAGAGGTGGGAGTTGAACCCACCTCCTTTGGTTTATAGTCAACACACTTATCCACTGAGGCACACGCACGCGCGCTGGAATGTAAATGGAAGAGAAAGAGAAAAAACAAAAGTCAAGGCTAAAAGGAAAGGAAAGAAAAAAAAGAAATAAAAGGGTTTTGATCCTCAGCAGGATTCGAACCCATATACTTGGCAATGAAAGGCGCATGGTCTACCACTGGGGTGGCTGTTACATCCAAGTATTAAGCCACCCCAAACATCATATAAGGCAACTGATAACAAGAATTCTGGGCAAAATAAAGCAAGGCAAAAAAAACAAGTGCAAGACGAATCAAAACTAGATCAAAACTCCATGGAATTGGACGAAATTTGAGTCTATCTTGTGTATTTTCAGAGAGGAATACAATGATGCTATCCAAATTTCCATATGATGCGCATAAAATCGAACACGAATGGAAATGCAAATGGACACCTTTGAAGTGCAACTTGAAACTTCAAAGTTGAATACAGATGAATGAATGCAGGGAAAAAGCTTGAGCAGGTTACAAACACAAAGCTATTACTCATTCAAAATACAGGTTTGTTAACAATTAAAGTGTCTTGAGTCACAAGAAAAGGTGCTGAGTATGTTGGACATGTTCATGCTAAACAGCTGCTCTATTAGCAGCAGAATGAGTTATCTCATTAAAACAAATTCAAACTAACAGCATTAGTGATTAAAGCAAACTCTTCTCAAACAAAATTGGTGAAACAAAAACCTGTTATGGATATTTTCTTTGAAGATCAAACATGTTTTATATTTGCAAACACATGGTCATAAACACAATAAGTAACAGCAGGGCAAAACCAATACCAACAGCTAACAGCAGAAAAGTTCTGTGTAACAAAACCAACAATTCCTAGCAAAAACAGTCTTCATTCACAAGTGACAAGCTATATGCAATACCTTAATGCAGTCCATGAAACCTAACAGTTATACTACACCCCTTACACACACCATATGGCATTCAAATTAAAAAACTAAATAAGCAACAAAACTGAATTTTAACAGCAATAGCAACATGTCAACCCAACTCATACTTCCCAAACAAACAGTAATATCCAAACTAGTCATGCTAGAAAATGAACCACACACCACTTGGCAGTATGCATCAGTTTTAGACAAGCAACAAAATGCTATTCCAAATATTGCTCAACAGCACCAGGTGACTCCTTTCAATCAATGTATATAACTATAAAAAAACAGACAAACAAAACTCCAAACACAGGTGATAGGCCTGATGTGATATACTTGATCTCCTTCAGCAGTCGAAGGCATAACTCATGTCTAGCTAATCCAAACTGAGCATGAAGTCACCACAAAACCACATCCCTAATGGCAGTTACACACACACAAACAAATCTGGCAGCAGTCTCAAGACAACACAAAAACTCTACAATCAAAAAGAACCCAGCCTAGACTTGAGCTACTTCCTAATAATTTTGCAAATTTGAATCCCAACTTGATAAACCTTCCCCCAACAGAAGCTAAGGTATCAGACTTAGCGTGTCAACTAGATTTAAACAAGCACAAATGTTAAAAATCCAATAGGAACTTGACTAGTACAAAGCCAAACAAATGTAAACCAATGCCCTATAACAGTTATTAGACATAACCAAACATGAATAATGATATCACAATGTCAAAGTCAAACTTTACCAATGGTTCAGCAGTATGCAGCAATTAGTGTCATGAGATTGAGCAAACTTAAACAAAATTAGGATAAAGTGACAACATTAGTGCAGCAGGAGGTTTCAAAATTAAATTCAAAACTTGAATGTAAAGCTATCATATTGTACCAGTCAGAATTAGTGTATACATATGCGCCAGGTGGATTCAAGCATTGCAATTTCAAATTCTTCAAAGTGAATGTTTGAGCATTACTAACTCAAACACGGCCAACATAAAAAACTAAGCCAAGCACACTATAAAGTCACAAACTCATCAAAATAGCAAAGACAATAGACCTAGGCAGCACCACACAGTGGCATTGTTCAATGAAATGGAAACCAAACCCAACAATAATAAACACAGACCCTAGCACCCATTATAAAGACTCACAGCATAACAAAACATCCAATGTCCTGACAGTGGTAAGAGTTCACAAGCACACTTCAATCCTGATGGCAGATCCAACAACCAATATTCTCATACCAGCAAGCAAACATTTTAACAGTGTAGATTAAGTAAACTTCCTTTCTTTTTTTTTTATAAAAAAAACAACATAAACAACAGCAGGTTAACAATGTCAACATCAAACACTAACTCAATATAACAAACATAACCAAATTTCAGTCATAAAAACAAGTTCAAACCGACACCAAAATGTCAAGATACAGTCTATATGCACATGATAAAAAGGTTCAGAATTTAATACCTCTTGCAAATCTTCAACAAGAACAAAGAGCCTGCAGCTTTGAGCAAGAGGAGCCTCCTTTGAACAGAGCTTGACAATTTCCTCCCTTCTTGAATCAACACACGAATTCTTAGAGAAAAGAAACCTCAGAGAAAACTCAAAACTCTCCTTCTGCTTTTTTGTATCCAAGTGTGGCTGCTAGGGTTTTTTCCTCAACTTTAACCCTTTATACCTCCGTTCAATCGAAAAACCCTCTACTGAATTTGTCTTTTTTTTCTTTGGTTGGAGTGGAGAGGTGGTAAATTAGGGCTGCTGCAAGTCAGTATAGAGGCTGCTTGTCCTTGCCTTCTCTAGTAAAAAATTCAAAATCCAATAAGGCAAGTACTTCCTTGGTTGGTCCAGTTATGGCAATGCTAGTACAAGCTCTCATGGAACCAACCTTGCTCCCCATTGCAATTTCATTTGCAACTTGAAATACACACTTCAAACATGAAAACTGAATACACCAAATTAATCCTTGCGAAAAAACAAGTGGGATTGGATTTTGTTTCACTGAAAATGGTCAAGTTTTGCTCTACTTCCAATCTCTCACGTATGGCCATTTTGTGTTCTAACTTGCCCAGCCATGAAACAAAATAAGGTACTTATGAATTTTGGGGTGGGATAATCAACGGATGTATCGCCACCCCAGTGGTTAAAGCAAGCGCGCATAGTGTATCATGTTCATGGTTCGATTCCTGGTGGAGACAAAATCCACCCCTTTTTTATCCAAGCGTTTTTTCCTTCTTTAAAATGTATACTTTTCCTTCCTTTGCTAATCACAAGCGCGTGGGTGGCTGAGTTGGTAAAGCAAGGTGCTTGCAATCCAAGGGTGGTGGGTTCAAACCCCACCTTGTACATTTTGCTTCATTCATTTTTTTTAATTGGATTTTCTTTATATATGCCCCTGAGAACCACATACTCTGCATCTGATGATTTGAACACCAACTCTTGATGAGGTTTATATACATTTTTTTTTGACACACACTTCGTGATCCCTTGTAGAAAAATGCAAACAATGCTATGCAATGCAATGCTTATGTATTATGCTGATGCAATGAAATAAAACATAAGCCAGAGAGGTCGGTCAAATTTTGGGGTACAACAGCTGCCCCTATTCAAACGGCTTGGGCCTGAATGGAGGAAAAGTGAACGACTTTCATACAATCAAGGTAAAAGACGGTTGAATACTCAAGGACCCGGAAATTTGACAACCGCGAAACGAACCTCTGACATCGCCGCCAGGCACCCATATTAAGTAGAACGTCTGACCTCGCCGTCAGCTCTTTTAATAACATCTAACCTCGCCGTCAGATTTCAACGTCAAAATTGTAAATCAACTGACTTTATCGTCGGTCCTCAATATTTCCTGACCTTGCCGTCAAAAAAAAATTTCACAGAACTTTGGTAAAGCCCCTGACTTCGCCGTCATCTCTTCAAAATAATCTTCTGACCTCGCCGCCAATTCTCAAAGTAATCTGACTTCGCCGTCAATTTTTTTAACACAATCTGACTTCGCCGTCGGTCCTCTGTTAAATACCAACAGATATTGAATCCGAAGATACAATCTTTTGACATCGCCGCCAAGACAAACATTCAGCATTGCCGCTGAAAAACTAAATCCCTTGACATTGCTGTCAGAACAAATATTCAGCATCACCTGCTGAAGGATACAATTACTCTTGACATCGCCGTCAAAACAAATATTCAGCATCGCCGCTGAAGAACTAAATCGCTTGACATCGCCGTCAAAACAAATATTCAGCATCACCTGCTGAAAAACTAAATCATCTAACATCGTCGTCAGAAACAAACTTCTCAACATCGCCGTTGAAGAACTAAATAGCTTGACATCGCCGTCAAAACAAATATTCAGCATCACCTGCTGAAAAACTAAATCATCTAACATCGCCGTCAGAAACAAACTTCTCAACATCGTCGTTGAAGAACTAAATCGCTTGACATCGCCGTCAAAACAAATATTCAGCATCACCTGCTGAAAAACTAAATCATCTAACATCGCCGTCAGAAACAAACTTCTCAACATCGCCGTTGAAGAATTAAATCGCTTGACATCGCCGTCAAAACAAATATTCAGCATCACCTGCTGAAAAACTAAATCATCTAACATCGCCGTCAGAAACTTCCGCTAAATATAAGCGAGCAACAAGATTCACGATATTAAGACCAATCATTGATGATAATCGCAAAAGAATTCCGCTGGGGAAACAAGATGAGTCTGGGTCTAGCCAACACACGGGCGAGGATACTAATCATCTGCAAGATTCACTGGAAACAAAAGTGTAACGACTCGGCTTATGTTTCATATGCATATGTTTGAATATGGCGAAATGCTCCATACGAAATGGAAATGCTTCGCGTTTGGGTAGATGTTATGCATGTATGTAGATGCTAATGAACCATTTCAGCAAAATAAATGCCAAAGAGAAAGAGCCAACTCCGTTGGGTCAAAGCTAGATACGCTTAGCGCAAACAAACCCATGCTGGGGAATACAAGCCTTAGGTGACCTTCGAGAAGAACTTCTGGGTAAAACTACTCTGCTAAGAACATAACCACTCCGCTGGAGGTCCAAATCAAACTCTGCTGGGGAAAGAAACAACAAATAGATAAATGTGTTGTACAGCCAACGCCAAATTATCAATTATGACTTTAATTAAAAATCAAATGTCTTGATTAACAGTTTGCAAGGCCCGCAAGTTTATGTATGCAAGTTCTTTTTATTAAAAATATCAGACGTCTTTTGCGATCAAAACGGTAAATGTTAAAACCAGAACAAAAACTTTTCTGAATAGTATATTTTATTGATAAAGGGCCTGAAAAATAGGCAATTTACATCGGATGCAACTCCTGAAAAGAGAAAGCTGCGCAAAAAGATAATTGCAAGGAGAATATACAAAATGTCGACAATGTGGTACAGACAAACACCATGTGACGACTCATCCATGACTTGTGTGACTTCGACGCTTTTCGATACTTTAACTCCTGAAGAGACTGATTTGAATGGTCGATCCTTTTGAGTTCTCCCTAAAATCCATTACGCTTATGATGATCAATGTGCAGGCCGCAGTCATTTGCTTTAAAATCCCTAATTTTTGCCTGAATCGCCCTTGCGGGTTTTCAATTCACCGGGATACCCATTTTTGCCAGAGTTGCCCTTTCAGGTTTTCAACTTTGCGGGTTCATATTTTTTATATCCCTAATTTTTGCCCGAACCTATCCTTTTATGGTTCATCGGGATGCCCCATTTTTGCCTGGATACTCTTTTTCTTTCCAGCGGTTTTTCTTAAGCAAAATATTTTTTGACTGCGTCTGCGTTCACAGGGGATGTAAAATCTTCACCATCCATAGTTGAAAGTAGCAAGGCTCCTCCTGAGAACACCTTTCTTACAACATATGGCCCCTCGTAGTTGGGAGTCCATTTGCCTCTGTGATCGTTCTGTGGTGGGAGAATTCGCTTCAACACCAAGTCGCCTGACTGAAAGCTCCGAGGACGTATCTTTTTATCATAGGCGCTCTTCATCCTCTTTTGATACAAACGACCGTACGCAAGAGACGCCAATCTTTTCTCATCCATCAAACTGAGTTGATTCAACCTTTCCTTCACCCATTCTGCTTCATCTAGTTTGACATCTGCCAGTACTCTCAGAGAAGGGATCTCGACCTCCAATGGCAGAACAGCTTCCATGCCATATACCAACGAGAAAGGAGTTGCCCCAGTTGAAGTACGCACCGAAGTGCGATATCCATGTAGAGCAAAGGGCAACATCTCGTGCCAATCCTTATAAGTCACCACCATCTTCTGTACTATCTTCTTAATGTTTTTGTTAGCCGCTTCTACTGCGCCATTCATTTTCGGACGATAAGGAGAAGAATTGTGATGCTCGATTTTGAAACTCTGGCACAGTTCCTTCATCATCTTGTTATTTAGATTAGAACCATTATCAGTGATGATCCTCTCAGGTATTCCATATCGACAGATGATGTCCCTTTTGATGAATCGGGCTACGACTTGCTTCGTGACATTGGCGTAAGAAGCTGCTTCGACCCATTTAGTGAAATAGTAGATAGCTACTAAGATAAAACGGTGCCCATTGGATGCGGTCGGCTCGATCTTTCCAATCATATCAATGCCCCACATGGAAAAAGGCCATGGTGATGACATGACATTCAAAGGACACTGCGGTACATGAATCTTGTCAGCATAAATTTGACATTTGTGGCATTTCTTGGCGTACTTGAAGCAATCTGACTCCATAGTTAACCAATAATACCCTGCCCTTAACAACTTCCGAGACATGGCATGCCCACCCGCGTGTGTTCCAAAAGCACCTTCGTGGACCTCTTCCATAAGCAAATTTGCTTCTTTTTCGTCCACACATCTTAGTAGCACTAAGTCATGGTTTCTCCGATAGAGCACACCGTCTGGATTTAGATAGAAGTTACCAGACAACCTCCTCAAAATCTTCTTATCCTGGGTCGATGCCCCAGGCGGGTATTCTTGGTTCTTGAGAAAGTTCTGAATGTCATAAAACCATGGTTTACCATCAGGAGCTTCATCTATTGCGAACACAAATGTCGGTCTATCGAGCCGTGAAATGACGATTATCGGAGCATCGTTCCAGAAATTTACTTTGTACATTGAGGACAATGTAGCCAAGGCATCGACCATCTGATTTTCTGCTCTTGGCACATGGTGAAGTTCTACTCGGTCAAAGAAGGGTAGCAACCTTCTTGCGTAGTTCATGTATGGGATCAGATTTGGCTGACGCGTTTCCCACTCTCCCTTGATTTGGTTGACCACTAAGGCTGAATCTCCATAGATATCAAGGTTCTTGATTCTCAAATCGATTGCCTCTTCAATACCCATGATACATGCTTCGTACTCGGCCTCGTTATTGGTACATGGGAATGTTAGCCTTGCGGTGAATGGTATATGGGAACCATGGGGAGTTGTAATGATTGCCCCAATCCCACTACCGTAGGAGTTAACAGCGCCGTCAAAGATCAACTTCCACTGGGAACCCAATTCCGGTCCTTCGTCTGGCAACGGCTCATCACAATCCTTCATCTTCAAGTACATAATGCCCTCGTCGGGAAAGTCAAACTTCATTGGCTGATAATCATCGACTGGTTGCTCTGCGAGATATTCTGACAGAACACTACCTTTAATAGCTTTTTGAGATACATACTGAATATCATATTCTGTCAAAATCATCTGCCACCTAGCAATCCTTCCCGATAGCGCCTGTTTCTCGAACACATACTTAATTGGGTCCATTTTTGAAATCAACATGGTTGTGTGGTTTAGCATATACTTTCTTAGGCGTTTGGCGGCCCAAGCAAGTGCGCAACAAGTTTTTTCTAACATTGAGTATCTGGACTCACAGTCGGTGAACTTTTTACTCAAGTAGTAAATTGCGTGCTCATTTCTTCCCGTCTCATCGTGCTGACCGAGAACACAACCCATGGAATTCTCAAGAACTGTTAAGTACATTATCAATGGTCTTCCAGCCATCGGGGGCATCAGTATTGGAGGCTCTTATAGATATTCTTTCATTTTCTCAAACGCCTTCTGGCAATTCTCGTTCCAAACGACCGCCTGATCCTTCTTTAGAAGTTTAAACAATGGCTCACAAGTGGCGGTGAGGTGAGATATGAACCTTGCAATATAGTTCAATCTACCTAAGAAACCACGAACCTGCTTCTCGGTCTTTGGTGCTGGCATTTCTTGAATTGCCTTGATCTTCGCGGGATCAACCTCAATACCTTTCTCACTAACGATGAACCCCAACAGCTTTCCTGACCGTACGCCGAAAGTACATTTACTTGGATTCAACCTCAATTTGAACTTCCTCAACCTCTCAAACAATTTTAGAAGATTTACCAGGTGCCCCTCCTCCGTTTGGGACTTTGCAATCATATCGTCGACATAAACTTCGATTTCGTGATGCATCATGTCGTGAAAGAGTGTGACCATTGCTCGTTGATAAGTTGCCCCTGCGTTCTTCAACCCGAAAGGCATCACTTTATAGCAAAAAGTCCCCCAAGGTGTGATAAAAGTCATTTTCTCCATATCCTCCGGCGCCATCTTAATTTGATTATATCCGGAGAAACCGTCCATGAAGGAAAACACTGAGTACTGTGCGGTGTTATCAACAAGCACGTCAATATGAGGAAGCGGGAAATCATCCTTTGGGCTTGCTCTATTCAGGTCCCTATAATCAACACACATCCTAACTTTGCCGTCCTTTTTAGGCACGGGCACGATGTTAGCGACCCAAGGAGGGTAGTTGGCCACATCAAGAAATCCGGCATCTAACTGCTTCTGAACTTCTTCCTTGATCTTCACTGCCATGTCTGGCCTTGTTCTTCTCAATTTCTGTTTGACAGGAGGACACTCTTCACGAAGAGGCAGACGATGAACCACGATATCCGTGTCGAGTCCTGGCATATCCTTATATGACCAAGCAAAAACATCCTTGTACTTTTGGAGTAACTCAACCAATCGTTGCTTGACATTACTTTGCAGCGTAGCCCCTACTCTGACCTTCTTCTTATCTTCTTCTGTTCCCAGGTTGATAACTTCAACTTCTTCCTGATGAGGCAGGATGACCTTCTCCTCTTGTCTTAGCAATCTGGCAAGCTCCTCAGGCAGGTCTTTGTCCTCTTCGATCTCTTCTTCGGCTTGAAAGATCGGATTGTCAAAGTCATACCGAGTCATAGACGAGTCCGAGTCGGTGGCATCTAAAATGTGTAACCTGCGATGATGATGATTTTATGCTTTTAAATGATATGCAAACTAAAAACACAAACCACATTTCCATTTTATTGTTAAAGATAAAAACAAGAACAACAAGGATCGCAAAATTTTGAATGAAAAGACGCCTTTTAATTGATGATAAAAAGATTGTTCACATGCATAAAAGATAGGGCCCTACAAATAAAGTCCATTATGCCTTGGGCAGAGCATATGGAAATACATTAATCAGGACAAAACAATTACTCTTCATAAGTCACTGTGATAACTTCTTCCATGCTCCAATTCTTCAAGCCCTGGCCGGGGATGCACGGCTGGATCCATGCATCCATATCGCAGTCGTTGTCTCCTTCCTCGTCTGATATGGCATTGATTCGTTCGGAAATGACTCCACTGCTAGTAAATTGGACAGGCCCTTTGTATCGTGGAGTGCTTTGTGAAGATGACGCATATGGGTTGTATCCCAGTTCGAATTTATCCTGCTTGTTTGGGACGTTTACCACTTGCCCCCATCCTTGTGCTGATCCAGACTTCACTATGGCTTGAGCGTCTTTGTAAGACGTCATAGAAACTTCCGGCGCCTTTGCTTCCACGGGTGCCTTCTCCTTGATTTGAATAGTCTCGAAAGCTTGGCACAAGGTTTCGTGAATTTCACCATCAACCTCTACATATTTGAATGAAGATAGATGGCTCACCATAATGTCCTCCTCACCACAAACAGTCACAATGCTACCGTCCACCATGTACTTCAGTTTTTGGTGCAGGGTTGATGTCACAGCTCCTGCTGAGTGTATCCATGGCCGACCCAAAAGACAGCTATACGCCGGACTGATATCCATTACATAAAACACCGTATCGAAAACCTCAGGACCAACCTGAATTGGCAGAGTCAGCTCTCCAAGCACTGACCTTCTTGTCCCATCAAAAGCTCTAACCACTAAGTTGCTTGGAGTATATATTATCCCTCGAATATCTAGCTTCATGAGGGCTTTCTTGGGTAGCACATTTAATGATGACCCAGTGTCTACCAATACATGAGACAACACAACTCCTTTACATTCGATGGATATGTGCAGCGCCGAATTGTGATTCCTTCCTCTTGGTGTTAAATCAAAATCGGTGAATCCCAACCCATTTCCTGCATTAACATGGGCCATCACTCCTTCCAACTGGTTCACAGATATTTCTTGTGGCACATAAGTGTTATCCAGAACCTTGAGTAAAGCACTCCTGTGAGCCTCAGAACATAGCAGCAATGATAAGATGGAAATTTTTGAAGGCGTCTGTTGTAGATGGTCCACAATCTTATAGTCGCTCTTCCTTATCAGGCGCATGAATTCCTCTGCATCCTTCAATGTTGCTTCCTTTTCTTTATCCTGAGAGCTTTCTTCTGCTACAACTTTCCCCTTACCTTTATCAGCCTTTTCTGCACTTACTTCGGGAGGCGCAAATACTCTCCCGCTCCGAGTCATTCCTCCAGCCCCTACCAAATTGTCAACTGAACCAAAAGGTGAATTCTTCAATTCCTGCTTCTGTCCATTGCAATAACACTCTGCTCCGTAGTTCCAGGGAATTGCCTTGGAGCTCTCATAAGGTACAAGTCCTGCCTTTGTGAATATGATGGTAGGTCGTGTCGGTGGCGCAGAAATAGTAATCGTCTTGTAAGGGATGGAGATGGTGTAACAGCCCAATTTTCAATAATTAATTAATTGTGTTAATTAATTGATTTATTTGGATTATTCTAATTATTTGAATAATTAGATGTTTGTTTAATGGATTGATAGATGTTTTGAGAGAGTAAATATATTGGAAAGAAATAAAGAGAAAGGTATTATGGAGGAAATAGAATGGAAATAAATAAAAGGAATAGAAATAGAAGAAAAGGAGATAAGAGTTGGTAAGAAAGAAAGAAAGAAAGGGGAGAAAAAGAGAAAGAAGGAAAAGGAGGAGAAAAGAGAAGAAGAAGAGGATAGTGGAAATCTTCAAGAACCAACTCAAAGCTTCGATTAAACCAAGGTAAGGGTGAGAAATGTTTCTATTTGATCATTGCATGATGTTATGTATGTTGGGTTGGGGTTTTGGTAGAGTTTCCATCCTTTTTCATTTAGGGCCAAAGTTGGAATAATCGGTAGATTGATGATTTAATCAGTTGAAATCGAGTAATAATGTCGTAGAATAGTCGGGTAACATGTGTTGATGCTGTTTGTACTGATTTTGTTGTGTGAGAAGTTGGATGATGGTGGATGGTGGAGGTGGAACAGAATAGGGTTCTGTTCTGCGCAGGTTCGCTGGCTCTCGCCAGGCGAGTGAAGGCGAAGCTTCGCCAGGCGAAGCCTAGCGAATGTTGGCGAATAATTATATTTAAGTCCCAGTGGATTTCGCTGGCGAGTTCGCCAGGCGAACTTGGATAGCGAAGGTTCGCCCAGCGAAGGTACTGGCGAATGGTGGCGAATGAAGTCAGTAGCTACTGACTTGGGCTCGCTGGGAAGTCTCGCCAGGCGAAGCCTAGCGAGTGTTCGCTGAGAGAGTTCGCCAGGTGAAGGCCAGGCAAAGGTTCGCTGCGAGGGTTCGCCAGGCGAATGAAGGCGAATGTGACAACATTTTTCTTTTGCTGTGTTGCTTATGTGGTGATTGTTTAGTTGATTCACATAGGTTAATACCTCTATGATATGAATAGGTATGTGATCCATGGTGATGATATGTGTTGTGGGTAGCCTTTGGGCGTGAATCCTAGAGTTGTGATATGAATGATTGGTTGTAATCGGTTAAAATACATGAGAACATAATGATGATTATGTGTGTAGTAATTGATGAGTTTGTGAATGTTTGATTGTTGTGTACAATTACGTAATAAGTATGCAGGAGAATATTGTGGAAATATGTGTGCATAACTTATAATTGTATGATTGGTATTGTGATGTGTATACCTTGTATGAGATGGCATGAGATAAAGAATAAACATACTATGAAAAATGTGTGGTGGATGCATATTGTTTATATGCGATTGTATGTTAAAAATACATGAAGAATGCATGAGAGCATAATGATGGATATGCGTGCATTGCTTGCTAAATATGATGTTGTATTGAATTGTGAATATTTGTGGATAATGCATGGGAACATATCGCGGATATGTGTGCATTGTTAATAATTGTATGAGATGCATGAGAACATATCGTGGATATGTGTGCATCGTTAATAATTGTGAGAAATGCATGGGAACATATCGTGGATATGTGTGCATTGTGTGATAGTATTGAATTATGAATACGTTGATGATTATTATGATATGTTGTGTGTGCAATCATGATATAATTCACGAAGGGGTAAATTATTCGAATACACGGGAATATAATGATGAATGTATGTGTATTGTCTAATGAATTGTGAGTGCATATTTGTATGCGATTGTTGTGTAAATGCATGGGAACATATGTGATATGTGTGCATTGTTGTTGAATATGATGATGATGTGTGGAATGAATACATTGATAAATGTTGATATATGTTGTATGTGCAATCATGATGAAATTCTCGAAGGGGTGAATTATTCGAATGCATGGGATTAAGACGCGGGAACGGTCTTAAGTGCATTTATTGTGATTGGTTGATTGTACATGCATCATTCAGTCAAAAGGCAATGTCTGCTAGTTTCGTGGAAACTAGTGGCTTGTCCCAAACCTAGAAGGGTGGGTTTGAAGCCTAGGGGACGGGCTTGGTTGTTATCGGTCTAGAAGGGTGGACCCGGTTTAAAGTAAAAACCGAAAAATGATAACGAGTTATCGGTCTAGAAGGGTGGACCCGGTTTAGAGTGAAAACCGAAAAAAGATAACGAGAGTCGGTACCGCATAGCATTGAGTTGCATTGAATATGTTGAGTCACATTGCATAATATTGTTGTTGTATAAATGTGCTTGTGAATGATTGTGAAATTAAGCATGAAGGGATGTGCTTGTGGATGTTCATAATGTTGATATATGTGAACGTAATATGATTATGACTATGAGAATGAAGTGTGGTGGGAAATGTGAATATGTGTTATATGATACCTATATATACATGATTTTATGCTTTGATTATTATGGTAATATTTCTCACCCTTCTGCTGTTTTATAATGCTCTATGAGGCATTGCAGATTAGATTGCTGGAGGCCTTTATGAAGTTCTGCTTGTAGTTCGAGGTTGCTACGTGTGTAGCGGTTTAGTAATTATTTATGGGTCGAGTCATGCTTTGGTCGTGTAACACGGGGATCGATTGCTTATGTTTTAGGATTACATTATGTAACCTAAGTTATGTTTTCATATTTGGAATAATTGAGATAATAAGATGTTGGCCTTAGTGCCTAGAGATGTTGATTTTATATGATGAAAGTAAATGTTTCTTTTAAAGGATTTTCATTAATGAATCCGCTGCTAAATGGAAAGGTGTTTATGAGCATGACAGATTGTTTTTAATGTGGTGCAAGTTTTGTGTGATGCCCTTTTATGGATGCATGTTAATTTTTACTCTGATTATGCATATATTATTTGCGGGGTTTAGAAGGGTGTTAGATTAGTGGTATCAGAGCAGGTTGGTCCGTCCGGCCAAGTTGTCTAATGTTATTTGTTTCCTTGTATGCGACATGTGCGTGAAAACACTGTCGATACATGTTGTTGCTTAACCTTGTTTGCAGAAGAGGGAATGATTAAAGTGGGGGAGAAGCTTGTGATTCCTTAGAAGGCTGCAAGTGTGGAGTTGTAGCTTAGTATGTAGTTAAACGCTATTATAGTTTGGTAAAGATAGTCTATGCCCCATTATGGTTTCGGCTGTCTATCGACAAATTGAGGAACTGATCACCCTTAATCCCTTGTTGATAGTAGTTGGGATTGTGTTGGACGGGATAGATGTGTCTTGCAAGCTTAGATGGCGTGGTGCAGTGAATTGTCTTGAGTAAAGCCGAGCACTTGAGAATTGTTTTGATGAGTCGGTGCAGGACAGTGATGAGATGTTTGATTTCGATGGAAATATTGAGTATTGATGGAAGTGGAGGAGTTGTCGGTTTACCGTTTGATTGTGGTAGTCTGAGAATTATCCTGACAAGATAAGGGGTAAACAACCAAGACGTGAAGTTGAGTTGTGATCGACTTAGTTGCGGAGAATAATCAGATATTGGAAGCTCCATATTATACGTTTGTTTGAGTGGCCAAGGAATTAAGATTGATTGAGTAGTGTTGAGAATTACGTCTGGTGTGTGTGCTACGGCAACAGATTGTGGAGTCAAGTATAAGGGTGGATAATGACTTCTAGTGATTACTAAAGGAAATGAGATGTGGAATACATGGTTGGTATAATCGGACCCTTAAGCATTTCAAGAGTTGGAGAGGTATTGGATGACCTTTAACTGTGGAAGGGTTGTTTCCGTGATTTTGTCGTAACGGAAAACCGTAATTCGGAATGACGCAAGATTAGAAGCGTTGGAAGATATTACAGTGCTCTATGTGATGGGAAAGTAGTGACATGGAATTAAGTATTTATTGGCGAAAAATGTTTGGATGTTATGGTAAGCGCGGAGAGTGCGGTTTGTGTTATCACCATGAGTTCGCAGCTGAGTATCTGTTGGGTATAATGATTTTCCACACTTGATTGAGAGAGTCAATGGTTATGTAACCGATGGTGTTTGGATATGTTCGGAGAGTATAGGGGTTCATGTTGAGCGTCGGGAACTTGAGTTATTAGTATTGGGGAAGAGGCAGTGATGTACTACTGTGAAGAAAGTTCAGAGAGTTTTGAGAAAGCTGTCAACAGTTCGTGTATTGGTTTTGCCAAGTCCGACAGGATTGTCGTTGTGTTTTGAGATACTTTGTTGATATGATTAAGAGATGTGTTAAGTACAACATTAATGAGTTTTGGTTATGCTTGAAGGCAATATAAAGTACAGAGAGGGATTATCTGACAAGTAATTTGGAGTGGGTTGCTGTTGTGTGTTTGTACCGGAGTTTGGAAGCCTCAATTGTTTAGTTGAGATTTGAGATGGTTACTAACCTTAAGGTATTTGTTTTATTTGAGAGAGAGTCAAATATGAGACAGCGAAGTAATTGGAAATCCTGAAGGAGTATGGTTTTGGTTAAATTACCATTCGGATGAGACCAAGTGGTAGCTAAGATATCGAATCGGGAAATTTGGTATACACTAATGAAGATGGTAAGGAAGTTAGAACTGATTAAGCAAATTCAGATATGAGTTCGGCCTGTGAAGAGACTTCTTATTGAGTTGAGCCTTAGATGTTGAGATTGACCTTTGGTATTCTGATGAGGTTCGAGGAAATCAGAATTCTGAGTTGAGTTGATAGATTAATTGAATTTAATGGATAAAAGTCAGAGGGCTTATTTTCGGATTAAGGGAAATGGTATTGTGAGATGTCGTGATGAAGTGTGTATTCTGAATAGTGTGAGTTGGATAAGAGTACTCAGGGAGAAGTACATCGAGAAAGATGGAGTATCCGTGCAGGTACTAGGAAGATGCGACCGAATTTGAGAAATAGTTTTGGATAGCCATAGATGGAGAAGGAATTGATTGAGTTGGTATATGTTGATTAGACTTGCTGGGAATTGAAGTATGGACATTAGAGATGGTTGGATCTGATACAACTGTTGAGTATTTCGAGTGGGATGGGATAGTATTCCCATGGGCTTGTGCCGGGTTTTCTGATGAATTTGAGGAAGTATGATCCGATTTGGACAGTTAAGAATGGATTAACAAGAGTAACTCGTTGCCTACCAGTGAAGATGAATCATTCTGTTAGATGGGAACTCAAGTTTTTCGTTAAGATTATGGGAAAGATTGCGAAAGCGGTTGGGTGCCATGTTGAAGATGAACTCTGACTAGCGTCCGTGAATGGCATGGACAAACGAAGAAAACTATCCAGTATGAAGAGGACTCGTTGAGAGCTTGTGTGCTGGACCAAGATGGATCTAAGGGTAGTTAATTGTCGTTGATGGAGTTGCCTACAATAACTGTTGCCAATTCGTATCGGAAACAACATCGTATGAAGTTCGTTGAGTAAGAGGGTATGACTCCTTTGTGTTGCTGCATGTCCAACGGGAGTGTTGTGCTCGGATCAAAGACCGTGCAAGGGACGATGGAAACGATCAAAGAATCCAAGTAAGGCCGTGTTTTGAGAGTTATGGTAGTAATTGGTGTTGGTCGAGCTTGAAGTCTCGTGAGCACCCTGTGTTTTGTTGATCTGTATCAGAGTAGCGCAGCGGAAGCGTGAGGCGGATAGCATGTTAGACTGTTTTACCGCTGTCGCTTGAGAGGATTGCATGAGGTGTTCATATGTCTAAGTTGAAGAGGTACATTGATTCAGGTGGATGGTGTACAAGTGAGAGAGAATTTGACTTCGGAGGCGTGGCTAGTTCTAGTTGTTGATAAGAAACAACTTCGAAGTATAGAGATTCCTTTAGTGGAAGTAGTTATGGGAGAATTGGATTTGGAAGAATTGGAATACGAGAGTCGTATCCAGAGTGGTGTGGAACAGGTAACATTTTCGAGGACGAAAATTCCTAAGTGGGGGAGAGTTGTAACAGCCCAATTTTCAATAATTAATTAATTGTGTTAATTAATTGATTTATTTGGATTATTCTAATTATTTGAATAATTAGATGTTTGTTTAATGGATTGATAGATGTTTTGAGAGAGTAAATATATTGGAAAGAAATAAAGAGAAAGGTATTATGGAGGAAATATAATGGAAATAAATAAAAAGAATAGAAATAGAAGAAAAGGAGATAAGAGTTGGTAAGAAAGAAAGAAAGAAAGAAAGGGGAGAAAAAGAGAAAGAAGGAAAAGGAGGAGAAAAGAGAAGAAGAAGAGGATAGTGGAAATCTTCAAGAACCAACTCAAAGCTTCGATTAAACCAAGGTAAGGGTGAGAAATGTTTCTATTTGATTATTGCATGATGTTATGTATGTTGGGTTGGGGTTTTGGTAGAGTTTCCATCCTTTTTCATTTAGGGCCAAAGTTGGAATAATCGGTAGATTGATGATTTAATCGGTTGAAATCGAGTAATAATGCCGTAGAATAGTCGGGTAACATGTGTTGATGCTGTTTGTATTGATTTTGTTGTGTGAGAAGTTGGATGATGGTGGATGGTGGAGGTGGAACAGAATAGGGTTCTGTTCTGCGCAGGTTCGCTGGCTCTCGCCAGGCGAGTGAAGGCGAAGCTTCGCCAGGCGAAGCCTAGCGAATGTTGGCGAATAATTATATTTAAGTCCCAGTGGATTTCGCTGGCGAGTTCGCCAGGCGAAGTTGGATAGCGAAGGTTCGCCCAGCGAAGGTGCTGGCGAATGGTGGCGAATGAAGTCAGTAGCTACTGACTTGGGCTCGCTGGGAAGTCTCGCCAGGCGAAGCCTAGCGAGTGTTCGCTGAGAGAGTTCGCCAGGTGAAGGCCAGGCAAAGGTTCGCTGCGAGGGTTCGCCAGGTGAATGAAGGCGAATGTGACAGCATTTTTCTTTTGCTGTGTTGCTTATGTGGTGATTGTTTAGTTGATTCACATAGGTTAATACCTCTATGATATGAATAGGTATGTGATCCATGGTGATGATATGTGTTGTGGGTAGCCTTTGGGCGTGAATCCTAGAGTTGTGATATGAATGATTGATTGTAATCGGTTAAAATACATGAGAACATAATGATGATTATGTGTGTAGTAATTGATGAGTTTGTGAATGTTTGATTGTTGTGTACAATTATGTAATAAGTATGCAGGAGAATATTGTGGAAATATGTGTGCATAACTTATAATTGTATGGTTGGTATTGTGATGTGTATACCTTGTATGAGATGGCATGAGATAAAGAATAAACATACTATGAAAAATGTGTGGTGGATGCATATTGTTTATATGCGATTGTATGTTAAAAATACATGAAGAATGCATGAGAGCATAATGATGGATATGCGTGCATTGCTTGCTAAATATGATGTTGTATTGAATTGTGAATATTTGTGGATAATGCATGGGAACATATCGCGGATATGTGTGCATTGTTAATAATTGTATGAGATGCATGGGAACATATCGTGGATATGTGTGCATCGTTAATAATTGTGAGAAATGCATGGGAACATATCATGGATATGTGTGCATTGTGTGATAGTATTGAATTATGAATACGTTGATGATTATTATGATATGTTGTGTGTGCAATCATGATATAATTCACGAAGGGGTGAATTATTTGAATACACGGGAATATAATGATAAATGTATGTGTATTGTCTAATGAATTGTGAGTGCATATTTGTATGCGATTGTTGTGTAAATGCATGGGAACATATGTGATATGTGTGCATTGTTGTTGAATATGATGATGATGTGTGGAATGAATACATTGATAAATGTTGATATATGTTGTATGTGCAATCATGATGAAATTCTCGAAGGGGTGAATTATTCGAATGCATGGGATTAAGACGCGGGAACGGTCTTAAGTGCATTTATTGTGATTGGTTGATTGTACATGCATCATTCAGTCAAGAGGCAATGTCTGCTAGTTTCGTGGAAACTAGTGGCTTGTCCCAAACCTAGAAGGGTGGGTTTGAAGCCTAGGGGACGGGCTTGGTTGTTATCGGTCTAGAAGGGTGGACCCGGTTTAAAGTAAAAACCGAAAAATGATAACGAGTTATCGGTCTAGAAGGGTGGACCCGGTTTAGAGTGAAAACCGAAAAAAGATAACGAGAGTCGGTACCGCATAACATTGAGTTGCATTGAATATGTTGAGTCACATTGCATAATATTGTCGTTGTATAAATGTGCTTGTGAATGATTGTGAAATTAAGCATGAAGGGATGTGCTTGTGGATGTTCATAATGTTGATATATGTGAACGTAATATGATTATGACTATGAGAATGAAGTGTGGTGGGAAATGTGAATATGTGTTATATGATACCTATATATACATGATTTTATGCTTTGATTATTATGGTAATATTTCTCACCCTTCTGCTGTTTTATAATGCTCTATGAGGCATTGCAGATTAGATTGCTGGAGGCCTTTATGAAGTTCTGCTTGTAGTTCGAGGTTGCTACGTGTGT
Source organism: Lathyrus sativus (assembly GCA_963859935.3). Taxonomy (NCBI): domain Eukaryota; kingdom Viridiplantae; phylum Streptophyta; class Magnoliopsida; order Fabales; family Fabaceae; genus Lathyrus; species Lathyrus sativus. Next base: position 3,302,792 of record OZ012735.1, read on the forward strand.
AGCGGTTTAGTAATTATTTATGGGTCGAGTCATGCTTTGGTCGTGTAACACGGGGATCGATTGCTTATGTTTTAGGATTACATTATGTAACCTAAGTTATATTTTCATATTTGGAATAATTGAGATAATAAGATGTTGGCCTTAGTGCCTAGAGATGTTGATTTTATATGATGAAAGTAAATGTTTCTTTTAAAGGATTTTCATTAATGAATCCGCTGCTAAATGGAAAGGTGTTTATGAGCATGACAGATTGTTTTTAATGTGGTGCAAGTTTTGTGTGATGCCCTTTTATGGATGCATGTTAATTTTTACTCTGATTATGCATATATTATTTGCGGGGTTTAGAAGGGTGTTACAGATGGTGGCCACCTCATCCTCCTCTCCACTGTTTATTTTCTCATTCTTCTCACAGATCTTGTCAAACTGTAGAACACCTTCATTCATCATACGCTGTATGTGATTCTTCAAGCTCTCACACCCTTCAGGATAGGCGGCACATTCTTCACAATCCTTTTCACATCCAGGAAACACCCCACCTCCTAACAGCTTGCTTTTTACAAAACTCAAAGGAGTCTTCAGTTCTTTGACATCATATACCAAGTTTAAATCTTCTCCTTCAACCACAACATTCACTCCACCTACCCCATGATTCGGCATAGGGTTTTGAACAACGTTTGGCGCATCATGGTTAAAGTTGATAGCCTTACTGTCAATAAGGTCTTGTACTTTGTGCTTAAAAGCTTTACAATTGTCAATATGGTGACCAGGAGCGCCAGAGTGGAAGTCACACCTAGCATTGGCGTCGTACCCGGGAGGGGGCTGGCCAACCAGAGGCGCCATCGTCCTTTTCTGGACTAACTCTAATTGCAGTAAGTGTTGTAGTAACTGAGGGTAAGGCATTTTTGGGGTGTCAAAGTGCCTCTCCATCACCCTTCTTTGGTTTTGATATTGTCTCGGAGCAAAATTCTGCTGTTGAGGTTGTTGTTGCTGTGGTTGTTGCTGCAGACGTGGTTGTTGTTGTGGAGGTAACGTTGTCGGGATGGCAATACTAGCTACCTGTGGTGTTTGATGATAGTAGGGTTGTTGCTGATATTGATTCTGATTTCGGTTCCAGTTCCGATTCTTGAAACTTGACAATGCGTTTGCCTCAATTTCTCTTTTCTTAGTACCAAAGTTCTTTCTTCCACCTCCCAATGAGGTCCCTTCCCCTGCTTGAATTTTCCCCAACTTTATGTCGTTCTCAACTCTTTCGCCGGTGATAATCAAATCTGAGAAGCTTCCTGACATGTTACTCACCAGCTTCTCGTAGTAGATTCCATGCATTGTTCCCACAAATAGATCAATTAGCTCTCTTTCCACCATGGGAGGTTGAACTCTAGCGGCAAGCTCCCGCCACCTTTGAGCGTATTCTTTAAAACACTCATTACTCCTTTGGGATAAATTCTGCAGCTGCACTCGATTAGGTGCCAAGTCACTATTGTACTGATAGTGTTGGACAAAAGCTTCTGCTAAATTCTTCCAGCTCCGGATATTGACAGGTTCCAAACCCATGTACCACTCTAGGGAAGGCCCTAACAGGCTATCTTGGAAGAAGTGCATAAGCAACTTCTCATCATTGGAGTATGCCGACATCCTTCGGAAATAGGAGCGGATATGCACCTTTGGACACGTCGTTCCTTTGTATTTATCGAAATCTGGTACTTTGAACTTTGGAGGAATCCTAAGTCCCGGAATCAACCCCAGATTGGACATGTCAAGTCCCATAGTGTTCTGGTTTTCAAGAATGCTCTTCATCTTTTCTTCTATCTCATCGAACCTTCTATTAGTGTCGGATCATAATCCTCCCCCAAGGTATCTCATGGAGAAGATATCATCCTGTTCATCTTGGTCCCACTGAGGATTCACGCTAGTAGGTATGGCGCCTGCCATAACTGGGATAGGAATTCCGGTTTGTTCTCTTCCGCCCGGAAGGTTGACTACAGTTGGGCCACCGTTGACCTGCAAGGTTCCACCATTAACAGGAGGGGGAATAGCAGCAACTCCTCCATGCAAAACGCCACTCCCATCCACTTGAGCCACTAAAGGTTGAACCAAAGTCCTAAGCTGGTCTTGCCCGTTGGCCACCCCCTGCATCATCTCCATGAATTGCGTCATCCTCTCACGAAACTCCAAAAGCTCGGCTTGAACCTGATCCATAATTCTCTGCTGATTTCCCCGCGTGTTGTAGGAGTGTTGAGAAGTCAGCTTGCTCTTTCTCTTTTTCTCTTTCTCTCTCTGAAATGGCAAGCGGTGTGAGGTCGGGTTTCAGGGAATGCAAACTGATGCGCAAGTTCATGCAAATGTTCAAGAGACTTTCAAAACTTATGATTATAACCGGTATTATAGAATTGCGAATGAACAAATAATAAAGAAAACACAATTAGACCAAAAAGCAAATTCTCATTAATTCGGGAAGATTCAATACAAGCATTTGCTGACTAAGCCGAATAACAATTCTCATTACAAGGAAAATACTGAGTAACTGAAAATCAAGAGTACTAAAAACTAGAATTTCTTTTTTTTGAGACGCTCTTCAAGCTTCTTCGTCTCGAACATGAACCTCCTAACCATTTGGTCGCAGAGCTGGATAAAGTGGTGAACAGAAGGAGGGATATCATTTCCTTCCAAGTCTTGAATGGCGCTTTCCAACCTCCATGGGATATCACGGATCATAAGGTTGCAATGCTCCACCAAATTGTTGTACCTAGCACGACACATATCTAGAGTCGACTGGTAATAACAAATAGAATCCACATGGGTGTCCAACAACTCATTGAGTTGAGCCTCCTTCTCGAGCCACCGCGCACTATCTCTTTGCAAAGCCTCGAAACGATTCCTCCACAGAAGGGTTGTTTCTTGGGCAGTTTCCAATTCTTGACATTTGTTATTCCACATGTCAGATGTGACATATGAATCTCTCAATGCCTCCTCTTTGAGTCTTCGTTCATTTTCCACTAGGGTCAAGGCATTTCTCAGTCGTTCTTCAAGATCCCCAATATCAGCCTCAAGATTCTCTCGTACTTCCTTCTTTTCGGAAGAGGCTATCTCAAAGAAGTGTCATGCCCTATCGCAAGAGGCCTTGGTGTCCTTTAAGCATTGTCGGAGAGTTGTTAATGATGCATCAGCCCCTTCGTAACCCTGTTGGTACCTGACTCTCAGATCCGTTTCTAATTTCAGCTTCTTGCTACTCTCAGCCGCTTGATCCTGTTCGAACTCCACCTTTCTTTTGTACTGACCGCTCTCCACGTTTGCTTGGTGGAATTCATTCTGAAGGTCCTGATTCTCCTTGGTCAATCTCTCCACTACTAGCTTCAGTTTTTCATATTCTTCTATGGATACATGAGTGGGAGCAGGAGGTGCTTTGCGCATAGATGGCTCTGAGGGAAATGGTAATGACCTTTCAGCTACTCTAGCTAGTAACCACTGGTTGTATGGCTCCTTCGCCACACAATTCTTTGCTTTTAACTCCTTCCTCCCCTTTGTATGAATCTTGCCCCAAGCCTTGGCAATCTTCCTGACAAACGCAGGGTCCTCTGATGTGGCTAGCAAAAAGAAACTCTGAACCTTCTCTGCCTCGGGCTTGTCTTCCATAGCATAGCCCAACTGGCGCAGTGCCATGACTGGGTTATAGTTAATACAACCGGCCCTACTGATCAAAGGTACATTACCGAATTCCCCACAACTAAAAATGATTTCCACATCATAGTACTCATGAGAGTACCAAGCAATATCACTAGCTTCTAGAGACATGATGCGTTGAGACCATTTCAATTCCTTCTTGTTTTCCACGAACGGCCCTTTCTTGGTCAAATGAGAAGCATACCATTTGTATAGTAGGTGAGAGCAGCATTGGATCATTCCCGTCTTCTTTTCACTCCTCCAATGAATAGAGTGATAAATATCGGCGAGGAACGTAGGGATAGGATTCTTCTGCATAAAGAGAATGATGGCAGTGATGTCTATGAAATTGTCCACATTTGGAAAGAGGACAATCCCATAAATCATTAGAGCAACGCTAATACCGAACTTTTTCCAATCTTCATCAACCTTGTACTGAGTATCCTTTTCTAGCAGAAATTTTAATGGAAAACCTTGAACACCCCCTTTACTGGTTAGACCCTCCTTGACTTCTTCTTTGGTCATATGAAGAGCGAGAGCAATGACAGCAGGCTTTGGTTCTTCTTCCAAACCAGTATAGACAGGTTGATCCTTAATCTTAATATTCAAAATGTGAGAATATTCTTCCAAGGTGGAAGCCAACTGGTAGTCTTGAAAAGTGAAGCACCGGAGAGGCGCATCATAAAATTGAGCCATAGAATACAAGGCCCAAGTATCAACTCTAGAGTGGAGAAGATCAAGCAATTTCCCATGTTTCCCTTGAAAGTTGATCTTGATAACTTTTGGCACGTCAATCAGAAGGTCTTGAATTGATTCCAACTTCGGTTCCCTAAACTTTATGGAATTTGTGCTTTTTTTTCTTAGATCAGCCATTGAGTTCACCAATACCTGAGATAATCATAGCTTCTTAAGTCTCTTGATATGCAAAGATGATATGTAATGCAATGCTTTATGAATGCATATGATAAGGGAACAATAGTAAGATCAAAGTCACAAATCCTGCAAGACAACAACAAAGGGTATATTTCCCATCGGGTGAGCAATCTATTGGTTTAAGAGGGTATTCTAAAGGCTTTTCAAACAAAGTCCCATGCACTAGCCCTCAAAAGTTTCCCATCATAACGACTACTCGTAAGACGGTAATCCCTTCAAAAGGATGAACACAGAGTTATGTTTTAGCAACCTTCGGAATAAGGTTCTACAAAAGGTCCTCAGAATCGCGGACTCCCAAGTTGAAGATAAGAACGCCATTACGACTACACGTAAGACATAATTATTCCAACGGAGTCTCATCTGAGCGGTGAAATTCAATCCAACTCAACAAGTCCTAAGTCTCGCAAATCAGAAAGAATCCACCTCCTAACTTAGTGTGCATGCTCGAAAGCTCGGGTAGAAAGCTTTATCCTCACAAACCAAACCAAACGAACCCAACAGGTTAGAAAGAAACACAACCATAAAATAAATAGCAAAATAAATAAAGCACAAATGCGACAAACAAAATAGGTGTGGCTTGCTAGGGGGTCCCCAGCAGAGTCGCCAGCTGTCGCTACTCGAAAAATGCATCGTGCAACGACGGGTGAGGCGAAAAGAAAGGACAGAAGAGTCGCCACCGAACTTTATTTATCCCATGAGGGGAAAGGAAAATATCGAGAAAACCTTAAGAAAATAATGGATAAGATGGTCTCGCAACCAAGAATGGGTTCGGAAGCCGGTTATGCGAGGGGAAGGTATTAGCACCCCTCGCATCCATCGTACTCGATGGGAACCTTTTGTTTGTCGATATGTGAATTTATTTGCTTAAATATTATGCTATAAAAGAGTGTTCCAAAGGGTAGAAATAAGGGCTAAAAACAGGGAAAGAGAAGTAACGAGGGAAAGAAAGGACTCGATAGGACTTCGCGGTCCTAGGCCTACGTATTCTCAACAGATATGAGAAAGTCAGAGTCGACGTAGTTCGGGAAACTACAGGTGATAGGGGGGATTGTGCTCGCCAAGACATCGTCGTCTTGTGCCTACGTATTCTCATCTGGCATGAGAAATCAGAGCAGCCGTAGTTTGGCCTACGGTGTGCTGATGTTTTTATGGATGATGCTATCGTGCGCATTCTAGCAGTTAGGTGCATTGCTGCTCGCTCGTTGGAGACTTAGGCGTTACCTGTTTGCGGTAGAACGGACGTAACATATCCTTTTTGAAAGATCGATTAGTTTTTCGCCACGCGAGGCAAGAAGTCGCGTTTGATTGATTGGATTGTTTTTAAGGGGCGAGACATGTCCTCGGAGAGTAACCCCTACGGGTAGTACCCAATTCTTTGTCTCAAAGTATTTGTTATGAAAAGGTGTGGCGAACGAGGCGTCTTCATATTGAAAGACGAGCGTCGAAACCACCCTCACTACAGTGGGCATCCCAACACTCGAAGAGGAAGAGGTCTATACCCAATCCTCTCTCTTTAATTCAACATAAAGAGAGCTTCGTTCTCTTATTAATTGTTTTTTGGTTTTGAATGGTAAGTGCTTTGTGAAAGAGAACCCTACGGTAAACGTCAGCACTCGGGATAGGAGAAGGCCTACTCCACGACAATTCAAGTTTTATTGTAAAAAGAAGTTTGAAAATGCACTCGGTGCGAGACCGAGGTTTTAGGTGACAAGGGTTACGGGAGGAAGTTGTGAAAGGAGAGGTGATGGGAGAAGTCGCGTCTTCGTATTGAAAGACGAGTATCGAGACCACCCTCACTACAGTGGGCATCCCAACACTCGGAGAGGAAGAAGACTACACCCAATCCTCTCTCTTTAATTCAATACAAAGAGAAATGGATTCTGAAGATGGTTCGAGAACATTATCAGATGCAAATTAAACAACCCTAACAGAGGATCAACTTTCAAGCAAGCCAAGGGTCTTGTGAATACAAATAAATTGAAATTTTTATTTTATTAAATGAAAATAGTCATCAATGTGAATAATTTAAAAAAGAATGAATCAAAAATATTAAAGTATGCAAAAGTTATGAATTTTGGAATTTTGTATGATTAAAACAAAAATAATAAAGAATTAAACTTAATAAGATAAAAAAAGCAAGAGGTGGGAGTTGAACCCACCTCCTTTGGTTTATAGTCAACACACTTATCCAATGAGGCACACACGCGCGCGCTAGAATGTAAATGGAAGAGAAAGAGAAAAAACAAAAGTCAAGGCTAAAAGGAAAGGAAAGAGAAAAAAGAAATAAAAGGGTTTTAATCCTCAGCAGGATTCGAACCCATATACTTGGCAATGAAAGGCGCATGGTCTACCACTGGGGTGGCTGTTACATCCAAGTACTAAGCCACCCCAAACATCATATAAGGCAACTGATAACAAGAATTCTGGGCAAAATAAAGCAAGGCAAAAAAAACAAGTGCAAGACGAATCAAAACTAGATCAAAACTCCATGGAATTGGACGAAATTTGAGTCTATCTTGTGTATTTTCAGAGAGGAATACAATGATGCTATCCAAATTTCCATATGATGCGCATAAAATCGAACACGAATGGAAATGCAAATGGACACCTTTGAAGTGCAACTTGAAACTTCAAAGTTGAATACAGATGAATGAATGCAGGGAAAAAGCTTGAGCAGGTTACAAACACAAAGCTATTACTCATTCAAAATACAGGTTTGTTAACAATTAAAGTGTCTTGAGTCACAAGAAAAGGTGCTGAGTATGTTGGACATGTTCATGCTAAACAGCTGCTCTACTAGCAGCAGAATGAGTTATCTCATTAAAACAAATTCAAACTAACAACATTAGTGATTAAAGCAAACTCTTCTCAAACAAAATTGGTGAAACAAAAACCTGTTATGGATATTTTCTTTGAAGATCAAACATGTTTTATATTTGCAAACACATGGTCATAAACACAATAAGTAACAGCAGGGCAAAACCAATACCAACAGCTAACAGCAGAAAAGTTCTGTGTAACAAAACCAACAATTCCTAGCAAAAACAGTCTTCATTCACAAGTGACAAGCTATATGCAATACCTTAATGCAGTCCATGAAACCTAACAGTTATACTACACCCCTTACACACACCACATGGCATTCAAATTAAAAAACTAAATAAGCAACAAAACTGAATTTTAACAGCAATAGCAACATGTCAACCTAACTCATACTTCCCAAACAAACAGTAATATCCAAACTAGTCATGCTAGAAAATGAACCACACACCACTTGGCAGTATGCATCAGTTTTAGACAAGCAACAAAATGCTATTCCAAATATTGCTCAACAGCACCAGGTGACTCCTTTCAATCAATGTATATAACTATAAAAAAACAGACAAACAAAACTCCAAACACAGGTGATAGGCCTGATGTGATATACTTGATCTCCTTCAGCAGTCGAAGGCATAACTCATGTCTAGCTAATCCAAACTGAGCATGAAGTCACCACAAAACCACATCCCTAATGGCAGTTACACACACAAACAAATCTGGCAGCAGTCTCAAGACAGCACAAAAACTCTACAATAAAAAAGAACCCAGCCTAGACTTGAGCTACTTCCTAATAATTTTGCAAATTTGAATCCCAACTTGATAAACCTTCCCCCAACAGAAGCTAAGGTATCAGACTTAGCGTGTCAACTAGATTTAAACAAGCACAAATGTTAAAAATCCAATAGGAACTTGACTAGTACAAAGCCAAACAAATGCAAACCAATGCCCTATAACAGTTATTAGACATAACCAAACATGAATAATGATATCACAATGTCAAAGTCAAACTTTACCAATGGTTCAGCAGTATGCAACAATTAGTGTCATGAGATTGAGCAAACTTAAACAAAATTAGGATAAAGTGACAGCATCAGTGCAGCAGGAGGTTTCAAAACCAAATTCAAAACTTGAATGTAAAGCTATCATATTGTACCAGTCAGAATTAGTGTATACATATGCGCCAGGTGGATTCAAGCATTGCAATTTCAAATTCTTCAAAGTGAATGTTTGAGCATTACTAACTCAAACACGGCCAACATAAAAAACTAAGCCAAGCACACTATAAAGTCACAAACTCATCAAAACAGCAAAGACAATAGACCTAGGCAGCACCACACAGTGACATTGTTCAATGAAATGGAAACCAAACCCAACAATAATAAACACAGACCCTAGCACCCATTATAAAGACTCACAGCATTGTTAGAACACAGATTGGTTCTTAATAATTACTCTTTGTTTTGATGATAACTGTTAGGAAATTTATATTTAAGAATTATATACTCTAAAATTTGTTTGAGAGTTTTACTGCAGATTGAAATTATATTAACTCTCTAGAAGCAAATCTGCCTTGAATACAATAAGTTATTCTGACTCTGAAGCGCCAGATGCACCTTACAGAAGAATCTGTTTGCTCCTTACAGAAGATCCTGAGCGTAGTCTCCAGAAGGATCTGAAGCAAGAAGCTCCAGAACATTCTGAGTCAGAAGCATCTGAAGATAGTCAGAAGCATCTGAAGATAATCAGAAGCATCTGAAGCTGAAGCATCAGAAGTATAGAAGAATATTGATTGAAGAGTTTCTCAAAGCATTAGTCTACAGAAGTTTCTAAAAGTACCTACGCTGCCAAGTACTGAAGTTCTGTGTCAAAATGCTCTGATGATCAACACGCTAGAAGCACACACGCTGCAGAAGACTCTGATACAGCTAGTTCTGAATCTCATTAGAAGATTCTGAGCCAGTCAGACTCTAAAGAACTTGCTGAAACTGAAGAAGTATTTTCAAGAATATATCCGTTGGAACTATTCAACGTCTCTTTCCTTATTTGTGCTAGACACACTTACACAGACAAAAAGGATTTTTCTGTGCCATCTATCTCAAGGAAAGGTCAGTTGATGTGAAGACAAAAAGGCTCAGACCTTTTAGGACTCTCTTTTCAACGTTCAGCTTGAATGGTTCAGCTGCCTATAAAAGGAGATCTTCACTTCATTCTTCAGTTACACACTTGCTGAAAAGAAATCATAATATTCTAAAAGCTCTCATTCTTATTCTTCATAGAATCTCATTGTACTTAAACTTAAGAGAAAAATCACTGTTGTGATTAAAGCTTTATAGAAGCATTAAAAACTCTTGTATTTAATTTACATTGATTGTAAAGGATATTCCTTAAGAGGATTCAGTTAGAATCAGTAGCTCTTGAGAAGACTAAGAACTGTTGTTCTTAGGTGATACTATTGTAATCAGTTTGATTTAATAGTGGATTAAGTCCTTGTTGAGAAAGGCAAATCACTCTGGAAGGGTGGACTGGAGTAGTTGTTAAACGAACCAGGATAAAAATAATTGTGTGATTATTTTCAAGTCTTAATTTTCCATACTTATTCAATCCCCCCTTTCTAAGTATTATCTCACCTTCAATTGGCATCAGAGCTCCGGTTCTGAGTATGCTATCACTTAACAGTGTCAGTAAAGATCCAGAGAGATATACTTTGATAAATATATTTATTTGTTATCATGGCTGATAATTCAATGTCAAATATTAACAATAAATATGAAGAGAGGGATAGGATCAGCACCAAACCTCCAATGTTTGATAGAGAAAAATTTGATTACTGGAAAGACAGAATTGAGAGTTTTTTCCTAGGATATGACGTATATCTCAGATTAATAAACTTAATCTTGTCAGAGGACTCCCTAATCTGAAGTTCACTTCATATGCTCTTTGTGAAGCATGTCAGAAAGGGAAGTTTTCAAAAACATCTTTCAAATCAAAAAATGTTGTTTCTACCTCTAAACCATTAGAACTACTTCATATTGATCTGTTTGGACCAGTGAAAACTACATCCATCAGAGGCAAGAAGTATGGATTGGTCATTGTTGATGACTTTAGCAGATGGACATGGGTAAAGTTCTTAAAACACAAGGATGAGTCACATTCTGTGTTCTTTGACTTCTGCAAGCAAGTCCAGAATGAAAAGAATTTCAAAATAATAAAAGTCAGAAGTGATCATGGTGGTGAATTTGAAAATAAATATTTTGAAAAATATTTTTCTGAAAATGGCATTGCTCATGATTTTTCCTGTCCTAGAACTCCACAACAGAATGGGGTTGTAGAGAGGAAAAACAGAACTTTGCAAGAAATGGCCAGAACCATGATCAATGAGACAAATCTGGCAAAACATTTTTGGGCAGAAGCAATCAATACAGCATGCTACATTCAGAACAGAGTATCTGTCATACCTCTTCTGAAGAAGACTCCTTATGAATTGTGGAAGAACAAAAAGCCTAACATTTCTTATTTTCATCCTTTTGGATGTATATGTTATATGTTAAACACTAAGGAAAATCTGGGCAAGTTTGATTCCAAAGCACAGAAGTGTTTCATGCTTGGATATTCTGAACGCTCTAAAGGCTACAGAGTATACAACATTGAGACACAGATTGTGGAAGAATCCATTCATGTCAAATTTGATGATAAGCTTGGCTCTGAAAAGCCAAAGCAGATTGATAACTCTGCAGATAGGGAAGTAGTCTTTATTGACTCTGAAGTTCCAGAAGCAGACAAACTTCAAGTGAAGGAACCAGAAGCAACTCCAGATGCTACTCCCTTAACTTCTCAGATGAATAATCTAAAAATTTCTGAAGAGTCAACTATCAGAGGATCATCATCCAGAATTAAAGCCTCTCATCCAGAGGATGTCATTATTGGAAAGAAGGATGATCCCATCAGAACAAGATCTTTTCTTAGATCATCTGAAGCATCACTATTTGGACTAGTGTCAGAAATTGAACCATCTTCTGTAGAAGAAGCTCTGCAAGACAATGATTGGATTATTGCCATGCAAGAAGAGCTTAACCAATTCAGCAGAAATGATGTATGGGATCTAGTTCAAAGACCTCAAGGATTTAATATTATTGGTACAAAATGGGTCTTCAGAAATAAACTAAATGAGAAAGGAGAAGTTGAGAGGAATAAGGCAAGGCTGGTTGCTCAAGGGTACAATCAGCAAGAAGGTATTGATTACACTGAGACATATGCTCCAGTGGCAAGGTTAGAATCTATACGCCTTCTTATTTCCTTTGCTGCACAGAATAACATCACTCTGTATCAGATGGATGTTAAAAGTGCCTTTCTTAATGGTATTATAGAAGAAGAAGTTTATGTCCACCAACCTCCTGGTTTTGAAAATGAAAAATTTCCAGATCATGTTTTCAAATTAAAGAAATCTCTATATGGATTAAAACAAGCTCCCAGAGCTTGGTATGAGAGATTGAGTAATTTTCTTCTGGAGAAGAATTTTATCAGAGGCAAAGTGGATACAACTCTATTTTGTAAAACTATAAAGAAAGATCTTCTAATTTGCCAAATTTATGTAGATGATATTATTTTTGGATCAACAAATATTATGCTTGGAAAGGAGTTTGCTACATGTATGCAGGCAGAATTTGAAATGAGCATGATGGGAGAACTCAGATTCTTTTTAGGAATCCAAGTTAATCAAACTCCAGAATGCACCTACATACATCAAACAAAGTATGTTAAAGAACTTCTGAAGAAATTCAACATGTCTGACAGCAAGGTGGCAAAGACTCCAATGCATCCTACTAGCTCACTTGGGAAAGAAGAGGTAAGTAAGAAAGTAGACCAGAAGCTCTACAGAGGTATGATTGGCTCTCTTCTCTATCTTACTGCTTCTAGACCTGATATATTATTCAGTGTTTGTCTGTATGCTAGATTCCAATCAGATCCTAGAGAATCACACTTGACAGCTGTCAAGAGGATTCTAAGGTATCTGAAAGGTACTTCTAATGTGGGTTTGTGTTACAGAAAATCTGATGATTTCAAATTAGTTGGATTCTGTGATGCTGACTATGCTGGAGACAGAGTGGAAAGAAAAAGTACTTCTGGAAGTTGTCAATTTCTAAGAAGAAATCTAATCTCCTGGTACAACAAGAAGCAACCCACAATTGCACTTTCAACCACAGAAGTTGAATACATTGCTGCTGCTGGATGTAGCACGCAGATGCTCTGGATGAAAAGTCAACTAGAAGATTATCAAATTTTTGAGAGTAACATTTCTATCTTTTGTGATAATACTTCTGCTATATGTTTGTCCAAGAATCCCATTTTACATTCTAAGGCAAAACATATAGAAATTAAGCATCATTTCATCAGAGACTATGTTCAGAAGGGAATCATAAATTTAGCCTTTGTTGATACAGATCATCAATGGGCAGATATTTTTACAAAACCCCTTGTTGAAGATAGATTCAATTTTATTCTGAAAAATATTGGTATGGATTTTTGTCCAGAATGATATTTATCAAAAGCAAATTGTTCCAGATGCAAAAATGCTTAATTCATCTGAAGTATTTCTTCTGTTCATTTATTCTCTTCTGATTAATATTTCTGATGTGAAAATCTGAACTAATCATCTTTAGAAGATCTGGACGTTGGCTAACGTTTCATTTCTTGAGAGAATTCAGAACAGCATGCAAGCAAACACGTGTCACACAAAATCTGAAGAGGTGGCGTGCTCACAACTGAAAAGACGTTTGAGGTGAAATTTGAATAGTAAATATCTTGGTTTTCCCCCCAAAATTGTCAGAAGCATTTATTATTTGAAATGATTTTATTCTCTTCATTTAATGCTGCTCAAACGTGCGTTCTTTCTGTCTTTTGGTGTGCCTATGTGATTAGTATAAATACTTGTTGTGTATTCACTTTCACACTTTTCACTCTCAGAATTTACATGCGTTTTCATCTATTGTTCTCTCTACATAAAAACTCAAAACCTAAGTGTGTTAAAAAGCATTCTTCAATGGCGTCTTCTTCATCAACAACTGCACATTTCCAATCCACAATGGCTGCTGTGACTTCAGATAACCTAGGTGCTGTTCCATATACTCCTCCTAAGAGAACTCTCCTCACACCTGTTGATAAATTAGAAGTGTTGTGTGAATCCATGGTTGAATTTGATTCTCTGGCTGACAATGGGTTTGATTTTCGCTCCATTGTTAGAGCTCAAGGTTGGGTGAAATACTTTGATAGACTGTTTGGACCAGTTTACCCTCTGCTTGTTAAGGAATTCTGGATTCATGCATCTGTGTATCCCAAGTTTATTTTATCATCTGTGCTGGGAAAGGAGATTATCATCATAGAGGATCTGATTAGAAGACTGATTGGTTATGAAGAAACAGATGGTGTGTCACACTTGCCAGCTGGGCGTGTGGATATGGATGAAGTTTATGAGGAAGTTATGACTGCTGGACAAGCTTCTAACAGATTCAAAGATCTGAAGCCTGATTACAAGATCTGGGCCAAGATCTTCATGGGATGCATACATCACAGAAAGTCAACAAATTCCCCAGATTATGTCAACAATGAACAAATCTATTTTATGTACTGCCTTAGTCAGAGCAACAAGGTAGATCTGCCTTACATTTTGTTCATGCATCTGTGGAATCACATCAATGCATCTAGAGAATCTGTAAAAGAAAAAGGCCAGAAGATCAGGACTTGGATACCTTTTGGAAGGTTGCTCTCAGATCTTCTCACTGAAAATGGTTTAGTGGCTGCTCTGTATGATGTTGGTGTTACAGAAGAATTAGAGTTCATTATGGGAAAGCCTCTGAACGCTAAAAGCCTTCTGAGACTCAAGATTGTAGATGAACTTACTACTGCTCCAAAGAGGTTAAATATGTCTGATTTGAATAAGAGGGTTCCAGTATCTGACTTTCCTCTATTCTTTGCTGAAGAACCTAGACATATTGTTCTGATGTATATAGAGGAATGCAAGAAGGAAGGAGTGCCTGTTCCAGCAAATGTGTTTCAACTTGTCAAGCAACCACTGCCAGATGCAGGAGAAGAAGAAGAAGAAGAAGTTCCACTTCAGAGGAGAAGGTCTCAGCCTGCAGCAGAATCTGAACCTGTCCAGAAGAAGGCTAAGATTGCTGAGAAACCCAAGGATCTTTTAAAGAGAAAGGATTCTGGAGAAGCTGCCTCTGCATCTGCTAAGAGGATTAAACTTAAAGGTACTAAAACTTCTGTTATTTCTAAAAATGTTGTTATTAATGATTCATCTATTAAGTCTGTTCCCAAACCACCTGTCACTCAAACAACATCTGTTGCTGCCCCTAGTTTTGTCTCACCTCAGAAACAAACAACTGCTTCTGTATCAAAACCACCTCAACCCAAAATACACATCAAACACTTCACTCCACGTCCATCACCATCAGTTCCACAACCATCAGTTCCACAACCAACAGAACCACAACAAACAGAACCACAACCATCAAAACTACAACAAACTTCTGATAAACAAAACTCTGCTCAACCACACACAGAAAATCAACCAAAAACCTCTGATCATCCAGAAAAACAAACCACAGAAGATCAACCAGAAAAAGACTCTGTCATACCACCATCAAACATTCCATCTTCTGAACCTATAGCACCTGTTTCATCTGAACCACCTTCTCAACAATCTGATACTCCTTCAGAACCATCTCATATCCCTGAGACAGAAGTTCTTGACATCACTCCATTAAAAACAGTGTTTCAAGTTTCTTCTACCTCTTGTACACCTACAACATCCTCCAACTCATCAGAATCAGAAATTCATCCTGATTTTCTAATTAATCCATCTGACAAATACCCTGTGCATGAACCTGAACTTGAATCAACCTTACCTGCTAAAACTACCATTCCAGACCCTATGCCTCCACCTGCAACTTCATCTGAGATGATTGTTCCCACTTCCAATCCATCATCATTTGGAATATCTTGTGCCCAAGTGTCTTCTCTTTATCATAATTTATCTTATGGTTTCAAACTAAAAGATTTTTATGATAGAGTTGAGCCTTCTGAACCTTTGGAACCTCTAAAACCAAAACTCAGACAGGCCCTTCCATCTGTAATCCTTTCATATATTCAATCTATGAACAATGAAGGATCATTAGCCACCATATCTGCTACATCTGGTAAAGCTGCTGTTTCAGCTCTGCATCCTGCATCTGATAACACAGTTGCATCTGATAAACCATCAAACTCTGCTTTTGTACCATACTCCAATGCATCCTTTGATGTTGTTTACCCACGCACAAGACCTCAACCAAATCTTATTAATGCATTAAACAGATCCTTACCTCAAAAACCAGAAATTCCATTCATTCCATATGTTCCCCTTCCTCTGATTTCCATCTCAAAATCACTGATACCACCAACTCCCAAACCTAAACAGATGACTCTGGAAACCTTGCTTAAACCACCACCCAGACTTAATATTGATCATTTATTTCAAACGTTTTTGCAAGAAATACAGATGTCTTTAGGTACTGTTCAGAAGAGATGCTCTGAAACTATGGATGCAAATGAGACTGACATCATCTGGAAAGGATTTATCAATAGATTCAACACTGTAGCGTCTAATCTAAAGAACATCTGTTCTGATGGTGCCAAGCTCAGAGCTAAAAGAACTCAATTCTGGATTGTCAACAAGACTGAACCTCTGCTTTGTTTGGATGCTCCTCCTCCTCCTCCACCAGAACCAACTGCCAATGCATTGACTATGACTCTGGTAGAACCCTCTTCAAGATCTCCAGAACCTATGGCAATTGACTCTGTTCAGGCTGCAGAACCTCCATCTACTTCTTCAGAGATAAAGACAGAAAATCCAGATCTTGGAGACAAGATTGCTGCTCTGGAAGCTGGTCAATCTGAAATAAAATCTTGGATGGCGAAGCAAGACAAGAAATCTGAGGACATGTCAGAGTGGATGTCTAAACAAGATGAGAAGAATGAGACAATAACTAAGTGGATGTCAAAGCAAGAGCAATCATCATCTGAGATCACAGACCTATTGAAGATGCTTTTGTCAAAACATTCTTAGATTTTTTTCTCATGTTTGTGCATCTGTTGTTTTGCATCTGAATGTTCTTGTTATATCTTCTGATATTTTCCAATGTACTTTTGCTCTGTTATGTTAAATGAATCAGTCTGTTATTCTCCATTGAATTATCTATTTTTTGTTCATTTTATTTGTCTTTATTAAAAGTTGTTACTTTTTGCTTATGACAAAAAAGGGGGAGAAAATAAAGATCTGAACTATTTAATATAATTTCACTAGAATGAATCTTCAGACATATCTACTCTTTCTAATATCTAATTTGACCATTTCAGAACATTTGATAAGAACACTCTATAAAAGGATCTCTGAGTCTCTCAGATCATTTTTTTTATCAAACTCTGAATCTCATATCTGCAAGATATTCTGACCCTTAATTATTACAAAGACAAACAAGATCTGACTCTGAAGTTTACTCAAGATAAAAAGGGAAGTTTCTATTCCTTTTTCATATTCAACTCAGGGGGAGATTCATCATCTCAGGGGGAGTGATAATTCTTTATGTTCAATTAAATAAAATTTCTGATACTTTTTGTCATCATCAAAAAGGGGGAGATTGTTAGAACACAGTTTGGTTCTTAATAATTACTCTTTGTTTTGATGATAACTGTTAGGAAATTTATATTTAAGAATTATATACTCTAAAATTTGTTTGAGAGTTTTACTGCAGATTGAAATTATATTAACTCTCTAGAAGCAAATCTGCCTTGAATACAATAAGTTATTCTGACTCTGAAGCGCCAGATGCACCTTACAGAAGAATCTGTTTGCTCCTTATAGAAGATCCTGAGCGTAGTCTCCAGAAGGATCTGAAGCAAGAAGCTCCAGAACATTCTGAGTCAGAAGCATCTGAAGATAATCAGAAGCATCTGAAGCTGAAGCATCAGAAGTATAGAAGAATATTGATTGAAGAGTTTCTCAAAGCATTAGTCTACAGAAGTTTCTGAAAGTACCTACGCTGCCAAGTACTGAAGTTCTGTGTCAAAATGCTCTGATGATCAACACGCTAGAAGCACACACGCTGCAGAAGACTCTGATACAGCTAGTTCTGAATCTCATTAGAAGATTCTGAGCCAGTCAGACTCTGAAGAACTTGCTGAAACTGAAGAAGTATTTTCAAGAATATATCCGTTGGAACTATTCAACGTCTCTTTCCTTATTTGTGCTAGACACACTTACACAGACAAAAAGAATTTTTCTGTGCCATCTATCTCAAGTAAAGGTCAGTTGATGTGAAGACAAAAAGGCTCAGACCTTTTAGGACTCTCTTTTCAACGTTCAGCTTGCATGGTTCAGCTGCCTATAAAAGGAGATCTTCACTTCATTCTTCAGTTACACACTTGCTGAAAAGAAATCATAATATTCTAAAAGCTCTCATTCTTATTCTTCATAGAATCTCATTGTACTTAAACTTAAGAGAAAAATCACTGTTGTGATTAAAGCTTTATATAAGCATTAAAAACTCTTGTATTTAATTTACATTGATTGTAAAGGATATTCCTTAAGAGGATTCAGTTAGAATCAGTCGCTCTTGAGAAGACTAAAAACTGTTGTTCTTAGGTGATACTATTATAATCAGTTTGATTTAATAGTGGATTAAGTCCTTGTTGAGAAAGGCAAATCACTCTGGAAGGGTGGACTGGAGTAGTTGTTAAACGAACCAGGATAAAAATAATTGTGTGATTATTTTCAAGTCTTAATTTTCCATACTTATTCAATCCCCCCCTTTCTAAGTATTATCTCACCTTCAGTAACAAAACATCCAATGTCCTGACAGTGGTAAGAGTTCACAAGCACACTTCAATCCTGATGGCAGATCCAACAACCAATATTCTCATACCAGCAAGCAAACATTTTAACAGTGTAGATTAAGTAAACTTCCTTTCTTTTTTTATTTTTAAAAAAACAACATAAACAACAGCAGGTTAACAATGTCAACATCAAACACTAACTCAATATAACAAACATAACCAAATTTCAGTCATAAAAACAAGTTCAAACCGACACAGAAATGTCAAGATACAGTCTATATGCACATGATAAAAAGGTTCAGAATTTAATACCTCTTGCAAATCTTCAACAAGAACAAAGAGCCTGCAGCTTTGAGCAAGAGGAGCCTCCTTTGAACAGAGCTTGACAATTTCCTCCCTTCTTGAATCAACACAAGAATTCTTAGAGAAAAGAAACCTCAGAGAAAACTCAAAACTCTCCTTCTGCTTTTTTGTATCCAAGTGTGGCTGCTAGGGTTTTTTCCTCAACTTTAACCCTTTATACCTCAGTTCAATCGAAAAACCCTCTACTGAATTTGTATTTTTTTTCTTTGGTTGGAGTGGAGAGGTGGTAAATTAGGGCTGCTACAAGTCAGTATAGAGGCTGCTTGTCCTTGCCTTCTCTAGTAAAAAATTCAAAATCCAATAAGGCAAGTACTTCCTTGGTTGGTCCAGTTATGGCAATGCTAGTACAAGCTCTCATGGAACCAACCTTGCTCCCCATTGCAATTTCATTTGCAACTTGAAATACACACTTCAAACATGAAAACTGAATACACCAAATTAATCCTTGCGAAAAAACAAGTGGGATTGGATTTTGTTTCACTGAAAATGGTCAAGTTTTGCTCTACTTCCAATCTCTCACGTATGGCCATTTTGTGTTCTAACTTGCCCAGCCATGAAACAAAATAAGGTACTTATGAATTTTGGGGTGGGATAATCAACGGATGTATCGCCACCCCAGTGGTTAAAGCAAGCACGCATAGTGTATCATGTTCATGGTTCGATTCCTGGTGGAGACAAAATCCACCCCTTTTTTATCCAGGCGTTTTTTCCTTCTTTAAAATGTATACTTTTCCTTCCTTTGCTAATCACAAGCGCGTGGGTGGCTGAGTTGGTAAAGCAAGGTGCTTGCAATCCAAGGGTGGTGGGTTCAAACCCCACCTTGTACATTTTGCTTCATTCATTTTTTTTAATTGGATTTTCTTTATATATGCCCCTGAGAACCACATACTCTGCATCTGATGATTTGAACACCAACTCTTGATGAGGTTTATATACTTTTTTTTTGACACACACTTCGTGATCCCTTGTAGAAAAATGCAAAAAATGCTATGCAATGCAATGCTTATGTATTATGCTGATGCAATGAAATAAAACATAAGCCAGAGAGGTCGGTCAAATTTTGGGGTACAACAGTGAGTTGTGTCTCGAATTAATGGCTGAAAGATCTCACCCATAATCTGGGAGAGGGTTTGAACTATCTGTAAGTTACTCTCATCCATCTGCTGCCTCAAACAGGCGACAGACGTATTGGTTAGATTGGGACCTTGAGTCGAGTATCCTAGACTTAAACTCTGAGGGTTTCGACCAATGTTTGAACCAGGTCCTGATCCTTGCAAAGGTGACGCCATTGTGTTTTCAGAGAATATTGGGGGCGCATTTTGCAGCCCCTGCATTACAGTCGTTGACATCCTATACGGGGAATTCCTTGGCAACTGCGAAAGACCAAGAGGGGCAAACTGCCTTGACACTGATGGTCCTGCTATTGGAGTTTAGGGATTCGACACTGGCGGCCCAATATATTCCAATACGGGTTGTGTGTAAGGCCTAACTATCGTTGTCCCAGATCCTACTGGGGTGACGGTTTGTTCTGGCCTTATGGGAGGCGCTACTTGCTCTCTTGTCGATGGTATAGGCGGTGGGACCATGTTGTTACTGGTTCCTTTGCCAGAACCTTGGACTTGTGGGTTAGGATTGTTTGGCTGGTTCATTTCCGTCGCCATATTCCTAAGGATTATTCGTCTTTCTTCGTTAGCAGCGGTAATTCTACCACTTCTTAGTAACATATAATGTACTTTCTACGAAGATTATTAAGACTTGTGAATGAGAACTTTTAATTCTAAATCGCGGGGATATTTAGCACTTGTGAATGAGAACTTTTAATTCTAAATCGAGGGGATATTTGACTTCTAATCAAGCGATTGTGGGTTCGGGTCCCACCAGGTGTGCCATTTTGTTTCCCTTGAAAATCGGAAAACAACCGCTGATCTTCCAAATTTGACTTTGGTGACTCACAGGATCGATCAGATTGATCCTAGGACATGTGCTAAAGTATTCTACGTTTAGAATTAAATTTAAAGTACTTGTGATAACGAATTGGTAAAGGTGCTTGTAATGAAAAAGACTTTGACTGGGTATTTTAAAGTGCATAAACTTAAGGAAACCCTGTAAAAGATTTGTAAAAAAGGCTGATCGAAAAAGGTAAAAAGTTTAAAGGGAAGAAGGAATTAGAGTAAAGGATGCGGGAAAGGTAAAGGCAAAATGTAACACTTGCACAAGTGGTTCGACAGAGGAAATGTAAATGTTGCTGAAATTGTAAAAGACTTTATTGAAAAGTTGGTGATTTTACATAACGTACATTCTCTGTGAAAATACTCTTTTCTCACACTCGGGTACTTTGAGTAAATTTGATTGGAGTTACTTTGTACAAATGGTAAAACACCCAGAAATCTGCCTAACAAATCCCTATTTATAATGCTAATAATTAACTGCTAATAACTTCCTAGTATCTCCTCGATCTAACAAGTGTCATTTGCATGTAACTTCCTGCTCTAGACCTCGCCACGTGTCTTATGAACCAAACTCCTCCCTCCAATTTTTGAATTTCAAAACGACGTAGCAATGCCATTTGCAGAATTTCGGTCGAACGACCTCTAACACGGTCAAAATGCTCATAACTTTAGGTTTCTTAATTTTTCTAGGTTATTTCAACCGTTCAGCTTAGAAAATTCCTTAGAGGTTGTCGCAACCTCTTTGCTTCATTTTTCTTAGACATTAATTATGTCTTAAAGTTTAGCAACCCAAGTTCTGAAATATAAAAGAACATTATTTATAATCGAAAGTACTGAAGAACACAATATGAATGTTTGACATACCTTAATTAAGAATTTGTCACAAAAAACGAAAAAACTAATCAAAAGGGAATTCACTTATCCTTCTTCTTGAATACATGATAATAATTTATCTGGCAAAACAGACTGTGGCCCGCCGACCGGCCCGCACACCCGTCAAAAAATAGTGGGTTAGGTTGGGATTTTCGGTTTGCCTATACTCACTTTAAACTCACCCCTGCCTTCAGGCCCGACCCAAGGGGCGGGCCACCTAGGCTGCTATCTTGGGCCTCTAATTTCATTTGTAATATTATATGAGGCCGCTACTTTACTACAATCAAGTGCATTGAAAAAAAAATGATGTCTTTATTACTATTGTTTAATATTTTTTATTTCTTTTTTTGTTAACATAATATTTTCTATTTCTTCTTGGTTTTTGCGTTTTAGCATAAAGTATTTGTGGTGTGTATTTAAGATTTTTTAATGCTATGCATTTTTTGTTTTTATTTTTATCTTATTTTCTTACACCTTAATTTTAATTCTTTAATAAGTACAACTTTTTGATTTATTATTGGTGGATAATAAAAAGGGTTAAATATGTATGAGTTCCCTATAAATATGACAACTTTCAATTATAGTTCATACAAATTTTTTCTTCAAACAATGGTCCCCATAAAGTTTTCCGTCTAGAAAAATGGTCCCTCCCATTAGTTTCCTCTAACGGAGGGTGATGTGGCATGCCATTGGGGTCCTTGTCATGGTCACGCCAGTTTGAGTTGGAATAATTGTTTTGTTATCATAAATAGTAGAAGAAAACTTAGTGAACCCTAATCCCTTTGTTCACCGTTTTCATCTTCTTCTTCTTATTCCTTCCAATCGTTATTCTTCTTCTTATATGTCTCCCTCATCCATCTCAGAAATATGTCATCTTCATCTAGGTCAAGCAAAGTAGTTTCGTACTATTCGTCGACTCCGACGAACCGTGAAGTGAAAAGGTGTGGATGCAATGGTGTTATGATTTCATACATGTGCAAGAACAGAAAGAACAAAGGTCGATTGTTTTGGAGATGTCCGTATTGGACAAATGAGGGTACCAACAATTTATTTATTTGAGATGATGAAATTGCAAAAGTCAAGGATGACAAGGAATGCGTAGATTCGTAATGGAGGAAGGACGATAGTAATGTGAGAAAAATGCAAGCTTTAGAAACTCTGAAGGAGCTCTACGAATCATCCATGCAGAAGAATAAGAGGTTGAAGATGAAGATTAAGGTAAATGCATTTTGGGGGAAGCTGGAGACTTTATGTGTTGTAGTTTCAGTCTTGGTCAATTTGTATTTATTAATTGGGTGTAATTGTTGATTAGGTGTAATCATCTGTAATGTTGTGTAAGTGTTAATCTTGTCTAAGTGGTATTCGTGAGATGTAACATGAACTGGTTTTGTAATCTTGATTTGGCTTGAAATACAAATTGGAATTTTATGTAATTCATTTAGTATTGTTCAATTGGTATGTTCAATTTGTAGTTTCAATCAAGGAACATAGTTTACCTATAAATTGGACATAATATGAGATATAATTGACTGTATAACTATTTTTTACTGTATAAAATTAATTGTATAAAATTGAACATAGTTTAAGACACTTAGTATTGTTCAATTTGTCTAACTAGCATATAATTGAATGCATAAAATTGACTGTATAAAATTGGACATAATTTCAGTCAATTAGTATTGTTCTGTATGTCTAACTAGCAAATAATTTACAGTATAAAATTGACCTATTAGGTGGCTTTAAAATTGATTGTATAAAATTGAAACCATATGGACTTAATAGTCAAGGAACATGATTAGGAGAAACTGATCAAAATAGAATGTTCACATTGAGCATACCATAACATGTTCACAAGATAGATTTGTTCTCAACATATTTCATTAAATTAACATACTATAACAAATTCACAAGAGTACATCAGTATAATAAACTGACCAATACAACACATCATTTCCATTACATCAAAAGAACACAATTTATTCAAAAGGCTACATCAATACATCACATTGAGCAAAAAAGTAAATTAGTACATTACATTAAAATATTCAATTCTAAACAAATCCATCTACCAAAAACTAATGTTTCTTTGGGTTTGACCTTTGCCAATGGTGTTGTATTCTTCAGTTAGATCCAAAGGGTCATTGGGTTTCTTCCTAGTGCCAGGAGTGTTCTTTGTTTTTAAGGTCCTCAATCTTTCACTATGCCTTTTTTCTACTGCAACATTGTTCCGTGTCTTGTACCTGCTCTGGGTTTTAAACTTAGGTGGTTCACTTGAAATTGGTCTTGCAATATTTGTTCTAATACCAAGTGGTTTGAAAGGCTTGTTCTTGAACACTTTGGGTTGCTTATGAAACAAAACCTTGACATTACTTTGCTTTGGTGCACTTGCCTTGAGAGGTGATTTATCAACCCTTAAAGGTTGAATATCCAAAACCTTATCACCTCTTAATAATGCAGCCAGAGTTTCATCCAATGAAGCACGTGTAACTTAGTCAGTTGGCTCACATGGTTTAGTTACCATTTCACCAGTTGGATCAGTTGGCTCACATGGTTTAATGACAGTTGGATTAATTGCCATATCCTCAGTTAGATTAGTATTAGCATTTCCCTTGCCGATACTTGACTTTTCTTCATTGACGGAAGCCATTCCTTCATTGACAAAAGTATTTCCCTTATTTACACTTGACTTTCCCTCTTTGGCACTTGACTTTCCTTCCTTATCACCTTACTTTCCCTTCTTGGCACTTGCCTCTTCCTCCTTGGCACTTGACTTTCCTTCCTTGGCACTTGACATTCCCTCCTTGACATTTGACTTTGCATCTTTGACACTCGACTCTCCCTCTTTAACATTTGACTTTGCCTCTTTGACACATAAATTTGCCTCTTTGATAGTTGGCTTTGCCTCTTTAATACATGACTTTACCTCTTTGACAGTTGACTGTCCCTTCTTGACACTTGATTTCCCCTCCATGACAATAGCTTCCTCATTGACAACTGGTTCCACAATGTTGGTTGCCTCATTAACATATGCATCTTTAACTATTCCCTCATTCACTTTTGTCTTCTTTGTTCCCCCTTAGATGTACAATTTTTGGTAGATCCCTTAGGCCTCCCTTGCATGAAACAAACAAATAGTTAACATTGTTACCGTTGCATAAAATACCTAGATAAACAATCAGTAAATGTAATATTTTAGTTAAATAGTACTCTTTTTGGGGTGCCAAATTGACCTTGCTAGTCTGACTTGCTTGTGTAGGTAAGTCTTGAGTGGTCTAGTTTGGCTATTCTTTATTAGGCTGGGTGGGCAAGTCTTGAGTGGCCTGGGTGGTATTACTAGAGGGAACAACCATAATTTGTTGATTCTTCTTGCAGGTCCTTTTGTTATGACCTAGTTCAAAATAAGCCTTGCACCTATGACTTGTATTGGTTATTTGCCACTTTGTCTAGTTTACTTCATATGGCTCTATCCTTATAAGTTTCTTGGGCCTACTTAGACCACCATTGAACATAGGGGGCAACATGGTTTCATTGGATGTTTTTGGCCATTTGTTTTGGCCATTCAAAGGGGGTGATAACTTCACTATAACATTTTTCACAAGTGCTTTTGTGATAACACTTATGCACATATTCCACAAGGTCATCCACTTTCCTATGTATGGCAGCCACACCATGTTTACAAGGAACCCTAACAAGATCCCAATAGTTGCATGAACATGATTATTTTTCTAAACCCACTACAAAATTAACAGTAAACAAAACATGCGTGACTTGAAAGGTTAACCTACCAACATAGATTGTTGTCCAACTAGCACTTTTTTCATTCTCTCTATCTAACCTCCTTAATGGTTTTGTCATTATTTGCCCTTTATAACTATCTACTTTTTTTCTAAGTGTGGAAAACCTCCCCATTAGGTAATTCCCAATCCACTCAAACATGGTAATGATTGGTTTGTCTATTTATAGTAGAATGGTTGCGTTGAAAGACTCACTTAAATTGTTCATCATGACATCACAATTTGAGAAAAAGGGAAAAACATACTTACACCATTTTATTTTTGGAATTGCTTCTAACCACTCATAAGTCTCCAAACTGACCTCCTTGATCAGCATCCTAGCCTCATATGCCTAAAAAATAAGTTGCTTTTGCTGCAGCCATCATAAGGTCTCTAAACAAGGTTCCTCCTTCAAACTTTTTTTTGAAGTTAGCATTACAAGTGCCTTAACCTAAACCTGTATTCATAGGCAAGATACTAATCTTCAAAAACCTGAACAAGACCCTAAACCAAGAAAACATTATTTGCATTAGTACATTCGAGTGATTGAAAATTGTCAGATGACAAATATTGATAAAAATACAACTTGCTTTTTGTTGGTCAGATATGAAACACCATATGCCATCTCATATGTCTTCAATAAGTAATTTTAGAAACCAGCTCCATAAATCCTTTGATTCAGTCTCAACAACAGCAGAGGCAATTGGTAAATATTGATCATTAAGGTCTCTCCCAACAACAATAAGTAAAATACCACCATACTTGTGTTTCAAATGGCACCCATCTAGTCTAATGAATGGCCTACATGCCTTTTTCAAAGCATTCTTGGTACCATCAAAACACATATAACACCTCCCAAATCTAGGTTTTAAGCCAGGACTAGGAACACTGGTGTTGATCTTGAAAATGTTCCCAGCTGAACTCAGCAGCATATGACCATAAAAGACTAAATTGTTTGCCAGAATCTCCTTCAACAATGTGTCTTGCAATCTGTCTTGCATTGAATGCTCTACATCTTGGAATTTCTGTTGCATACCTTTGTCTGACATCTGCTACTACCTCACTTAACCTCGTCATAGAGTTGTTCTTCAATCCCTCAATAATTACCTTGGCCACCTACTCTACTTTGGCACTTTTGTTGAAGAGCTGTCTTCCACATTTGTGTTTTGCAAACAAAGTTTTAATCCTAAATGTGGTGAGTGTTAAAACTTTACTACACAACACTGTATAGTCACATTTTTTCTTATCTTTACAAACTACCATGCATTTGTTAGCATCATTTTTTTCAAACTTAGCATCCCTACCATTCAAAATTTATGCTCTAAGATAACATCTTTGAATTGCCTCAAAGAAGAAAACTCCATTCCCACCTTGAAAACAAAATCCTTGCTTAAAGATTATTCTTGATTAAACCTGATTACACAGAGCCTTTCATTACAACAGTCATCATCACCACCATTGTCTAATTCATCAGTCATGTAGACATCCTTAATGACATGTTCCTTACCCATCTCTTCAGTTATAAACATCTTCTTGTCTACATGAGCAGTGTCATCTTCATTTGCAACAGGTCCATCTTTTTGTTCAACTTTAACCCTATTATCAAACACTTCATTAAGGCCTTCATCAAACCCTTTCATCCTCTCCTCCTCACTATCATCAAAGTGAACTCCTCTAACAGATTCATCACTA
This sequence comes from Lathyrus sativus, assembly GCA_963859935.3. NCBI lineage: Eukaryota > Viridiplantae > Streptophyta > Magnoliopsida > Fabales > Fabaceae > Lathyrus > Lathyrus sativus. The sequence goes on from OZ012735.1 coordinate 3,329,724, forward strand.
GAATAATCACTTTCTTTGATCAACTTGCCAACATATTCATCATATTTTATTCCCTTTCCCCTTTCCCTAAACCTATCCATAAAGGTATCCTCTCCTACAATTTTGGGCTCACAAAATATCTCAACACCAGACTTATTTCCTATAGCATACATGGCTAACTTAAAAGCATCACCATCATCCTTAAATTATTTTAAGTTGTGTTCAAATGATCCTTCTTCATGTTTCCACCATATTAACACCACCTATATCAAACCCAAGTTCAATCAACTTAACTAGGCCACACGCTTCAAAGAAAGACCAATAATCAGGGTCTTAACCATTAAAAGCATAAACATCCTCTCCCTCATATCGCATGTTAGGCTCTTTTACGAAATGGCCCTCTGAGTAAAATACAACCCTGAACCTATCCATTTTCTGTACACAATATTTAACTTACGTTTAAATTTTATCATTACAATGTAAAATAGATTTACCCTAATTTTTTCTAAAAAGGCGAACAAACTTAATATACAACAGAATAACAAATTGAATAAGGAAAGGGACCACCGAGAAAGCAAGACATATGATATTCAAATGAGGGAACATAGAGGAGACAATTGCATCTTACCTGGGACCACTTGCTCGCATTCTCAGGAACTTCTTTTTTTTGGACCACTTCAAAGATGTCGCTTTGGGACCACAGCAAACAAACAAAATTCTTCTTTGAATGTTGCGAATCAATGTTCGTTCTTCCCAGACTTGTGCGAATCAATACTTCTTGTTCATTGACTGACGCACACCTTCAACACATAAGGAATGTAAACTTCTGCCAGGGCAAACATCTAAAGTTGACTTATCTGAAATTAACAGGATTTTCTTATCTGCATTTTCCACGCTGACGAATTGAAATAAAACATATCACACGCAATCAAAGTTGTTATTACATGTGGTATGACACATAAGCTTCCGTTAGTGAAAACTAAGGGGAGAAACCATATTGTGAGACAGAAAACTTAATAACTTAATGAGGATCAAAGTTTGAAGAAATTTTTTGTAGAGACTAAACTTGAAAGGTTCAATATTTATAGGGACTAAAAACATATTTAACCCTAATAAAAATAAGGAATAAAATATATTGTTTTATCGTTTCAAATACTACTAATTATGTTTTATTTACTTTTTATGTACTACTAATTGTATTTTATCTATAATGAATTAATATTTAGTAAAAAAATTTTATTTTTAAATAAATGAATATATTAAATTTAAATTTTAAATTTGCCTTGGGCCTCTATATGTGGCGGGTCAACCCTGCCCGCCTTAAGCCCACCAAAAGAAGGGGCGGGTTGACTCGCTAACTCGCCAACCTAGTTATCAAACACTCAAATCATTTTTTTGGTAGATTGAAGGTTAATACTTGAACTATATTTTTGAAATACTTGTTGATGATTCTATTTTATACATTTATTTGTGAATATGTGGAATATTTTTTAAGTAAAATTTGTTAAAAAGATGCTTTATAAAGCATTGTTCTAAAAAATAAGTGTAAAATCTAAAAAAAAATGATATTCTTACACTATATTATGTACCTACACCTTCACTAATACTGTTAACATTGAAATATTATAATATTAAATATTTAAAAAAATATATTTTTATTTTTAAATTAAATAACATTGATATAAAATTCTATTATTAACCATCTTCATAACATCATTAACCAACATTTTACATGCTATTAACCAACTTTGTTTCCTACTAAAAAATATTTTTTAATATTTGGACGTTCATTAATCAATTTCATAACTTCATTAACCAACTTTTTATTTTTCATTAACTAACTTTATTTCACAGCTAAAAATTATTTTTAATATTTGAGCGTTAATTAAACAAGGTCATCACTTTATTAACTAACTTTATACACTTCAGTAACCAACTTTATTTCACTAGTTAAAAACAACATTCAGAAACACCGTTCACATAGCCCTGCTCACGACAATGTTCATGTAAGTTCATAAATATTTTTATTTAAAAAATCACTGTTCAGTGTATAAATACGGTGAACAATGTTGTGTATGATTTTGGTGTATGAATAGTATTGTTAAAAATCTAATTGAAATGTAAAAATAAGCCTATTAATCTATTAAAAAATAATAAATAAATAAATATATAGGTGAGCAAATCCGCCATCCGCCAACCTGACACCTTGTCTGGGCAAAATAGACTTTAAAATCCAATTTCACTTGGCAGACTTGCTCTACTCGCCCCTCTTTTTTAGTCAATTTAAAGCGAGATGGAACGATACAGACGACTCATTTTTTTAACATGCTTGTATCTGATTACACCCTCACAACACTTTAATTACTAAAATTCACTTAACACAACACCATATTAAAATTAGCTTAAAAAATAATAAAACAAAGACAAAAAAATAAAAATAAAATAGAACTATATTAACAATTCTTATGCATTTTAGAATTAGCTTAAAAAATAATAAAACAATGACAAAAACAGAAAAAGTAATAAAACAATGACAAAAACAGAAAAAATAAAATAAAACTATATTAATAAATAAAATAGTACTCCACGTTGTATTCTGTAGTAAGTATTTGTATGACGAGTAGAATAAAGTAAAATAAAATAAAATGTATTAAGAAAAAGTAAAGACGAAGAAAAGGAAGAAGAAGCGAGAAAGGAAAGGTATTGAGATAAAGCAAATGAAAGAGTAATTCCGAATCAAGTAGTGATTAACAAGAATCAACAATGGAGTGTAGCACTCATGTCTCACTCACACTGTAAAATTAATTTTTAATATCTCTCTTTTTTTCTGTATGAAATTCCATTTCCGAAGCATTTCCGATCCAGAGAAAGAGAACCCGTTGTGACAGCTGTATCCAGAGAAAAAGATTTAGATTAGATTTTTCGTGTGGTTATTGGTTTCTCTCGTCGCAAGTGGCGAGATCCATCTCGCTCCCACTCGCTAGGGTTTTTGATTTCGCGAGATGGCGACTTCATCATCTTCTTCTTCTTCAGCGTCGGCGTTGTCTACGAGTTCAAGCTGGCGCGAAGGAATGTCTTCCGATAACATTAAAGGTTTAGTTCTTGCTCTTTCCTCGAGTTTCTTCATCGGTGCTAGTTTCATTGTTAAAAAGAAAGGTTTGAAAAAGGCCGGTGCAAGTGGTGTTAGGGCAGGTATAATCCGTTTTCTCTTCGAATCTTACTTTAATTTCAGTCTTCGATCCGGTGAATTGTGGTTTTGTTTTTATGGCTTTGAACTTTACTTGGTTGGTGTTCTTAGCATGAGAATTAGTTGCTGAATTATGTTTACTTGATACTGTCGACTTCATTTTCGTCGTACTAGAAATGGATTATTAGTTTTTCTTAAGATCTGGAATCTTGGAGGTTTTACTTTTTCTTTTCAATGGAGAAGTTTTGCTATGGATTATTGGTTCATTTGGTAGACTAGGTGTTTGTTGTCTTTGAATATGAGTTCCGGCTTTGAAGCTCTTTACAATTGTTTTCTTGTGCTCTTTGATATCGAGTAATCAGTGATCAGGATTATTTTAGAGTTGTCGTATTTGCCATGAGGATGATGGAGTTCGTCGTGGCCTGATCTTGATGTTAATGTTATAATATGGTGAAAATAGAGGTTGCTGTGGCCTAAAATGTCGGGGGTTTTATGTTGGCAGATTTGGGTTTATAGGGGTTGGATTGAGAAACTGCCTAATTTTAGCGTTGTCTCAATTGTCATGTGGAGAAAATGGAGTTTGTTGTGGCCTGATCTCGATGTTAATGTTAATTGTTTACATATGGTGGAAGTGAAGTTTGTCATGGCCTAAAACGCCAGGGGTTTCCTATAGACATATTTGAGCATATAGGGGTTGGATTGATAAACTGCCTAATTTTAGCGCTTTCTCAATTGTCATGAAGAAAATGGAGTTTGCTGTGGCCTGATCTTGATGTTAATGTTAAAATATGGTGAAAAAACTGTCTACAAGTTGAACAGTTTTCATGTCGTTTGTTACTCATCAGTATAGACATCTTTTACGATTCTCCTACATATGACTATATTATGTTTAGATGAATTGGATGCTTGTCATTTCTAATGGCTATGCTTGGTTTATATATAGACAGGGTAGGGGACAGGTTTCATTTTTTGGCCTCATATTTGTGTTTCTAGTTTATACCCAATCAAGTCATGTGCAATGGTAGCTTACTCTCAAAATGATTATATTTTGCAGGAAGCGGAGGCTATTCGTACCTGTATGAACCACTTTGGTGGGTGGGCATGATAACAAGTGAGTCATTCATGATTCTGTTTATTGTGGATTGATTCTTAAATTAGATGTTGGTCTTTACTTTCAATAACAACTGTCTGTGCAACATCTTATTGTCCGACGATGGTGAACTGAATTTATTATTTTTCTGTCATCCCCATAACTTCTTTTTGTAATATGTTGTCTAGATTTGTTGTACAAGTAAAAGTAAAAAAGTCGCCAAAGCCTGCACCATTCGGCTTTTCCATATAATGCTTTTACTTTATTTTGCTTTCACTTGTTTTCCCGGGGAATATTTCTACATTCTAATCCTGGATACCAACAAAATATCCGCATACAATTTTTGACCTGATTTGCTACAATTGATGACTGAAAATGGATTAAAATGTCTGTTCTAACAATGTCTATTTCAACAGTGCTGTTGGAGAGATTGCCAAT